>CABPRJ010002367.1:1341956-1362450 GCA_902439185.1 Cinara cedri | reverse complement strand
AAAAAAAAAAAAAAAACCCAATGAAATTATTAATACACATACAATAATAATAATAATATTATGCACTTATAAAATATTGACGAAACGCGTGTATTCTAATCGTTTACGTAGCGCATACTATTAAACCGCACAAAAGAAAAAATATTTACACACGCGATAAATAAACATTTTTGAACGCGTTCTGTTATATACCTACTTGATTTTTTTTTTTTTTTTCGGTAAATAGAATTTTTCGAATTTCCGATTGCTATTCAACAATATTAAATTATATAATAATATATATTATTTCGTGTACGCATGCCGAGATACTCGAGAATTTCATTTTCCGAAATCAGAACTGCAGCGTAGGTACTGTACGTTTTGAGTATATTTCTACCAATAATAACAATAACAATATTGTTGACCTATCTATAAGTATCGATTGTACATAGATTGTACCGCAACTATAATAAAGTACACACATTTTTCTTTTTTAACTACGCTCAGTTGGATTATCCTTAAAAAATAAAAAAAGCAATGTCAAATATTAATTTATTTATTTGAAAAACTATGAATTTAATTTAGTTACAAATATCTTGGAAAATAAAAACTATTAAATATATTAAGTTAAAATGTGAAAGTTCATTTTTATAGAATTACCCTTAACTACACCCGCAAACGTATTTTGTAGGGTATTTTATTTACACTAATAGAATAACTACATTCGTGGATTCATCCCATAAGCTATATACTCTTATTTTTAGTAATTGGTAATAATGGCTAATTCAGAAACATAAGCGTGACTAGACTTCATCCGCAGCGGCAGCCTAGCTAATGGCCGGCGCCACTCGATGTACCAAAACACTCCCCCTTTAAATTGGGAGGAGGCGAGGTCAGTCCCCCCAATTAAATATTTATATTGTTTAAAAAAGTCTGTATTATCTATTTACAATTAATAACGTACAATATTTTCAGCACTTTAAATTTAACTGCAGAAATATTATTCAGGCCTGGCATACACCGCCACATAGTTAAGTAATTAACAAAATATATGATGTATTAGTGTATAGAATAAAAAAAAAAAATAATAGAATAATTAAAAATAATAAAAATAATAAATAAATAAAAATAATTTTTTTTTTTTTTTATAAAAGTTGTAAGCCACTAGACATAAAATTTGGCGTCTTTTAAAAATTGCAGGGGCAGCTCAGGCACCCTAGGCTACTATCGTAGACACGTCTATGCCCAAAAATATCCAAAAAAAAAATGATGAAGTAGAAAAACGGTCAGTGAACAAATTGAACATATTTTCCACAATCATTCCTGGTATGGCCATTGTTACTTAGATTCAGTCTTATTGTTAGGTGATAACGATAGTCACGCCAAAATTAATATACGATTTTATTGAGAAATAAATTTAAAAGCTTAGATGATACACATGTTTTATTTATACGAAAAATTCGTAAATTACCTATTTAGAAATATCTTATAAATTTGCATCCACAATATTTTAATACAGCAAGTGAATCATCGCATACTAGATTCGGCTTATTAGCGTTATTCAGAAGATACCACGTAATAGACGAGTTTTCCGGTAGTTTATTATTATTTGTGTATTTTATTCTGTCTAAATATTTGTGTTATTCGGTTATGTTTCAATTCGAATTTCATGAACGCAAAAAATTAGTTTTGCACCGATATCTTCAAAATTATGCGATAGTCCTTCGTTTCGAGTGTTCATTCGGACGTGGAATAATCTACCTTGCATTTCAAAATATCATTTTTCTGCAGAAATATCGAAACGAAAAACATAGAGAATGCAATTCCATTTCGTTCTTTATCATACCGTTTTTCATCATTTTTCACAAAAATAATTGGGAAAACTATAAAATATGACTCTTTGATAACTGGACATCTAGTATATTATTTGAAATTGTAAACCGAATATAATTATTTTGACATGCGTTCGCGCGAGATGAACAACCGAAAGTTTGAAGGCCCGAGAATATAACATACCGACGAATCATAGTGCGGTGCAAAGTTTCCACGAGATTCTCGGTGACGGATCAAAATGGTATTCTATACGAATGGTATTCGAATTCATTACAGAAAGAAATTAGCGAAACAAAATATAATAAACCCGTACGAGTATTAGAAAGAGAAAAAGATTTTTTTTTCTCATACTTTATAACCAACTTTAAATGGCCGTGTCCAAGTTTATTATTGAGATAAAAAAAAATATTGTAATTATGAATGTGTTGTTATTTAAACAAATTACTTTGTAATGCTTGAGCATGCACCGACTGAAGGGTAAAAAGTTGAAATCTATCGTAAAATGCGTACTTTAGTATCCTCTAAATGAAATTTAAATCTAAGGTCATCTGGCCAAAATATTTAGTGTTTTCTGAAAATGTGAACACACTGTATATATTGTATAATATCGTCACCACTTTGACACGTGACGCCGTATTACTATTACAGTCGTTGTTATTACAATATCCAATAAGATATATTATTATCCATCACATCAAAAAAGTTACTTGTAGCCCCTTCCCCCACGAGACATTTAAAACGCACCATGTTATAAGGTATAGGTTTAGGTACTTTAATACGTGTCAGTGTCACCGGTTTTTTTTTCGATTTTTACGAAATAAAGCTGACATTTTAAACGGGCGAGCATTTGAATAATTTTCATCTGAATGTGGAAGTCGTTCACTCGTAGGTACATATGAACAATTGCAAAGAGGGTTGCATAAAACCCAAACGGCTTATACAATACCTACTTATAATAATTCCTAGATTTCCATATGAAAAAAAAAAAAAAACGTTTGCCAGACTAGCGATAATGTTTGATGCATCCGAGTGTTGAATAAAACGAAATGAAAATATCAAAATGGAAGTAACTGAAATAAAAATTCTAATGTGTGGTTATGTGCATTTCGTATACTTGAACAGTGCGGTATAAAAGCTTCCCAATCATTGGCTGTATTTTATTAATAATATTTTATTGTACAGTGATAAAATATACGGATATTAAGAAATGTTACTGCTATTAGATATAGGTAAGTACATAAAATGACGGTCCATACATAATAGATAACAGGACAACGAATCAGAATGCAACATGTAATTGGCTACTTTCTTATACTAAAATATAAAGAAAAAATAATAATATACAGTTGGGTAGCATAGAGGTGGGTAGTTCGTGGGTGAGTTGACTCTTTTAAGTGAACTCAATAAATTGATTTAGTGTGGTATAGTTCACTGACTCAATGATTCAGTGTTACCGCTGGGTCAATACAATTTACGAATCACAGATGTGTGTTATCACTTATCAGTTCCTGAATTGTCGGTGATATACAGATTAAGTTAATTAGTTTTAACTGACAAGTATCTATTGGTTAACTTACTCATAAGTAAGGTAATTCGTCTATACTACAATATGCATACTAATAGACGAATTATTATTCGACGAATAAATGCGATTGAAAAACTGCGGATTAGTGAACTGGGAACTTGGGACCTGGCTCACTAAGTTGATTATTCGTGATAACCAGAGTTGAATTTAATGAACTGGAAACTTGGGAGTTGACTAAGAGTTGAGTCAACTCTTTAGAGTGAACTGATTTATGACATTGAGTTGAAAATCTCATCACTAGTTGAGAAACTCTCGTGTATCAATAACGATCATGTTAAAAACTGCAATAATGGAATAAACGATAAAATCTTCATAACACTCGTATTTTGTAAGAGAAAATTTGATAACCATTTCATTTTTATAAGTTGCAGTTTTTGGGTGTATTCAGCTGGATTAACTCTAATTTCGTCAGTGAAAATAGAGTAAATGCAACGCAATTTTTCTTCTATATCATTCTTTTTTCTGTTTATGTTCTTATTCTTCGGCTCATTAAATCGGACCAATAAGATCCCTAGTCACTCCTACTACTCCTCTCCACTAATATTTATTTGTTACCATGTCAATGTTAAAAGTGATATTTATTCTTTACAGATCCGTTTTCACTGTACGAGTCTATATCTGGTGTGGTTTCCCTAAGTGGCTATTTTCATTCAGCTTGTCAGTTATAACCTTCCCTCTCTGCTCATAACACATGATCCAACATTCTTATATTTTACTCCTTATGAACTGGCAAATATTTGGAGAGTCATAAAGCGTTGGTATTTTATCATTTTTTTTCTTTTTTCAAATGTTTTTGAAATCACATTGTAAACTGGTCCATAGATTTCTCTCAATATTTTCCTTGCTAAGCTTGGTAGTTTTCCTTCGATTCCATTTTTATACTGTACTCTCTAGACTACGACACGACATCATAAGATATATATATAAAAAAAAAAAATTAACGCGTAACATGTATTTCCTCGCATCACGAATTTATAGTGTCGAATTGAAAAATTTGAATAATTCACCGAAAGTTTATTCGCGGTTCAAAATGCACTGTAGCGTATGCATACGTAAACGTGTCCGCTGTTGATAGAAATTTCGGATCGCTGTACTGAACTTAAACGGACAGTTTTAATAATCCGTCTCCGACTTACATATTATTATTATTTATTCATTTAATAGTTTGACAGCCCGCAAAACTTTCCGTTAATCCTCTCGCGCACGATAGCTCGTCGTTGTGATGCCGTTACGCGAAACTCACGGTAAAACCGTTTAGCCGTCGAACAGCTATTTATATTAATATACATACAATATGATGCCATGAGAATATATTTTCATCGCACCGCTATATCCCGCTGTTTTTGCCGTCATGGTCGTCACCTTTTGAGAGGTGACATTTTTAGATTCCGAGCGCAACGAGTATGATATATTGGTTTTACGATGATGCGTGCTTTTTTCCCCGTTTGTGAACTACTTTTCTACACGAAAAATGTTGTTCCGATAAACATCTAGTTTCTGGTATCAAATTTTGTCTTGTTATTTTAGTGTATTGTAGAAATCATATTATTTTTTTTTCTCAACAATGGGGAGAAATGGAAAAATTTGGGCAATAACAACGGTTTTTGTCAATTTTTATTTCGTTTATTCCGATATAATATTTTATCGATTCAGTTAAAAATAATCATAGAAAGCGAAAACATTCACCGAAAATGTATAATATTAGCACTCTACGTGGTACAATAAGTATTCAAAATATTTTGACGCTTGTGACTTATATTTTATAATTTTTGACATTTTAATTTTATTAGTTTTTTATTTGGTTTTAATTCTTCAAAAATGTTTCAGCTTTATATAAAAGCTCACAAATTTGAGACGAAATAACACAAACGTCAGACAATTTCGTATGTACAAGTTAGTAAAATGTTTAGTATAGTTTATCATCAAACACGTTCCAAGCGAATTCCTCTCAGTATCGTTTTTGGTCGCAATGATTTTTTATTCTTCTGTCTACACTTAACTACTCCTACCTCCCCGACTTTTCACCTACAATAGTGGATTGCCCATAGTGTGAATTATGTTCGGAATTTTCAATTTGTATTCCCGTTTGGAATATTTTAATCGTTTCAAGTTGTATTGCACATAATATATATATTCTTATTTGCTTTTTAGTTTCTCACAAAAGTAGCGATTTATTATTGTTGCTTATATTAGTAGGAATTATTATATTTTTTTATTTTAAGAAAAGACTCCTCGGTGACCTGAGGGAAATTAAAAAAAAAAACCTCTATTTCAACGGCGGCGACGACGTGTTCGTTCGCGTGAACTGCAGTTTATGGATTATCCGTTTTTGTACTTACATATTTATATACTTTATAGTACACGATCGAGACATTTTACGGAATTATTTAAAGCAAAAAAACCGGTAGTTTAGTTGAATAAAAAAAAAAAAAAAAAATGTTTTATTCAAAATTATTTAAAAATATTTCTTAATATTCAAACAAAACAAAAAAAAAAATGCTCGTTTTAAACTGTAAGTAGTTTAAGTAGTTGATAAGTATATAAAACATGAAAACCGTGTCGAGTTTCAATAAACCCAAAAGTATTATTTATCTCACACAAAACACGAATACGTTAAATTCAATTTGATCGTAAGTTTGGAAAATATTTTCATGGGATTCGAAGCATATTATCTATTTATCACATTTCCGTTAAAGTATTCTCTAATTTCGGGGACGTCGACATTTGTTTGTCGATGACGGTCTTTATATTTGCTTGTTAATCCTAAAAATCAATCACGGTTTCTGTATACGTATTTGTTAGTTTTCATTTTTCTACTTTGATCCCCTCCTCTTCTTCAATTACGGAATTTGTTCTCCCACAGTTAAATATAAATCGGGGTAGTGTTTTGTTTTTCACGACCATTGTGCCAGCAGTCTTCTGTCCTTCGGTGTCTCGCGGGAATTTCCGATAGATAATAAATTATTATACACTCGCGGGTGTACGCATAATAAATAAGGAAACGGATCGATCGGGAACGCTGTCCACGGAGTGTTGTTTTATCACGTCCACTCGTAAATCCTCACCCGCTATCGATCGTCATAATAATATAGTTCCGGTCCTAGCCTCTCCGATTGACGATCGAGTTTAACAAAGATCACTGACAAATGAAAAGTTGAAAAAATACCAAGAAAATTTAGGACAAACCATAGAAATTTCCATCCCTAGAAATGGATGCATACGGCGTCGGTCATCATGCGGTGAGAACAGAGAATTGACTAGTGCATGGTGAGGAAAAAATGGGTAAATATTTTGAAAGAAAAAGAAGAAAACGACGTTAAAATGAGAGTTTACGGAAATAAATTGTCAAGGTCGAGTAAATCTGCGCAAGGAGATTGCAATGGCGGCAAAAAATCTTTGAAAGTATAATGAATGCCAGAAAATAAGTTTTCTCCGTGTGTGTGTCGGGTTTTTTTTTATTTTTTTTGTCAAAATGACTAGCTAGTCACTCGAACAAACGGGATGATGTTAAAATCCAGGATAATAAATCAGAGATCATAAAATCACCGGTATTAAAAACCCGGAATGTAAAAATAGGACACTTTGATAAGAACCGATTATATTTCATTCTAGTTTAACAACAAGCAATCGATTGCTTTGTCCACGTCTATCGATCATTGGGTAGATTACAGAGAGGAAATGCGATTTAAAAACGTCCAGTTTACAAGAAAAGTATACAAACAATATAAAAATTCATATTTCATACGAATATTATTTTAAAAAAGCTAGCCTATTCGGATTCGAAATATAATATTTAATATTATTAAACAGGTACCTATTAAAAATAGTAAATTTCTCTATATATAGAGAGATTAACTAGGAAGTTTTTCTATTGCCTTTTTTTAAATACGAAAATTAAATTTTTACAGTAAAAAACCTACAGTATAATGACTATTATTCAATTACCAAGCATATACAGCGCCTGATTAAAAAAAAAAAAAGCTTTTGAGGATCAATGATATGTTATTACTCAGTAACTATCATCTAAGAATTTATTAAAAATAATTAAGAAGAAAGAGATAGAGATATGATATTTAGATATTATCTAGACAATTCCAATACTGTTGATCCGGATTTTTACTTTCCGAGATGTCAACATTTCGTAGAGATTTTATGGCTTTTCGAATAAACAGAAAACTGTTTTTTTGCGGCAGGGGAATGACGAAAACAATAGAATGTTATGAGTAAGTTCTTTTTATAAAGTTATTAAAGATATGGGATATTTGTTTATAGCTGCTATATACTGCAGAATTCGTTCAAAGGAATACCTTTATTATACATTAAAAATACAGTAGAATGTAGAACAGACGGGATTGTTTTTTTTTTGTTTCGCAGAATCGGTAAATTATATTTTGTAGACTTATTGAAATTAAAACTTCTCTATCGCGCTAAAAAAAATCAGATATTTTTCTCAGAGAACCCGTAAAAAGTATACGACTAACTGGAAAACACGTTTGCTGCCGCTACAACGATCGCGGTATAATAATAATAGCATAATACGGCTTACAAGGTACAACATATTATATTAAGAAGATATTTGGTGGAAATTCGTAGACGAACTCGTAGAAAATATCAAATTCCAAATACCGCATTTTACCTACATGAGTATGTCGTCGAATTGATTTGAATCCCGAGTTTTGAAAAAAACGTATGAATTGTACAATAAAATATATACTGTAGTTTTTTACGCGGAAATTCGTTAAGAACAAAAGTACAACCGAGCTCAACGACGGTGTATTTAAAAATGTTATCAGGAAAGTCCATTTATTTAAATTACAGAGAAGTTATCTTTTTGTTTTCACATGTTTTCGAGAACTCGTTGTGGGATAGAGGTGACGACAAGATGCGATGTTTACAGTAGAATAGCGCGTGTATAAATCGAGTAGTTATCATTTTAAACGATAGATTGCGCTATCAAATTATTTTACATTTTATACTGAACGTTTTAGTTGACTAAATGATTACTTCAAAGGAGTTATATTATGTTATTCAAATTCCATATTATTTGCTATCAAAACGTCGAAAATTTGGGTTACAATTAAACACATTTTCAGAGGCCCTTAAATGTCCCAAAAATGTTCGTAATCCCTATGCACAGTGCCTATATTGCCTATGCGCTAATACTGCCCTAGGGTGGTAGCCCTATTCGCGCTTCCGTTAGGTACGCCACGGCGGCGAGGCGTCGTATTGTATTGAAACCTATTTGGATTTCGGTTTTACGGGGTTCGACAAAACGTTTCATAAATCGTATGATGTTCAGCATAGTATTTCGAACGGTTTTCCGTTTTCCCCTCCCCCGACCCGGGACAAATTCACATAATAATATTGTGTACACTGCTTGCGTATTAATCCGGTAACTTCTCCGATTTCTTCATAATGCGGTGCGACTGTTGTGGTATTTTCCGGTTCGTTTGTGATGCGCTCTCCGAAATTTCAGAATAATATGTTGCGGAAAACAAACAGCCGTACGAGTAAACAACCGTGATGGCTGGTTTGGTATAGTATATAGATATACCTAATATACGCGAATTCCGTTTGATATCTTTTCGTGGCACATCACGTTCGCCCGTGTGTTTATTAAACTGACACGAAGAGATTCGTTTTTTTTTTTTTTTGTATACTGTATAACTGACTGTGGAATTTTGTCTACGCAATACTCCGGGTGTGTATAGGTATTACAACGGTTGAACTACAACGAAGGATCGGAGGATCTAAATTAGCCATAGGGTCAGCCTATGTTCACAGATCTAAACTTTATACTTTTAAAAAAATGTTTAGATCTTTAGAGGTCGAAAACTGGAAAAGAAGAAACAATAATAAATTTTATCTCGAAATTTAATTCATTAATATTGTTATGTGCGAATTTGTACGGCGTTCGCTTTCCAATAAATACAAGATCTATAGCTGTACTTTGGTAAAACACGCCATGGAAAAAGCCAAATCTACACAAACAGTTTAATGATGTTTATAATTTTTATTGATATCACAATATTACAATTAAAAAAATCTAATGATGTTTTAAAATCTAATTTTTGAGTAGTCGAAATTCTTTAATTTTTTTCAAATAGGTATATCGTTATGTCTATTTTTATTACTCTTAAACCCTTGGTAAAGATCGTTTACGCTTCGCCGATCTTTTGTTGTGGAATGAAAAAAATCATTACGAGTTTCACCATACTGTTGTGGGAGAAGGTTTTGTATTTTGAAACCGGGAGGTTGAATTTGTGTATACGAATTTCGTTAGTATCATGTGTGTGCGTTTTTTCGAGTTCATTTCCCGCCCACGCCATTAGTGTTCTCAATTTTCACAGTTATTTTCCTATTTTAGAATAGTTGTGAGATGTAGTCATCACGCTTAAACACACAGGAATATGAATAAAGCGTGCTATAGAGTTAAAATAAACAATTAGAAAAAGATTTGATTTTAATTGGTTTGTTTTTGTCACGTGTTTTTGTTGACATTCCTGTTTATTTTACAGTCATGATTGTAGCAGAGTGCATATGCAAGGTGATTCATTTGAGTGGGTACACTCATTATCTCGGAAAGTATTAACCTTTTCCAGAATTCTACAATCTATTTATGGACTTTTTAATATAAGTTGCCGTTTGAAAATCAAAAGTAAGTATTTGTTTTACCCCCGAAAGTATCGGTGACAAAAAATAACACAAATATAAAATTGTGGGGCAGCTTGTTTCTTAAATGTTATAGAAAACAAATTCCGGAAAAAGTTAATACTTTCCGAGATAACGAGTGTACCCAATTAAATAAATCACCTGGTATTATTTACAAAATAGAAGGGGGTGGGGGATAAATTCAACTCTAACTATCACTCAGTTCCGCTGCTCGCAAATATTTTATTTTCTTTGATTTTTATTACGAAAACGGAATTTACACGTTTCTGAGCGAAAAAATAAAACTTATTCGGATATTTCAAACGCAGCAATGGTTTTCATTATGTATAGGAAATTTCTATATAATAATTAATGCAATATTTTTTTAAGGAACATCGCGTGTATAAATACGAAGGTTTTATATATTTTAATAAAACGTTTATCGTTTTTTTTCTTTTAATCGCATAAAACAAGAAAACTTTCGGTAGCAGTACGAGCGTATATCTATTATACGACAAATGTATTTATCTTTCCGCTGGGATAGTACATTAACGTTAAAATATTACTATACTTACGTTTTAAACGTTTTTTTTTTTTTTTTTTGAGTTCAGGCACGATTTTTTTTAGTCGATATTTTTTGAGATTCGTAAAGTAAATAACTGCAATATTAATTGTAATATTGAACGTATAAATAACCGAGAAACGTTATAATCTAATATTTATAGTATTTATACTTTGCGCAGGTACATCCGAAACCGGTGATGCCGTTTCTATTTTGTTTCATAGTGCGGGGTGCTTTTTCTTTATTGCATATACACTCGTTTCGACACGAAAAAATACATACTCTCCATAAAAAATCATTCTACCGAGTGAAAAATACTATAATATAATATTACAGCGCGTGCGACTTTTCGGTCGTTTTTCGTACGATGGGACCGATTCGCGGACGTTTAACGTAAACTAAAAAATAAAAGCGTGATTTTGTCTAGTTATAACACGTGTATTTGTTTAATTAATATGTTTAAATCATCGCACAGTTTTTATTTTATACAAATATACGTAGAATTTTTCAATGCGCATATATTTATCTAAACGCGATTTAATTTTATCAAAACGTGATTTATTTAGCACTTTATAACCTAATCGTAATCATAACAATATAATATCTAATACGAAGTGTAATTTTATTTTACTTTTTTTTGAAATATTAAATTAAAACTAATTTCCGTGCTGCGACGGGTCGCGTATTATCACACTGATATGAGCCGGTCGCGCTTTGGGCTGAAATCCGGCTAGGCTACAACAACAGCGGTAAATGAAGAAGACCCACTGAGAACAAGATACTGTAGATATATGTATAGTTTAGTATCCTACGGGGTCGCTCAGTCCGGCACAGGGGGACCGAATGAATACTAAAAATGGACGTGAATTTAGAGCGGAGCCAAGAGCAAATTGCGGACGGGACCAGCGGTAAAAAAGGGTTGATCGGAGGGGACAGATTTGTTTGACGCGACGACGGTTCAAACCCATTGAGCGCCGTACTGACAGTCCGGAAAAGTGTTTCCCAGAAAAATCACGTTTCGCCTCGGTCCGACCGGAATCCGGAATCCGTTCTGAAACGTTATCGTAACACGATATTATATTACTGCGTGTTTGGACGTGTTATGCGCGTATTGTTGACATTTAATACGTGTGTACGGACGTTAAATTAAAAGTCAATCTGCGTAGAAATCTACGAACGAAATATATGGCAAACGCGCGCGTGTAGGGAAAAACAAATAAACAAATATATATATATGCATGTATTATACGTGTACGAAAAAAAAAAAAAGAAAAAAAAAACACCGAACCAAAATGATTAAACGGGATTTTGTTTCGCGTTATTATTTCGCAAAATCTCAGCGACGTTTTTATTCTTGTTTTTTTTTTTTTTACCGCCGTTCTAAACACGATACTACCGATATTATTGTCGCCTCTGTTCTCTCCGTCCGTCTGCTCGCACTCACATACTGCATACAGGGTGGTCGTCGGTACATCGCGGTGAACGCGATATTTTTCGGAAGATTTTATGTAAATTTGATTTTTCTTTTTCAATTTCGTTATTACTATACATTACAACATCATTTTTTATTGTTTTACAACTCTATAGGTACTGCTTATAACTTTTATACGAATATACCTTTTTGATTCTCAAATGGGATCGGGGCAGGGGGTTGCTTTAAAAAGGAGGAGAGCGATTTTAAACACAGATTTAAATAAACAATATGTTTCTACAAATGTCCATGTAAACACGTGATACTTGTATCGGATTTATCATTTACTAGTTACTTGTGAGTTTATAACGGTTTACAATAATTTAAACTGGAGGAGTGGGGAAGGGTCATAAACTTCATGGCCATTTTTAGTTCATAATTTTATAACCGTTCGAAACCGACATTTTTAAAAATAAACTTCATTCGAATCTACGTGTGTTTAAAAAGGATGTGAGGGTTGTTATTTGAATATCTAAAGTTTTATACTCCTTTAAGGTGAGGATAATTTGAAATACGGCGTAAGGTTACAGAATACTGAACACGGTGTTCAAAGGTTCTATCGTAAACTTTGACGATCGGTTTTTTCAATCATTTTAAACTATAATATTTAGAATGATTGAAAAAACCGAAATAAAATGCAATCGCCCTGTAGTATAAGTATATTGTATTGTATATGCTGTACGGGAGTCTATATTTCATTTATATATAATATAATAATAAAGCCAGCGTTTTCCTAATGTTTTCGTCGTTTGGAACTGCGCGTGCCCGGTTTTCGAGACGAAATACTTACGGGCGAAACGGTCCGCACCTGCAGCGATACGCGTGGCGCCCCCGGGCCGCGGAAACGACGAAAGATTTATGGAACGCGCGTATTTTATCGGAAATATTACTACAATATTATTGCGACAACAAAAACCTGCACTATATATTATTGTATTCGTGAAACGCGAACGATATATGATATTTCCATTTGAGAAAATGTCCGGAACGGAAATTCCAGACCTTTATTATTGGTGACTATCCAGAAGGAATTTACGACAAAGAAAATAGCTGAAGAAAAATTAAAATGTAAATATTATGAAGTTTTACTTCTAAATTCTGAAAGAAAAAAAAAATTTTCAAATGACCTGAACCTGAACGTAGTCAGTTCAAAGAGTCGACGGGCAGTTTTAACGGATCTTTTCGAAAGAAAAAAGTATCTATCAATACTAGTGTTTTAAAGTCACAGGGTCCGGGCTACTGTCTCAGGTATTATGACAGCCCCGATTGGGTTTTATCTAGCCAATTTTATTTATTTGTAACTGCGAAATAGATTAATAATGCTTGTCAATTTTTACGAATTTTATTATAAGTTTGAACTTAAAACGCATATTAAAATACATGTAGCTTACCACTAAGTAAAACTTTGCTGAACACCGTATCAAATATTGTAGTATTTATATAAATCAACAACATAGTTTCATTCACATAAAATCAAAAAAGTTTTCGAAAAATTTAAATATAGTTACCCATGAAATATCTAAAAGATGCCAGAATATTTCAAAAATTATACCACGTCTAGGAAACCAAAATATAAGTATTCATTAACAATTTCAGATCTCTACGAAATCACAAAAATACGAAACAAAAAAAAAATCGTTTTTAATAAATATCCTATTAAATTCCGGTTTATACGATTTTTTCCCTCTGGTTTTCCCTAATTATTAAGTTCATAGAATAAATTTCCTCTTTTATTCGTTGACTAAATAAAATTTCCTGTCAGAAACCACCATTGAATTTTGATGACTAGAACGTTTTTTTTAGTCGAAAACTCGTAGATAAATTACCAATACAAAAGAACAAATTTATAACTTTAATAAGCAATACGGGAAGCGGCCCACTGTCCTCTGGGACAGTATACTATAATACGGCCAGTACGTCCCTGGATAACCTAACCCGTTCGTACATACCTTTTGAACTTTTTTAATCTCCGTGTGTTTATTTGTTTGATTGATTTCTTAAAAAAAAAAAAAAAAACTTCGTAAAAAGTTACCTCGAAAATATGAGTATTGCAGCCGTACGCGTGTGTTTCAGCCGTGAAATCGTTTAAAACTACCGAAAACCGTCGCCAATACAAACACATCGTCTTCGCCTCGGTACAGAACGTTTTGCCGCTTTTGGATAATTTTTTTTACCGGAATCCGATACGTCTGTCCGATTACGAGCGAACCGGCGGAACGTTACACACGACGTTTACTTGAAAAAGGATATTTCGCCTGCTTCCCCCGTTATAACAGTTATCGGAAACATCGCTCGGTCGCCGTTAAAATATTTTACGTACGTACAATGTTTATAACAGAGGCGTACGCGGTGCGCGCAACACTTGTAAAAGCGAAATTTATTTTGTTACTTAACCGAAAAAACTTCACCACCGGCGGAAGAGAGAGGGAAGTGGGGCTGGGGGATAGGAAAAAATTAATAAAACAGCGAATACCCGTCGTACACACTCGTACATGTTTATGTATGTATAAATACACATAAAACAAGCGTAATATTCATAGCGGCGTACGGGAACGGCTCGGCGCCGACGGAGTTTTACAACTTATAATAATATACACTCGCGCGGTGTATCTTAACACAAAGGTTTTATTACGCAATTTAACGGCCATTATTTTCAATTTGATTTAACCGTGCGTACCTGTGTACACGTATATGTATGCGAAAAGTTTTAGCCTCTCTAACCTCAAGGATTTACTCGAGAGACTAATTCGGGCCGAAACTCGCGGCGCGGCGACCTAAATTATGGAGGCCCACTTAGAACATGTTCTAATAATAGCGCGGAACGTCCAAAATTAAACTACAATAACACGGCGTTAAAACGCAATATCGTATTTAAATTATTACACACGCGCGTACAGGGTGTGCGGCCGGTATGTGTGCGGCCGATTCGCGTCGAACTTTTATCATTCTCGTATGCGTATGGTACGCGACGAGCGCCGTATTTGTACACGGTCGCGTATAAAGGTCTGCGTCGGTGTGTTGGACGTTTATGTAATCAGCTGCTTTATATAAGATTCCAATACACAATAATGCCCTTTTGGCGCTTTTTGTGTATTTCGCACAGCGTTTCCGATGACTGTTGGAAAAATCGAACGGCCAAATGCAGAGAGTAGGGGCGTATTACTTTGTTATAACTCAGTTGCAAACGATTAAACCCACTTCCCCATCCTCCCCACGCCCACAGAACAAATTCTTAACAACACAAGCACGTGACGAACGGCGCATTTACGAACGGACGACTGGGGGTCTTAAGGCGGGATTCAACCTACGGGCTGTGTCATCGGTTGAGCGAATAAAGTATACTCAGTAGATAGCATTTTCACTCGGAAACGGCGACTGTGTACAGGTAACCGAACACGGACTTAAAATTCCACCCACTCCTTTGTTAAGTCCTAAATACTGACGTCGCGGTCGAAACGTTTTACCTGAATATTTATCGGGCGGTAACCCCCAGTCAGCCCCGGACCGTGAAAACCTAACCATGCCGTTCGCCAAAGTCACAGGCGTAATAACATTAAACTCATTGATGTAAAACTAAGCAGTCATATTGATAATATACCGGACGGCAAATTTGTATTGACTAAACCACGAAATGTATTTTGTTGACGACACACAAATCAATCTGTGATAAATATAACGCGCAATATAATATTTAAAACTAATCACAAATATCGTTTACGTATCATCGCATAATACGCCGTATAAACACATTCATTCCACCGGTTGAACGATACAATTTACCCTCAAATTACTAAAACTGCTTTTCAGAATACCCGTAGGTACGTGTTATTTATTTGTAATTTTCAAGGATATCAGTTACTACCGATTTTGAATTTATTTACAGTTTTCTTTCTTTTTTTTAGCACGGCCGACGACGACAAACACGCTCATCCTGTATCCGGGTATCTGGGTGTCCCGTTTATCACGTGCGCGATGTAGGTAATATTATATTATTACGTTACGAAACACGAAACTGCCACGGAATTATACGTATTATTAATTATCGTTATCAAAATTTATATTGTGTATAACAATATATGTTCGAGTACGTTTAGCTATATTTTGTGTACACGGGTACATTATTTCGTCGTAGGTGTATATAATATACGTTCTGAGCAAGATCATTTCGCGGCTCGTAGGTACATGCAAACGCAAATTATTATTAAAATTATTATTATCATTATTATTATTACCATACGTGGCCGCCGTGTGTCTGCGTAGTCGATATTATTCGTATTATCGAAAACGTACATAGAATTTCGTTTAAACGAATTTTTTATCAATGTAAAAAAATAAAGATTTTATAAACTTTAAGACATAATATATTACGACCTCGGACAAATACTTATATACGCACTAAAAATACCGAAATATGTTCTAATAAAAATAATCCGTAAAAGCATGTTGAAAATGTCTTATAGATGTACGAAACCCTTAAAATATGGTCTAAAACCGTATGGAACCTAGTTAATCCCAACACTTACTATAGTATTCGATGAACCGCGTAAAACCAGAAAAAAAAAAACCAGTGATACCTTTTTTTTGTCACCTACTGCATCCTGTACTAATTTTTTTCTTCGACAAAATGGCGCTCGAATTAATTCTGCAAGTTTTTGCCCGAAACGCGTGGTTAAGAACGCGCACATCCAATAAACTCTGAAGTGTTTGGCTGAAAAACATTTTAAAACAAAGTATCGAACAACGAAGGGTGAGATGAAAATAAAAACTCTTAAAGTTAAAACAAAATTCCGGTACTGGTAATATTAACACGGTTTCTCGATTCGTATACGATAGCCTTTCAGAAAGCCTATTTAATATTGTGTCCAACGATCACATTTTTTTATACGTGCTTTATTTGATATAGTTTTTTCGTGTTATCCTCCACTCAATTTTAAAAAAGTTGAAGATTTTTTTGTTGTTATTATTTTTTAATCGTGATCCAGTGATTGTCTATCATTAACATTCTATGGTTAGATTAATTGTATAATTTTGAGCTTTTGCTGGTACCTAATCAGCGTAAACGTATCATCCCTAATATAATTGATTTTTCGGTAAAAATAATTTATTGCGAATTCCGAAAACTTGGTTGCAAATAGTTGCAAAATAATGGTACCATTTTGGATTATATAGGTAGATATGAGGAGACTGCGTGACCTGGCCTCTCCCCCTCCGCAGTAAAATCGTTTTCACAATGGATATATTTGGTTTTTGAATTCCAAAAATGTGGTTACAAATGGTTACAAATTATTTGCCAAATAATAACACCATTTTTGAGTTGATACGTTAATGTGGGGGAGGGCAACTTCGGGTACATCAAAATATTTCGTAAAGTTAACCGTAGGTAATCATTAAGGCTTGGAACTTGATGCATTTTAATCGTTTTGCTAATGCTTATTCCATCGACGGATTCATTTTTTATTATTTTTGAAAATACGTGTTTTGGGCCCTTGAAACTGTTTGAATTTATTTCCGGAAACCATTATTAAAAAAATGTATTATGTATAGCAGTTCCAGAGCCAGGTATTGCGAGTCGCTGGACAAAATACTCTTGTGAGGCCTAAATGAGTAGATGCCCGGTGGGAGGAGAGGGGCATACGCCATCCGACTTTTCGGAAATAAATACATTAAATATTTAATGGCTTAAAGCGATCGTATGAAAAAAAGTTACCATTATAAATTTGTTATTTTCAATAAAAATTTTACTGGGTGTTGATGCCTAAATGTTTTAAATATTAAAGTTTTGACCTTTTTTTAATTGTTAAAAAAAAACTAGTCCTTTTTTGCTTCCAAATTGCTCTACTAATTTAGTAATATTATCAAGTTCAGCCCGGAGTACCGTCTTTTAGATTTATGTAATATACTGTACTAAATTTTGGTTTTTTCTTCGATTGATTATTTAAGTTTTAAAAAATTGTATTTAATAAGCAAACTTAATGAGCTTTTTAATACTAACTATGCATACGAATAATTATTCTGTATACATTTCTTATATTCTTTTTCCTTCCTTTTTACCCCTTTGGGGTGTTGAATCAACAATAAATAAATAAATAACCTGTAATAAAAATGAATTAAATACCTATACAATAAGAACGAAAACATTTACATATTTTCAAATGTGTCACCGAAATTGTTAAACGTGTTTGTTTTTATTATTAATCAAAAACAACAAAAGTTAAAATTATAATACAAATTGTATCTATTAAAATTGTATTTTCTTTGAAGCGATAAGTCGTCTTAAATGTTTCAATAACCAATATCATAAGGTATTTTGTATAGCTCTCGATAATAGCGTATCTACGTGTATTTAAAATAAAAATGTAAAATAATAATTAACAACAATACAAAATATGCGTATTTATGTGCAGTATCGATTATGTAACATGGATGTAAAATCGTATTGTTACTAACTGTAGAGCTGCGGTGGGCATTGTATAGCCTGTGGCTAAAACCTAAATGTATTTCGCCCGGAGGTTGTTTGGTGCGAGGCCTTTCTTGAAGCGTAAGACCCTGAACGAATGCCTTACCCTACTGCCGGTGCTGCGTATGTGTTTACGGTTCCGAGCGAACACGAATTCGCCCCCTCCCCTATTTAATGGTGTTTTTTTCCCCTCGACGAAGCATACATTTCAATAAACGTTTCAAACATAATACCAACGGACAGAAATTACTCGTCTTTCGAAGCACTGTGTGATAAATCGGAGTACTCGCCTGACCAAGAATCGAAAACGCGACTCTTACGTACTATTTACGGGCCTCAAACTAAAACTGTGTAGTACAAAAAAAATTATTTATACCTAATAATCAATAATAGCTTGCCGTATGTAAAACGATAAGCGTGGAAAATGTTAAATTTTTTAACGTGATTTTTTTGTTAATTCCTCTCCCCACTCATCCCTCGTCAACTTGGACGTTATAAAAGTCGAATGTATTATACACGAAAGACTCAGCCCTCCCCCCCCCCGCCGAAATTATCAAACTTTCGTGTTCGTTACACTGTTACCCCCATACGTAAGATTCGACTCGCAGTCATATGTATATATCCGCTCGTACGTATTAGTTGGGTTGTTTATTAAAGTGGCGGTTTCGCGACAGACCCTTTCGAGTCAATGTGGGAAAGGTGGCGGGAGGGAGAGAATACTGGAAGTGCTGTATATTATATGCACACTTTGTCCGCGCCCGGCGAGTAAATATTATTTTCGAATCCGACCGGAGGAATTCTCGCGAGACTAGAGGTGCCGACGGAGTAGGGCCTGTCGGGCGGACGGGACGGGAAACGATATTATATACCTACTGCATTATTAGGGTCATCGTTTTGTCGACCGGAGTTTTTTTTCTTTTTTTTTTTAATTAATTTTTATCCCGCCACCGGGCTGATATTTTTATACGACTATAGCCGTGGAGGTGTAGGGTGTGTATAGAAACGAGGGGGAGGGGGAGAGGGTGGTGCGCTTTTTAATTTATAAAAATTAATTCAGCCCGTGCGTCTCTTATATAATATAATAATTGTTATTATGATAATTTAAAAAGTGCGATTCCGTATACCCACTTAAAAATTATAGGGCCCCCGCGGTCAAGATACCAGCTATGTAGGTTGTGTGTGTATATAATATTATATATGTATATAGCAGCGGGTCGAAATTCAAAATTTACCTTCGCTCTCTTTCTCACATTCTCGTCGAGTTTTTTTTTTTTATTTTGAAGTTAGGTTCGCTATATTATATTTTTGTCATCATTGTAATATCGTTTAACATAATCTTTTTCGCGTCCTGGTGAATTAACGTATACAGCGAATCACGCGCAGTGCGAATAATAAATTAAATTTGCGTGTATATAATCCGAATCACTGTTATATGTACTGACACAAACAAACACGATCAAGTCCGCGAATCAAATGTTTTTTTTTTTTTTAATATATAAAATACAATATTAGCTGCGTGTTGATAGGGGAGCTGGGTAGAGGTAGCACAGGTCCTTCGTGTGGACTGTGAAAGCTGATCAAAAAACAAGAGGAAGAAGAAGAATGTGTGTAAAATGTCATATCGAATTTTCGCGCCTCTAAATTACAATTTGTCACATTCGTTTGGTGTACGGTTTCAAATGATCCACTGCATACGGTAGACACATATAGTTAAAAAGAGAAAAGCTCGTAGATCCCATAAAAAAAACCTACACAGAGTGATATTTAAAACATGTATTCTGTGACGATTTCGAATAAAATTGATATTGATCAACGGATTGATATCGGAAAAAGATAGGTTTTATATGAGATTATATGAGGTGTACCTACGTAGCTACAATTATTGTTTAAAATTTTGATAGGCAAAGCGTAAGAAATTGTCCATACACTTACGCATCGCGTGATACCGGGGGGGGG
>CABPRJ010002367.1:908226-1341936 GCA_902439185.1 Cinara cedri | reverse complement strand
GGGGGGGGGGAGGGAGGGAGGGAGATATAACAATTATAATAACGTTTGGTTATTGATAGAGTAATGATTGGATAAAGTATAGCCGCAGTTAATATCAATCAGTATTATTTGTACACAAATTTTAAACTGTCCGGAGAAGTCCTACGGTCTAAATATTTTAAACCTTTATACAACCGTAGGCAAAAATAGCCAAATTATTTTATCCCCTATATTATCGATTATACCTACGTACTCGTGTGTGCATATGGTATTTACTTGATAATTGATTTGGGGGGTTCGGTTGAGTTTTTGGAGGATAACCCCTATCTTATTCGCACCAACTGTTATTATAATCAGCGCTCGGAACGCGCAGCGTTTTTTTTTTTTATTTTTTCGGCCCGGCATTAAAATCTGTAACAGAATGCTATAGAAACGTACGTCATGTACTCGTGCTACAACACGAGTTAAATTACTAAATTTGAATGTGCTATTTTTGTTTGATTCTCTAGTTTATTTTAGGTTCGGAACTGAGCGAAGGTTCTGTTGGTGTAACTGTGATACGAGGTGTAGTTGAGGAAATTTTTTTTTAGTTGGCGCATTGGAATAGGCATTTTTTCTATTT
This sequence comes from Cinara cedri, assembly GCA_902439185.1. Lineage (NCBI taxonomy): Eukaryota > Metazoa > Arthropoda > Insecta > Hemiptera > Aphididae > Cinara > Cinara cedri. The sequence continues at coordinate 1,341,335 of CABPRJ010002367.1, read as the reverse complement.
TTCGATGGTTGGTTTTGAAAATAATTGGGAAAACCGGGGAAAAAAATTATGAGAAAAACGGCAAAATATTTACGACACGGCGCGCCGCGGCGTTACTTTACCAAAATCATTGTTTTAAATTTGCACGAAACATATTTTCTACCAGAAACATTACTACAATTATTGAAAAAACGACTAGAGGCCTTTTTTTTATTGCATTTTTTATCTAGTCGGTAAGTAAAAACTCGCTGTATTCATTTTTTATGTTGTTTTTTTAATAATTGACCAAAAACCGAAAAAACAGGAAAATTTACAAAAAAAAAAAAATTGGTTTTATTATTTTCAATTTTGTGTTTTTTTTTTTTTGTAATTCAGTTAAAAATATTCGTAGACTCATAGGGGATTTTCCACCTGATTTCCCACAATAGCGGTGCACGCACCCGTCAACAGTATCGGCTCTTATTTTTTAAACGTTTCTGTTTTTGCTAATTTTTTGAATATTTTCGCAGTACTTACTTATTTCCGTGTTTTTACAGCTTTTAAAGTTTTGTTCTTTTTCTCTCTCGAGCACCTTTTTTGTCGATTTTAAGCGCTATCGAATCCGGAACACTGATAGCAGTTCATAAACAGCGTCCGGCGCACCACGAGCGGCCGAACGCTCAAGATCTAAACGCGCGCCACCCCTCCCCCCAACACCCGGTTGCAAAACCATCAACCCGTATCGGCGCGGCGGTTCCTCGACGCGCGCGTTGTGTACACGAACACGACGCGCGGGCAATCGATAGCGCGCGCGATTCGCGTCGCCGTCGTTTCGCGCGCGTTTCAATTTTCCGACAGGACCCGCGCCGCCGCCGCCAGAGCGCAATAACAACACCGCGGATCGCGTTGATTTTTCGTCACGGCAAACGCGGCGCCGCCGTTCGTACGACATAACGAATGGACTTTTCGAAATCGCCGCGCGACCGGAAATACGAACGCGCCGACGCGATACAACGACAACGGTAACGGCGACAATAATAACAACAACAACAATAATAACGCGAACGGCCGTAATACGCGCGTCCGCGGAATGAAAACCGACGTTTGAAATATCAAACTTTACAATATCACCGTTGCGTATACGAGGGCTAATCAAAAAGTATCAAGACTGGTAGTATCATTCGGAAAAGGAGCATCGAAGAGCAGTAGGATTGGTATCGCTTGCTTCTATGACTTTTTCTGAGTACATTTGTTTTTATTGGTTCTCTATAAAATTCTTCGGTTTGATTTCACTGATATTTTTCTAAAATATATTTTTCGAGTTTGGCGATTTTGTAATAAACCCAAAAGAAGAGTAACTTGACAGATTTGGAGATTTTAGAAAAATATCGTCAAATCAAAACGAAGGAGTTTGTAGAGATTTTATACGAATAGATGTGCTCAGTATAAGTCATGGAAGCTAGGTTTATAAATCGTTTTGCTCCTCAACGCTCGGTTTCCGAGTAATATTATCAGTCTCGATACTTTTTGATTAGTACGAGGGTACGTTATTAAGTACGCCGATACCGTAGCCGTCGAATCGGCGGGTGTCGCGGACAGAATATGGCAATATTTTCGGTGAGAGGGTTTATTGTCTTCGTCCCTCTTCCGGTATTTCTGCATCGGACCCACCCCCTCCCTCCCCCGCCGGCAGTACGCGAAAATACGAACACGCGCGCACATTTACATACCTGTGTATTTTTTAAATATTTAAATTTGATTTAAAAACGCGTTTTCCCTTTTAGTAAAGCGCGCTCGCCAGTATAAACAATACGGGTTTAAATTAACAATTAAACAAAAAAAAAAAAAAAACACACGCTCCGTATAATATATTCGTTTTCTTACCGATTTAAATAAAAAAAAAAAACCACAACGAAAATATCGCCATATAAAAACGGTACTGCGGAAATATTATTTTTGTGAAAACGCTGACGCGTATCATTTCAAAATAAAAAAAAGTTGGAAAGGTGGTATAGGGGAAATTCAATGTACATCTTCAAGCAGCGGCAAACAATTTCTAACGAAAAAACGATTCTGAACGGAGTTCAGTTAATAGTGTTGCTTTGTATCGACGATATACATGTCATACCGTGGTAAAATGATTACATATGCGTTGTATATTTTCTTTAATAATATTCTTAATAATTAAAATTGTACCTATTTTCCCGTTTTCCCTACGTTTTTCCCGTTGTTTCCCGTTTACTGGGACAATTCCTGGGGAAATCAAAACCTAACCTTCTTAAAGTACCTCCCCGGTCAGATTTCCTTTTAGAAAACGTGCTATCGTAGTAAACCAGAGCAAAATGTCTGGTAGAAAAGTTGTTCAGAAAAAAAAAAATAAACAAACCTCATTGTAAAACCATAAGTTTCTTCGTACCATTCACAATCTAAAAAAAATATTATGTATAAACTAACCGTATCTGACGATTGTTTCTATGTAATTTTAGTGGCAGAAAAATGCACTGAAACCGGGTAAGTTTAACTATAGAGCAGAGGTGGCCAAATGGTCGATCGCAGATGATTGATGTTGATGTTGATCTCAATTTTGTTAGAATTTATTTTTATTTAATTTGTAGATAAATAACAATTGCTGATCATTTTATCTTAATATATTATCTTTATTTTGTTGGAAATTTATCAAGTACATAAACGAGTAGTAATACAATTATAACTATAAATTTTAGTTTTATCATATTGTACGTGTACGTGTACTATTAATACCTATTAGGTATTTTTTAATTATAATTTTTTGTTAGGAAGTCGATCCTCAAAGGAAAAATATATTCGTAGTAGATCTCTACCAAAAAAAGTTTGGCTACCACTGCTATAGAGTATGCCACGTTTTACCGCTTTACGTGCAACGCCTGGACAAGTATTTACAGTTCCTTATAGAATTAGAGGGTTTTGGATTTGTACAAAATATAATCAACACTTGTTGGTTCAAACCAGATACCGTTTCAATGTCCGAGACGTTAACTTAAATGGCTAAATCCTATACGTTACCTTTACGGTAACAATCCACCGCGGGTTTAGACAAACCACAGAGGACATTGACAAAAAAAAGAGGCGAGACAGGGGACTGGTGCGGCCACTGTTGTCAATGGGCAGTTTTGATACATAAAGTTATTCAATTTATACCTGAAACCAACGATCAACCATTGCTGACGAAAAACGATTCGATATGCGTATATACATGCATGAAAGGCCGTAATATTTACGATTCACGTCAAAATTTGATTTTAAACTCTTATAAAAAAAAAATATATACATAAAATTATACTACATTACACTCAATTTTTTTCTTTTCGTCATTAAGTACAACTTATAATGAACATCCGGTCAAATGTCTGCAGAAACATGTTTAGTCTAACAATTTTCTCCATAAAGTACTCATTACCTAAATATTTTTATATTTTTTTGCTCTTCTCGTGGTGTTATGTTTGGTTTAGCAAATAAAATTTCCTTCAAATTTCAAAAATCTTAAAAATTATTTCTAGATGTTACGAACAACATATTTATCAATAAAATAGCGGATTTATCAATTTTCACTTTTGTATAGCCTCAGTATTCAACTTTTTTTTTATCGAACCGAATATAATATCACGAGCTGAGTAAAAAAAAAAAATCTTGGTCCACCTTAATATACTCGTATACAATATTATATACCTGTTGTTCTTGTATCGTTTCCAATTAATGACGATGGAAACTGTTGAGATTGCGAAGGGGGAGGAAATCGTTAAAAACCAATTCGAAATAATATATTATGTATAAAATCCAAGCCCGTGATAATTAAACAATTAAACGATAAGTAAACAAAGAGAGAGTTTAGTGGGTAGGAGGGGGGAACAAATTATCGCCAAACGTAACTAAATTCGATTTCGCCCACGTAAGCATAGAATATTTATTAATAATCATTACAGGTCGTGATATGTGGGCTTTTTTTTTTCATATTTACATAATATATATTATGATATTGAAACGAGTATTAATAATATTCGATTTGCGTAAGTTCTTTTTTTCTGTTTCGGTCACAAAGGAGGCTGCAGTTTAACCTCTCCTGTGATTCGGGTGAAGGTTTAGCCGCTAAACTCATCCCCAAATCACTAAAAACCAACCACATAGAATCCCTATCTTCCCGAGAGCTTTTTAAAAAAATTACCGTGTTATAAGTGTCTGGGTTCGCGATATCTCACGGTAAATGAACTTTGCAAATTTTTTGTCATTTTATTGTCATTTTGTCCAGAAGTGCAGAGTTTAAGCACGTCTCTTTGTCCTTGTATATAGACATCGATTTTATTTATTTTACACTGTTCGATGTAAAGGTATCTTAGTCTTTGATGTTTTTAAATTAATGAATGGCGAGATTGCAAAAATATTAATTTAAAAATGTTTGATAAAGTTAAAGAGATCGGTAAAAAAAGACTGATGTGGACGGACGGTGTCTGGCGTAAACATGGGTCTTTAATTAAGCAGGTGATCACGGAAGACACCTATAAAGAACACAGTTAAGATGAGAAATCGTGTTAAAAAAACGGATATTTAGGAAGTTAAGCCGGAAACCCAATGGAGAAAAACTGCCAATAACAAGAACTGGTAGCAGTTTTTTATTTTTAGGTTGAGGTTTTGTATGGTCTTAAGGACTTATGTCAAACGTTTAAAAAAAAAAAAAAAAAAGAAAGTCTGACGTAGATAGCTATTTTTTTTTTATCCTGATAGTCTGTACTTATATATATATATATATATTATATTATTACGATTAGTTTGCTGTTATTACGTCTAATAATATTTGTTTGAAAAAATTTAAAATTTGAATTCTACGTGAAAATTTATTCGACAATCGTGGTATGAAGGCGCCCGCAGAGGAGTGCCGGTAGGTGGCCGTGCTCCCAATGCCCGTTATTTTAGTTAATATTGAATATTGATTGTTGTATTACTTACATAGCTTGAATATTTAATCCGTGATTACTTGTGAGTTGTAAAAAAAGTCTTATACTTTTGACTTTGGCCTCCTCTCTACGGTTTATATTTCTGCGGGCGCCCTTGTCGTGGCGCATCTATTTTAATAATGTATTAAACTTATTAAAAACTAAGAATTAATTAATGGTTATTTTAAATGATTAATAAATTATTATACTAACTGAAAATTGATCCGATAACTCACTATGAGTACCTACAGTTTTTGAATTGTGCGTACCTAGTGTACGAGTACTGTGGACTTTCACTCGCATGCTTTTTAAATTTAATTTATCTATTATAAATTCGAAACATTATTTAGTTCGAATACCTACATATTATTATAATTATATAGGTACGCGTATAGACGCAAAATGGCAAAAACCGTTTTCAGATTTCTCATCGTGTCACCGAATCAACCGGTGGTAGAGCAAAAACTGGTACCGTACCCTGCAAGTTATTTCGACGGTGAAAAAAATAGTCCCCTAAGTTCGATAATATATTGCGGCACTGGAACGGGGACCCGCGGTAAACGGTAAAACGGTAAACGACCCCGTCATCCAAAAACAATAGCTTTCACCGAAATCACGTCATATACATAATGGAATATGAAAATATTATTTATAGTATACGTATGTATGTATGTATATTATTTATTAGAAGTCGTCTACACCGTAATATCTATTATAGAGAGTTTAATTAATACAGACAAGAGTGGACGGGCAGTATAATATAATTATGTATTTTTTATTTTTTTACAAAATTTTAACAGAATACTAATATGGCCGAAATAAATGTAAAAAAAAAAAAAAAAAACATCTATTATATACGATTACCCGGCTACAGAGCTGAAATTTGGCCACCGAGAAAAACAAACGAAAACAAACTGTTCGTAAGTACCATCCGGATAGAAAAATATTTCCGAAGATCTTTGGGTCAGTAGGTAAACGACGATTTAACCTGCAAAGAGGGGAGACGAATGGATAAAGTACGGAGAAAAAAAATATTGTATAGATCGTAGAAGTCGAAATCCACTACTAGGAGCGGCGATGGGAACATACCCGATAGGGAAAATAACCTTTGGGCAGGTTGCAAATGATGTGGGAAGACGTAGTAAAAAATACGTGGAAAAGATTGGTGCTTGGTGAACCAAATCAGACGATTTTGGTAATATGTCACCACCGAGCTGGGGGATAGTTGGAAGACTGATTGCGACTCGCCGAATAGTTATTAATAACTAAACTCACTCTCATACAGGCGAAATTAATCAAGAGATAGGAGGGCACTGATAATACTAACTGATTTTTCAAACGGATATCCGAGGTCAGCGAATATTCCCAGCTACTGTGCGCGTACGTAAAAATCGCAAATAGACACCCATAATACACGTAATGAACCGTTTTTCTCTTGCAACCACTGACTAGCAAAAATACTACGGTTATAGTATACAACGTCCAAAATAAAAACGACGGATACGTTTAATACGAAAAAAAAAAAGAAAATAATAAAAACAACCGTTGCGGGAAATGCAATATATTATTATAATAATATTATTTGTTTTAACGAACTCTATTAGGTATATTGATTGGCGCCGAGAGAAGTAGTAGAGCACTGCAAGCTCGTAAATTATTCAAATCGCGCGTCTTCGTCTTTTTTCCAGGGTCTCCACCCCTCCCCCCCGCCACCCTAAAAGCGAAATTTATGTAAAACACCACGTTTATTTTGGTTTTTCATCTCGCGTAGTATTAAACGATTCCGTCGATATTACGAGTATATTTTAATAAAAAAAAATATTACAATGTTGTCGTCGTATAATAATAATAACGGGCAGATTGATTTCCCGAAAAAGCGGTTCACGGATACTGCAGCCAGCAATCTCACGAATAATATTATCTTACGAGATTGCGCGGTACGCGTGCTGAGAATAAATTACTTTATGGTCAACAATAACGACGAATTCTCGATAAATAATTGCGGCGACGAATGCCTGGAAAACATGGTTGTTTATTCACGGCACCCCAGATCAAAAAAAAAAAAAGGAATACCAACGAACAGTGGCGGATTTCCGGCAATCAAAATAAGACAACGATTTATAATTTTAATGAAATGTCTGAAAAATATGGATCTATTAAAAATAATATCGTTTCTTCGGAACCCCCTGCCTCGGAAAAATGTTAAAAAACTCATCAAAATATTTGCAAACATATTAAATATTTATTACAAATTTTTGGGCACATTTTCTACAGAACTGTAGAATTACAGTATGACTGTTTGTGTTCACAGGTGCGATCATGGGCGCCTGGTTTTCCAATTTTATGGGGTGCCCAAAATTCAGCCACACGAAAAAGAACCATTAAGAAAATGAAAAAAAAAAAGTCATATAATATAAGAATATTATACTGCGATTTTTTATATCGGAACAAATTTCTTATCAATAATCTTATTCGTATTTTTTATCAATTATCAAAACATAATCGTTTTTAATGCTTTATAGTATAAAAAATTAAATTACAAGTACATTACACAGATCTTTAATATTTCTAACGGGTACCTGGCTCCCCCCCCAAAATTTTCAACGAGTACTGGGCCCCCGAGTACATGGCCCCTATGGGTGTGATTGAAAACATATATTTTGCGGTTTTTGCAATATTTTATTCACAATTATTAGTGTGTTTATTCTTAATCATTTCATATCTTTTATTTCCCATTATATACACTGAATGTAGCAAACTGCGAATAATGTATTGGTAATTATATGATGTGTGTGATATTTTTATGTGGCTGTGAACAACTTTTCTGTCGGAAATATTGCTCCATTCAAAATACATGAGAACAGTTTTGTATTATTTTAGATCTAGTTGATACATTGGGGATTTCATTCTTTAATTTTTCTTGCAGTTTTTTTTAATAATAATTGTCAGAAAAATCGAAAAATTGGAAAAAAACGAGAGCTCATAGTGATAATCGGTTTTCGTTTCATTATTTACATATTTGGTTTTTTGTTGCTATCCAATTAAAAATGATTGCAGAAACCTGAGATTTTTACCTAAATTTTAGGTTAGGCATTTCTGAACACTGTCAAATTATTTTGGCATAACAGACATTTTTGAAAATTATAAACTTTCATCATAATATGTTCTTATAAGCAAAAATTAGTAGTTATCTATTAAAGTTAAAATTTTAATGTAAATCATGTATAAATTAAAAAAGTAACTCTATGTATCCTATAAGTAACTTTTTTTTTTTTTACTCAGACAAACTAAAAACTATTGCCATGATTCATGATTTATTTTCATTATGGAATTTTACAATATACAAACATTTTTTTAAAAAAAAGAGAACGATAATTTTTTTATTTGAGTAGGTACAACGGACTTAAATTATAGAATATTTTACTGGACTCAGTTTATGCAACACATTTTTTTAAATTTCTTGGACTCAGGTTTAACAGATGATTTAACATTATAGATATACTAATGAACAAAATTCACAGATTTTATAATACCTTCACAGAACAGACATTAAAATAATCAAAAATCGTAAAAAACATTGGTATGTACAATGTGATATCTTGGACATTTTTTTTTCCTCCCCTCGGCAATAAAAAGTGAAAACGCATACAAATTTCTATTAAAAGTACAGTAATAAATATTTGACCTTGTTTACGCTATATATCAATATACACCGTAATAATACAATAGAATGTTTATTTTACTTTTGTTACAGATCTATATGGAGAACATTTGTTCCTACTGTTGTCCGCATACACACTGACGTCTTGGCCACACATATGACTCGGCGCAATTATCCATCGACGTCGGCACTCGATCTACTTTCCATTCGGGGTGTAATGAACATAAATTATTTGTATATACTATTATAATATTATTATTATATGACGCCAAAATTAGTTTTACTGTTTATGTGTGTGCATGTGTGTGTGTGTGTGTTATAGGCAAAAAGGAAAACAAATAAAAATTCAAAAACAAAAAAAAAAAATGTTTAGTTACATGGTAAATAAATAAAAATGTCGATGTTTGTTTTAAGAAATTTGTTGTATTTTAGTTCTGTTTTATAATTTTTTTTTAAATTTTTATTTTTTTACATTTAATGTTTCATAGGTACTACAAATATATTATATATTATATATTAATATATATAAAGTCTTTAAACAAATATAATATTATATAAACAAACTATATAAATGACAAAATTAAGATAAAATAATAATAATGATAATAATAATAATAATAATAGTCATAAAAATAATTGTCACGTCAATTCATTGTTTACAATAATGATAAGAACAAGATTGTTACAATGTTATCATTATTGTCTCGTGAAAAGGTGTTAAAACTTAAAATATATATAAAGACAAAACAGAGTAGAATTCAAAGGGGCGGGAGAAAAATACAGAAAGGAGAATAAAAATATTTTTTTTCTCTTTTCTTCACAAATACACAAATTTTCCTAATCGCTGTTATAATACTTATTATAATTGCATTTTAACAGATAACGCTTTATAAAATAAAATAAGATTTACAAATCACAGTTGAAATCCACAAACTTTTGACTTTATTGTACAACAAATGTACTGTTTGCATCAGTGAAACCAGTCTCTTTATTTTATTGTTGTTGTTTTAGATTTATTACAGAAATATTAGATCAAGACAACCATACCCTTAGCTATGTTTGCCATGCAAAACTAAAAAGAATAAATTGCAATATAAGTACAGAGACTGAGTGCCACTGATTTTGTAACTTAAATGTATTAACATCAACAAAAAAAAAAAAATAATACAAATAATAATAAACAAACATCAAAATGTGTACAAAAAGTTTTATCAAAAAAAAAAAAAAAAAAAAAAAATAGAATTCTAAATTAGTAGGCGAATTCTATTATTCGCAATGAGTTTTAATTGACTTATTCATTTGTGACAAAAATATTGGTTATTTCACTAGCGTGTGCAAAATACGGGACACGGTGAACGATCTATATTAGGACGTCATTTCAAATTTTTTAATAATCTATTAATTCGTTAAAATTTTTAAACATTTTGTCGCTAATATATTTGCCATCTATTGAAAAAAAAAAAAAAATTATTTATAATAATGAAATTACAATTTTTAAAAAAAAATATATCTATTGTATATTATACAATGTTACGTTTGTAGAATATAATGTTCTATGCAAGAAGGTTGAGTCATAACAATTTTCTTTTAATTGAGACATTTTTAACATTATTGTTTGGTAATATAACACACCGTAAGAAAGAAATCAAATAAATATAATTTTCAATAACTATTACAAATCATAAAACTAAAATAAACATTTTATTATACTTATCTTATATAATATTTCATATTTATGTATTATTCATTTGATTAAATGGATATTTTGATTTTCTATGTGTTATAAAATACAACTCAACCTTAGGTATAATTATACTCAGATACAAAATAAACATATATTTTTTAAATTTATGAATTTTCTAAACATACATAATAAATTAATATAGGTACACAATTTAAAATATTATTATTATGTAAAATGCACAAATTCATTACGATAAGTGAATGTTAACACAACCATTAAAACAATATATAGGTACATTCTGGTAGCTATTATTAAACAACAGTATGACAAAAATTAATTGATGGCGAGTTCATAAAATTATAATTTAAGATGTTGCAGTTTTAATGACGTGTACAGAGGGGGAATATTATTATTATTTTGCTTTGATAGACCCGAATTGGACGGCAAGCGACAAAATAAAATTAACTATTTTGAAACAACAATTATAATAACAAATTACATTCATAGAGGGGTGAATTTCATACTATTTGAATGCATTATTTAAGGAATGTTATTCAAACAACAATATTTTCTCATTTTTTACTGGACGTTCCAGGGACGGCAAAGCGAAATGTGGGGACAATACATTTTAAGTAATTTTGTTCAATATTTTAATTTAAAATTTAATAATATTATCAGTACATATAATATCATGTGTATAATTAATATGCATACATAATAGTATTATATGCAACTAGATTGTTATTATAGTTGACCCCCACTTTGTTGAGCAATTCCATTTGCCTTAAATACTAAATACTTTTATTCGTGTAAAACTGCACATAAGTAGTAAACACAGAAGAATAAATAATAATTGTTAACGCCCTAAAAATATAATATCTTATCTCCTTTGTTCAGTTAATTTTTTTTTTTTAAGTTTATACTTTTTATTTTAATACATAATATAACTATGATTGTGGTTTTTTTTTTTTAAATTATTATTATTATTTAAGTATTTTCACTCTAAAAGCCCTTGAAAACACTTTATTTATGTACTAACATAAAATGTATAAGTATGAATATAGGAAATAATATATAAAATAATCATCATCACAGCAAAATGGCTCAACAGCCGAGACGCGTCTAACCCCGTCGGGCAACACAACTCAATGTTTCTGGTAAACAACTATTACACTTAATAATAATATTATTATTATTTTTAATTTTATTGAGCTAATATAATTAGTAATAACTTTATAATTACTAAAAAAAAAAGAAATAAAACATTCAACACTTGAACGTGGTTCTTGATTCATGACTCAGATGAACGCCTTTTAAACTGAATATTGACACCTCTGTAAAATATTAAATTAAATATTGTAGTTTAAAAACACGGTTTTTAAAAATTTTTAATTCTTATAATTTTCTCACCGTCTGGAAGATCGTACAAGGCTTTGGGAAGTGATTGAAAGTATTTGTGTTTAAGACCTGATGGAGCGTCAATACGTAAATCTGGATTTAACTGGAATACAAATAAATAAAAAAAATAAAAACATTAGTTATTTTTTGAATTAAGTGTTTAAATTATAATATTAATTTATCTATAGTATAAACAAAACATTTTAAATGTAACTTAAGTAGTTTTAATATTAGATAGCTTTTTTCTATATTTATGAGTTTTGTACATAAAATATTAGAATGTATTTATACATGTGAATTTTGTATGTAAATATTATAAAAATAAGCAAATTGTTTTAGCACATAAATATGTCATACTCGTATTATTAATTTAAAATTGTTATAATAATATTATGTAAATAAAAATTATCTAATCTATAATATTACATTATAATATTATATAATCTATAAAGTGTTAATATTATATGTATAAATGCTTTTTAAAAATGAATACAAATTGAATTTTGTTGTTTAAAAGTATGATTAATATATTCAATATTCATGTAAAATTTCTTTCTCCCCATAAATATCAATCCAAAAGGTAGATTATTTGTGATGGATTGGTTGGGATTACAACGGATGATGCTGTCAACCTAACTAAATTTAGGGTTTATATGGAACAGGGATGGCCATTTAATTTCCCTTCACTAGTAACATAATGTGTTAATAAAAATTGTTTAGTATTTTATAAACTCTAGTAACTCTAGTTTTAACATAATTACTAGAGTTAAAAAAAAAAAAAAACAATATTCGTGTTTTTGTTGTTATTATTATTTTTTAAACAATAATATCAGAAACATATACATTTTATATACATTATAAGAAACTAATATCTATTTACTAATTGCATATACAATAAAAAGTTAGTTTAAATTTTACAAGTGAAATAAAGTAAAAACGATTACCTGAAGTAGGGACGTAGCCATGTTCTCGCCTTCGGCTATGTCATACAGTCTAGGGAACACATGACCGAGCTTTTGATGTGGATACATAAATATTTTACCTCTGCCTTCCTTGTAGCCTTTTAGATGTGTACAACCTTCCCAATCATCTTCTGAGGGTGTACCCAAAACCTATGAACAATTGTAAAACACCCATTAAAAGTTAAAACAAATATCACTTAAGTTAATCCTATACTGACTTTGAATATTTTATCCAATTGATCATATGTATCTCGAACACCAGGAAATGTAGGTACACCAGTGATCATCTCTATGAATATACATCCAACACCCCACATGTCCAGGGATGTCGAATAATCTGTTGATCCAAGTAGAACATCGGGCGGTCTGTACCATAGAGTAACAACTTCATGTGAATACGTATGACTTGGTACTGATTTAGCACGAGCTAATCCTATAATTTTAAAACAAATTATGTTTTATTTATTATTCCACTAGCCGATGATGATTATAAATTGAAACGGATTCTAAATAAAATATAACCAATACGAGAAAAGACTTTTGTTCATATTGATTTATTTTGTTTTATATAATTATATAATTTTTTTTATCATTGATTACACTTGAACAATAGTTTACAATTTGTTTTTTTTTTTTTCAAATTTTGAATAAAATATTATTAAGTATACAGTATTATTAAGAGGACATGATACCATCTGTAATTCAAGTGTAAAACTACTGTACATGGGAAAAAAACAAATTGAGCCATAGACTAAATTAATAAAGCAAATTATTATCAAAAATAAAACTTGCATAAATCAAATTATTGTTATTTTAAAATCTGATAATATTTTGACTGTTTCAAAATTGTATAACTTTGGTTCTAGTAATAATATCAACAAAACAGTAGCACTATTACATAGTGTAATTTCTCTTTTTTTGTGGCGAAAATTTGGTTTCATAATCAAGACTATAATAGACAGATAGACTAAGTGGCTTTTGTCCGGGCAAAGCGAATATGTTACTCTGTTAACATTTTAGTATATTTCATGATAACATAACTACACAAATACTTGTGAAAAAATACTACTTGTACATTTTTGAGTTTATAAATTTACGTATTATTTGACTCAATCCCTTAATATCTTAAACGAGAGCGGTATCACGTCCTAGCTCTTAATGATACTATTTTCAGTCACAATGTTTTTACCGAAATCTGCTAATTTAAGTTCTCCTATCTCGCTGATGAGCAAATTTTGCGGTTTGACGTCTCTGTGCAGTACACGTCGTTTGTGTATGTACGCGAGTCCCCTGAATAATTGAAACAAGAATAACCGAACGTTCGAATAGTCCAGGCCACCCGAATGTCTCTCCATGTATTGCGACAGATCAGTATGCTAAAAAAAATAATAAAATTAACAATCAAAGTATTTTTTATTTTTGGTGTTCGTTAATCAAAAAGTGTTTCCTACACTGTATAAAGGTCATAATATTAATAATAATAATAACAAATTATTCAGTCACTTTATTAGCATGAAGTTTATTAATAATGAAGGGGTGTCTACCCTGTCATCAACTTTCTTGCTTGAAAAGCAGTAGCAAACAGGCAATTATCGGGAAAAATCAAGGGTAGTAAACGTCGAGAGGTCACCCCAGACAAGGGTGGACGGATATACGGAAGACTAACGTTGACAAATGTGCGTAAGGAACGAAGATAAAATAGGAAACGATATTGTGTAAAAAATAATAAACAGCAAAGGCTACACAACTGTATGACTGTAAACTGTAAACTGTATAAAAGGTACAGAAGAAGAAATTCACCCCTTTAGTTTATTATTTTTTCGTAATCAAAAGGACAAAGGGTTAGGTAGCTGTTAAAATAATGGGTGGTAATATTAATACAACAAATTCAAAATGACGTAATATCTGTCTCGATTTATATAAACTCGATGTCGCTCTTCACAATATAATATTATACCGCTATTTGAGTACAATCAACTATAATTTGTTTGCTTTGAGGTCGAGGGTCGAGAATTGATCATTGATGTCGATCAAATTTGTCTAGTGTTATAGGCACCCCGAGGTATCAATACAAGTGTAAACAAATTGTACACTGTAGTCAATGGCAATACGCATTTATATTTGTACTAGCACTCCCTGTAGTTAAATATGTCTATAACATCCTTGATAATACACAATGGTAATAATTATTGTTACACGAATTATATAAATAGTACAGAATTACTTTGAAACGGACACCCACGATCTATCCGAATTAGGATGCAAAACGTTTCGTGTACGCGTATTAAAACAGTATGGTATACATCTTTTTGTCGCTAAAAATAAATATAGTAACGTCAAAAACGATAAAAGAAAAACTACAGGTTTTTTTTGTTTAAAATACTATAATTTTAAAAGAAGAAAACGGTTTTTTTTTTTTTTTTTATATAAACCAGTTTATTGAAAATAAACCAACGCATCTACGTTGTTCGACGGGAATATCGCAAGTAAATCGATAATTATAATATCGATTATTATTGACGGATAGACGGTTCCGTTTTCATTTTTCAAATGAGTATGTACCTTTTATGCGATGATAATATTTTACTATATAAATTGCATTAAGCATCACAATTCGATTTTCAAGTGGGGTGTCTGTCGGGTGGATACCTGCTTCTATTATCCTGCAGGCCGGATTACACACGAAATTGGTAGCTAAATTGAGAAATTTGCATATAGATTTAGCCGACGTAAAAGGGTGCAGTTTTGGAATCCCTTCCCGTTTGCTGCAGGATAACAATATTACGCGCCAAGGAGGAATAATCGCGCGAGGTGTGAGAATGAAAAAAAAATGACCCGTAGGGTCAATATATTTTAACGGTTTACATTAATTCTCGGTATATAGATGCTATATTATAGGGTGTCCCACGAAGTTATATCCATTGTGATATTTCGGAAGTATAAACTTTTTTTTTTTTTGATGGTTTAAGAAACAATCGTTTCTGAAAGTTATTTTTCGCCACCCTTATTTTCAAGGGCGAAACGACTACTTACCTATAATTTTGATTATCAAATGGCAACCTATATTAAAAATGCTTTAAATACACGAACTATTACATTAAATACAATGCAGTTGACATTTTTCATTTCCATCAACACGTTGACGGGATATTCTACTTTTAAGTTTGAGTAGGAGAGAGCACCATTTGTGTGGCAATGGCGTTTGAATAATGCTCCACTATGCTCCTCTCATCCAAACTTAAAAGTGACATATCTCGTCAACGGGTTGACGGAAATCGAACATTTTAACACCAAATTCTTTGAGGGACACCCTGTATAGATTTACGGTACACAAATTACATAAAATAATTAATAACATTCAAACTTACCACGTATTCAAATACGAACGTGAGCGTTTCGCGCGTGTGTACGATGTCGTGTAGAGTGACCACGTTGTTGTGCTTCAGTTCTTTCAACAACGAAGCTTCACGGATTGCGGTGAAAGGCGCGCCCTCTTCTTCCTGTAGTCTTATCTCTTTTAACGCGACGACTTGATTGGTTAAACTGAAAACGCGAACAATAATTATTGTCATTAGAAATCTCAACTATCGTCAAATAATAATAAAAAAAAAGATATCGAAAAATAATGTTTAAAAAAAAAAAATAAATTATTTCAAATAAACAAAAAAAAAACTGGGGATGGGAGCAGCCATTGTTGTAGGTGAAAATTTGGGCAAGTAGGATACATAAGATTATTTCATTTATATCTGCAAGCAACGATAAACCATTGCTTGACGGAAGACGATTCCGAACGCAGTTCGGTAATATATAATTTAAAGTGCCGAAATTTTTTTTTGCGATTTTCGTTGAAATTTGATTTAAAAACGACGTCCGTGTTTTTATAAGATAATGAAATCGTGAAATCGTACATTTTCCTACATTTTTTTTCCACTCAAGTGCTTTTATTTTAAAAAAGACGCTGAAAATGAAAAAAATGACTATTTTAAAATACCATCCAAACAACTTGTGCTTTCAGAAAAGTTGCTACACGTAAAAATCGGATCAGATTTGCTAGGAAAAAACGTGTCCACAGACTAGAAGGAAAAAATAAAAAAATAAACAGCATTGTAAAACCAATAACTCCTTCGTTACGCTCGGAATCTAAAAGATGCACAATACATTCAACTGACGGCGGCGGCGACGAAATACGATACGTATACTAAACAGTAATTATAATATTATTGTTGAAAAATGAGATTTAAAATTTACACGAACGGGTCGTATATACATCAAGTCCGGATCAATAGTAGGATTTTAAGGGGAAAATGAAACGCAAGTCATCAACATAATCGGATCGCGAATAATTATTGTTATCATTATATTTTTTTTTTTTTTTGCTTTACGACGACGACGCAAATACGGTGACGAACACAACGTCGCGATGAGATCCGATACAGAAATCCCTCAGACGCCCCTTTATAACGGTGTTCGCTGTGATGTCATAATTGCAACGGAAACGGAAAACGGATCTGCTGCGTACCCGATAATAACATTGTCCCGTTCCGAAATATACGCACTGGAAATAAAAATATACCGTTCGCCGAATACTGTTATTACAATATGGATCGTTAAAAATATTTATAAACTCTTTATCGTATTGCTGCAGCGCATCGGACGTGAGCGAGAACGTTCTCGGGGTTCAGAAAACAATAATACAGAGTGATATAATCTCTTATCACGAATCATTGTATACATATATCTATACATATATAACGTTGTTTACCTCTGGGCAAAGGGCTTAAACGACCCAGCCCCATTGAATTGACCATTGAAAATATCTCTACCGAATCGAGATTTCGTGGCACCGTTAAAAATGTAAGGGAATACGTTGGCAGTAAGTACGTCTGAATTTACAGTAAACGTTCAAATTATTAGACTTTTATACGTATTATACCGGTAACGCGGCGAAAAACAGCCAACATAATATTACAACGAAGAGTAGACACACCACGGCGAGTCACGGGACCGCATATTACATTTCGACGGTACACAGCGTGGATGACGTGGTATATACATATATACACATACATACAGAGAATGAGTTGAAACCGATTCGAATCGATAAAAGGTACGAGAATACTATACGCTCAACGCCTATTGCCGTTTAAATGAAATATTCAAACTCAGAGCGCGCTAACCGTTCGATAATTATTTATAAAATAAACATTAAACATCCGCCGGAATGAGAACGAGGACGAGGTGGCGTGGGGAGGGGAAAGAAACCTTTTAAATTATCATCGAGTGAAGATCGATTCCGCAGCACATAAGCATTATATCATCGCTATACTAAATATGTTACGTACTCGAGTTCAAAATACTGCTCGTAATGTTTGTAATACTTACTTACTGTACCCCTTAAACACGGTAGCGTAGGAACCTTCACCAAGCGGATCTAATTTTATGTAGGCCTCAGATTTCCCGAACGGAGAATCTCCCTGTAGATTTCAAACAAAAACAAAAAAAAAATATTATATTAACGAAATACAACAGGCTCGGTGTGCTTGTACGCGGAAATTTGAGCGAGAGGAAATTGTAATATTTTCAAAGTCGGAAACTATATACGCGCCCGATCACGTGTCATTATAAAAAAATATATATATATATAAAAAAAAGGCAAGGAAAAGAAATATACAGAGATTTTAAAGGGGTGAAAAAAATGACGAAGAATGTGAAAAAAAAAACAGGATCGAAAGTTCTCGGGCGGGAATAAATTATAATATAATTAATGGATCTATGCATATAAAATGTCATTATAGTTTTAGAAACAAAAGGATTTTTTTTTTTTTATTTTTTTTTTTTTTTGTAAAAGATTGACGAACGCGAATTGAAAAACTTTATACGCTCGAGACGGTCAATTGAATTCACAATGGGTCGTACACACAAACCCGCCATTGTCGTTAATAATATAAAACGAACGCATGCCGTACCCCGAATGCCGAATACCGTTTGGTCCTTCTGTGGTTAGGTTGGTTTAGGAACACTTCGGATTTAGGCCTGGGCGGTTTCTTTGGTCTGAGTATGACGCGCGCCTCCTCGCATATGTCTTCGTCCAAAAGTTTCGAATCGGACGACACGGATAACTGACGTTTAACGCGGTCTTGATCGCCGAGATGACCGGAAGAACTCCATTCTGAAACGAAACAATATTGTTAGGTTATTCGATCGAATATTGAAGTATACAATTTAATATCGATCTAAAGCAATTTTAGGGACTGTCGAAATATTAAAGTATACTATTATAATAAGCTGTAAAGATTTTTCAATATTTTCCTCCTGATAAAACAATAACATTACAAACTACACAAGCAGGTATTATAATATTAAATGATTTAAAGTGGCGCCTTCAGAAATGTAGCGCTGCTGTGTATAAAATCCAAACGCTGCACTCTTTATTTAAAAGGTAAACGATTATAACGCGATTTTTCTCTATACATATAATTAGTACCGATAGTCGATAGGTTTTTATATTCTGAGTGTGGAACAAAGAAGCGTATGGTTTTACAAAGTTTATTATTTTTTTCTGTGGACAACTTTTCTGCCAGTAATTTTGCTCTGATTTACAATGATAACACTTTGTCTTAAAAGAAATCTGACTGGAAAGATACTTTCGGGGGAAAACTTTTCGATTTTTCTAAGAGTTTTCCCAGCGAATTTGAAAAACCGAGTAAAACATGGGAAATACGGTACATTAAACAAATATAATTAAAGAAAAATATATAATGCTTATTTAATTATTTTACCATAATATGACATATATTGTTGACAAAGCATCACTATCAACTGAACTCCACTCAGAATCGTTTTTTTGTTAGTAATGGTTTGTCATTACATTAAATACATTATGTTACCTATAACAGTGGCTGCACACCCATCCCCATTATTCTAGAACAGCTTTTTTTTATCAATACAATTTTATTTAGGTATTCACATTATTAGGTATTTAATTTAAAATTTAAATCTCGCTTGTTACTCAGTAATACGAATTTTTAATTGCCTTGTTAAAACATGCTACAAGACGTTGGTTCCCCTATCAGTTATCACTGTTATAGACAAAAAGCGTAAACTTTGTGTGACAAACGGGTTTTCGGATTGGCCAGTGTTGTCAATACGCTATAATATTTTCATTTGAAAATACTTCAAATTTTAGAGGACGTTTTGCCAGCGCTGCATTTCCAAAGGCACGACAAATGGCATTATTCAGTAAAATATTTTATATTTGTATACACAATAAAAGGATATCACGTAGAGATAAATTATTTGTTGACTTGAAAAACATGCAAGTTTCGAAGTCGGAAAAATTAATCGCGTTTGTAATACGTTTATTCCGGTGCGAATTACACAAAGTTTCGACGAAACTTTTGTGAAATTATAATATAATTCTATATAACGATGATTTGTCGTTTTTGTTCGTCCGGGAAGACAATTTATTATTCGAAGTGAAATTGTCATCAGAATAGAAAACGTGAAAGGGAAATGCGACACTGAGTTTTTCTTTTTAATTACGCGCACGCGAGATGCGTTTCGAACTACAATTAGGTTTAAAACAAAAAAGAAATTGTGATTTGTTAAATACTTTATAGAAGTTTGTGATAATATAAAATAAAAAATAACTCGGATTTTGGTACGCAATCCCATAGCGATGAAAAAGTTTTAAATGCAATCGTCCCTGTGTTTCTAGTCGGTGAAACTTCATTTAAGTAACTAACGCAAATATAGACACTTATTATCCATGCCATATAAATCCGGATTATCCGAAAAATCTACATTTCGGATTTCGAAAATTCCAATTTTAAATTTTAAAATTTTAAAATTTAAGTTTATCGTTTTTTTTATTTTTTTATTTAATCTATTATGTATTTTCTAAATTTAAGAATTTGTATTAGATGATTGCTAAAAAAAAAATGTAAAAAAAATGCTCGTAGTGTCGGATACCATATTGTTGTTTTATGTATATATCTGTGATACTGTACCATTTTCCTTAATTTTTGTGGGGATTCTTATCACACGTATATATTATTACGATATCCGATATTATAATAAAGAATAGTGTATCAATCAGTGCATAATTATTAGCCAGAGAGCGACCTATCGTTATAATCACCACAATGTCAGTTCAGAATACGTATTCAATATTCTTGTTATTAGTTAGAAATCTAGTATACAGGTATTTTTTGTGGATTATAAACACATAGACTTATACATGTGAACGGGTCATAATCCAGACGAGGATAGGGGGATATGGGAGGGGGGTGAGAGACGTATGATCGAGAAAAATGGATCTAGAGACAGGATGATAAGTAAGTATGTGAGACTGAGGTGTGAGCGAGTAAAACTCTGATTTAAAACACTCCGTGATTTTCCCGTTTAGTCCTCGAGAAACACTTCGCCCACTTGCGCGCGTTATCACATTCTGAACACAATTCGTATGGAAGATGTATTCAAGTTTCTATGAATAAATAATATTATCAATTATTATTATATATATATCTAACCTAACCATACCATAATATATTATATGCATTCAATCATTGATACGTTTTGTGCACTATTATGCCGGACGATCGTAGATTTAAATCATCGCCGTACCGGACGAGAGGCCTATAAATTATTAAAGGCCGCCCCCGTATTATTAGTTATAATAATAATAATAATAATTTTACGTCGAGGGATCGGCGGCAAGCTCCCTCTTAAACGAAACTGTATGGAAAATATTATAACTATGGGATTATCGACATGTTCGGGTGATTATTCGGCGCAACCGACGGCGTTTGTGGTACATCCTACGAAACAAAAACCCGAAACTATTACCGAAGGGGCAACGACCTACCACTATTATACGCCATGTCCGTGTAAAAAATCGACGTGTTTTGTAATAATCTATAATAATAAAATGCTTAATTTGATATTTTCGTATAGGATACTATACGGTATACTGTTGGTATAGTTAGAATATTACAATACCGACGGTGTTTATGTAACACGCGAAAACAGAATTATAAGCAATTAAAATTAGTTCGGTTGAAACGCCGTGATTTTTACGATTTTCATGAAAATTTGAATTTCAAACACACGCTTATAGAAATAAACTACCACATCGTGATCAACTTTTTATTATTGACTACTCAATACAATCTTATGAGTTATGATACGAACTTCGTATTAAATTGTTGAGTACTTTTGTTTAGCGCAAATAGTTGTAACAACGTGAAACCAAATTAAATTTTACATTCACTCAATCTCTAATTCTTTCCGCGATGCAAATCATAGAGATTTAAAGCGGTTATTAACCGGCTATTAAAAATTTGTTAAAATGCAATATTCCTGCATTTCACACTAGCTACTTTTGTAAAATTATCATTTGAGTGTTCACTATGACAAGTTACATTTAGACTAAATGCACTACAGTAAAAACAAAATGCGGTAATTCTTTACTATACTCCAGCAAATTAAATTCTTTAAACCACACTGGCTGTAAACAATGCCATTATGGTCCAATTTTAGTTCGAGGGTACGTGTTTAAAACTGGTCGAAATGGTCCCTTGGTTATAGTCCATCAAGTTTTTCTAGATAATTTCCCGACTCCTAATGCTGATAACGACGACCCGAAGGTGCGCATTATTGTACCTTCACTGTATGGATACTGATATACCTATCAGTATATTCATTATTTTTACGGAATGTAATAACTGTAGTATTATTATAACTAAAATGATAAGATTTTGGCCTCCCTGAAGCAATCGCCACCTGCCACCCTTATAGAGCGTTTTAATAGAGATATTTTAATAACAATGGAAACGCTATATTATTATATCGTATAAGGACCAGAGCTATAAACTATATCCTAGCCGTCGAAAATGTTCAAGATGTATTAAGTGTATATACTATGAAACGAAAATTATATAGTTTCTTAGTTTGCACATGAACGCGAATGGAGGACACTGGAGGAGGAAAAGGAAAACGACTAAAACAGAATGATCTGCAACATATAAAGTAAGGCACTCATTATCTTACGGGTATTTACTTTTTTTATAATTCGGGTTTTAGAAAACTTAAGAAACAAACAACTTTAAAACGTTACACGACTTTTCACTTTTATCGTCATTATTATATTATTTTTTATTTTTGAGAGGGAATGAACCAACTTATTTTGAATTTTCAATAGCAATCTATATTAAAAATTCCATAAATAAACAAAGTTTTAGTTTAAATACATTTTGGTGTTGAAATGATTAATTTTCGGCAAGCCGCTGGCGAAACATTTCACAGTTTTTCGGTTTGTGGGTTCGGGGGATATTGGTGAACCGCTATTCAAACGTCACGTGCAGCACCGCCACACAAACGATGCTCATAAAATGGCAAAGTTAAAGTGGAATATTTCGTATATTTAAACTAGGTATGACTCCATTTCTTTATGAAATTTTCAATACACGTTGCTATTTGAAAACTAGTCAAAAACAAGAGCGAGCAAAATTAATGCTAATGTTAGAGCTGCTTATATGTTTCTTACATTTTCTAAAAAAACAAATTATGAAAAAAATGTTTAATTTTCCAGACAATATAATAGTGTCTTACGTTATGTCGATCATCCTGTGTACAGGGTACTAAATTATTACACGTGCACCAGACATCCGTCCCAGTCGTACGACGCAACGTGCATTACAAAGCGTGTTACAAAGTTAGTAAATAAAAAAATAATTTATAACGCGTACGAGTTATCGTTTCGTTGACGACTTCGAATGACTGCTTCGAAAAGGTCGAAAGTATACTATTAGTATTACTATCAACATAAACCCAGATATATTATATACTTATATATATATAATATACTAGATTGCGATATCACACTAGTGTTTCTGGTTGAAGCCGAACGGCCGCCATTTGATTCGAGGCGCATGGTCTTAACATAAACTTTAATAATGTGATAACAGTTGCGTCTGTCTTCTTACCGCGGTGACCAAGACCATAATGAACATCAATAATTTCACATAGTTACACCTGCGGAACGCTATTCAAACGTCGCGCGCTGTGACGCCACATGGAAATGATGCTCACTCCACAACTCTCGCTAACCGAATTTAAAAGTGGAATATCTCGTGAACGGGTCGACGGAAGTCGAAAATTTCAACACACAAATGCATTTGGTCTAATGTTCCGCCGTCTATTTGTGGAACTTTTAATATAGTTTGTCGTTTGAAAATCAGAAGTAGCTAGGCTCACTCTCAAAAATAAGATGACGAAAAATGATGTAACACATGACATTTTAGAGCTAAACAAAAACGTTAATACTTTACAAGATAACGCATGTGTATAATATAATGTCATATATTCGTGGGACACCCGTGTACACACATATTATTTGTCGCGGGATTTACACGGAGGACATAAACATCCGGCGACTGATGCAGCCCGATGGCACCGGTGTGTGCGGGGGCACGTTTGTCGTCGATGTATCCATGTATATGGCTTCCGGTTTTTGTCGCGTCGCCAAAGCCACGCGCGATAGGAGTAAACCAATCTGCCGCACAGCAGCTCGGCTCATCCCGCACCGCGGTTCAGGGGTCCAAATCGGCTATAACACTTGGCCGGGCGGGACGGGACAAGATGGCGAGGAACAAATTACTACTCCGCCCGATGAAATCTCCGTGCCGTTGACCCTATTTTTATTATTATTATCATTATTATTATATAGATTGCGCCGCCGACGACGACGGCGAAGACCAGGAAATTAAAATCCCCCGCGTGTATATCCCAAACACGATTTATAACAACATTTATAACGTCGTCGGGGGGAGGGGCGGTCGTCGTCTGGACGTTTTCGCTATCCACCTGTATTATTTATTATATTTTTAATTTTTTTTTTCTACTTTACACGTCGCCGTAGGTATAATAACTTATTCGCCGGACATTTGTATAATATAGCTTTATTCGCGGGTTAAAATAATAATTAGAAAAAAAAAAAAAACTGTAACCAGCGCGTCCACAGCGTGTGCACCACAGTGACAATAATTTCGCGCATTTGAAATTCGTCGACGCGGTAAAAAAAAAAACAAACAAAAACAAAACACTCACGGCGGTTAGTTTTGTTTTTTACTTAAGAGCCGCGATAGCACCGGAGATGAAACGGAGGAAAGCTTAGAGGTGTATATTGCTAGTGTGTGTATATATATATATACATATATACATACTTAAAACTACGTGATAATAGCCTGGCAAGTGCTCTGGAGATGACAGGCCGGAACTACACTATTATTCAAGAGAGCGTTTTTATTTGAACAACATGACAGCGGCTGTGAAGGGTCGAGTGCCTTTAATAAGGGGAAAAAGTCCTTTATATATAATATTATGGAAGGAGAAGAAACTATGCTGTGAGGTTTATTATTTATAACTACTCGGAACTAACGGAACTTCGGGCATAGATTAATAATTTTATCTTAGGTTTAGACAAAAATATATACACACAATACGTAGACATATAATATATGTCCTCATATACACACATAGTATATTATTATACATTATAGATTGCCTATCTTATGCTAGTATACAATATTTACGCATTCATTTTCCGCAATCTTTGAAGATTAGAACCGTAACACGTAACTATATAATATTATTATAATAAATTAGATTAATGAAGGAAAGTATCATAATAAGAGAAAGAAAAAAGATAGAGCGATAAAAAAAAAAGAGAGATACATAGAAAGAGAAAGAGAGAGGGAGACTTATCACCATAATTCCCACAAAAATACTTGGACGTCTTCAATTCTTGTCACTAATTAACAGTCTAGTTACCTTTTATTAATATTTACTTTATATAATCAGTTATATCTTACAGGTTTTTTTTTTTATCTTTATCCATAATTTATCCTAAATTTTTATCAGATTAATGGGATTGACGTACAATCAATTATTACAGTCTGTTGATCTTTAATTATTTAATATTGTTTATATTAGAATCTATTCACAAGTGCGCAGTTTTCGTACGTAATATTAACTTTTTTTAATGTTAAAAATAAAATACAACTTTGACTAAAAAGTATGGTGTTATTAAAATTCGTATGTACAAAAAAGAGCCGATACTGGGGATAGGAGCGGCCTCTGTTGTAGATGAGAATTTGGAAGGTTACATAAGGTTATTTTATTTATATCTGTAAGCAACGATAAACCATTGTTTGACGAAAAACGATTCCGAGCGCAGTTTGGTAATATATACTTAAAAGTGCCATAATTTTTTTTTGCGATTTTCGTTTAAATTTGATTTCAAAACGCTTATTAAAAAAAAAAAAAGTAGTCTGATAATTTTGGAAATTTTCGGTAAGTCCAATAAAATAAATAATTACCAAGTTTCAAATCTCTACGTGTATTTACAACCGAATTACCGCAAAAACTCCAAAAAATTTAAATTCCTTTAAAGTTCAAAAGTTGTAGCGATAATACCGTAAGAAAGTAAATCAAAAAGGTAACAAAAAAGGTGTCTTGTGATTTTTCGATTAAATAATTTTTTCTTGTAGGAAACGTCCGTGTTTTTTTTTATAAAATAATGAAATCGTGAAATCGTACGTTTACCTACATTTTTCCCCACTCAGGTGTTTTTATTTAAAAAAAAACGCCGAAAATCAAAAAATGACCACTTTAAAATACCATTTAAACAACTTAAGCTTTCTGAGAAGTTTCTACACGTAAGAATCGGATCAAAATTACTAGGAAAAAACGTGTCCAGACTAGAAAAAACAAGAAACGAACATCTTAGTAAAACCAAAAGCTCCCTCGCTACGCTCGGAATCTAAATTTGTCGCCATACAAATTTGTAGTATTCGAATTTAACACTAAAAATTTTAAACATTTCAATGACCGTCATCACTCGTTATGCATGAAGGGCATTTATTTAGTTGCAATCACTATAAAATCGTTTAATAATCTGATTCGAATTATATTTGTTTGAAGTTTTTCTAGTTTAAACCATAAATTACTATATTTTAAAAATCACTAAATGGTTTATACTCGTATTGGCACCGTTTAAATTTAAAATATAATATACTGTCTGATATCCAAACCACATAACGAACGGATAAAATTAAAGTAATAATGACGTAATTTAACTTTAAACTCAGTTCAAAGGCCCAATACTTTATACAATTATTATATTAATTATATAATACATAGTTAGTAATATCGCTAAAAGAAGACCAATGCCCGCGGGTCGTGACTGACGTCAAACAGTGAAAAGCGTTTGATTGAGAAAATCCCCGAAAAGGCCTTTAGAAGAGACCGAACTGGTCAAGATGGTCAAATCGTGCAAAGACGAAGGATACCACTAAACTAGTAAAGCTGGAAACCCAACGGAAAGAAGCTGCAGAGATATAATAGCGACACGTATTTTGCATTTTAGTGGCACGGTCTTAAAGGAATCCGAGAAGAGAAATAATAATACATGGATTCGGAATTACACGGTACAATTTATGAAAACGTTTTCAATAAACGTTACACGATTTTTGAAAAAAAAAAAAAAACCTTCTATAAAACGTATACATAAATAATATCGTAATCTCTGTCGACACAATCGCTGTTGATTCATGGTAAAAAAAAAAAAATCACCACTGAAGATATGGGTAAAATATATTAAAAGTTGAGAAACCGTTTAAAAAAAGATCGCGATAAACAATAGACGTACAAAAAAAAAAAAAAAAAAAAATTAAAACAATACATAAACGAATAATAATAATTAATACGGTGAAAAATTAAATTTAAAAACACAACGGTGAGGGTTTTAATTAAATTCGAACTTAAACTTTTATTTATTTATATTTTTTTCGTCCAGATTATTATTATTCTGATGAAACTTTTTACACATATACACGTTTAATTTTATGTGTTGCCATTAAACTCACATACGGACCGGTAAACGTTTATTTCGTATTACCATTTCAAATGATCACAAAAACGGCATTATTCGGAAAAAACACGTTTTTAAAATGGATTGTTTCAACGGGAACACTTTTTTTTTATATTTTAAATTGTTTACTTAAATTAAAAGCTCATAATTTATATAGTTTTTACATAACTCGTGACACAGCACGTCACTATGAACGTTCGGGTTTATTCTTTGGTTTTGTGAATAATTAACGAAGATCCATTTTATTAACACAAATTAAATATTGGTGAGGTTTATTTTTTTGGAAAAAAAAAAATTACGTTAATAAAAAAAACAATCTAAAATTTAATTTTTTTCAAGAAACCAATTTGGGGGGATAAAAACAAAACTTTATTTTTTATGAAACATAATATTTTATATAGTTTGCATACAAAGTTCACAATAAGAAATATTTTAAATTAAAAAAAAAAAATGATTTGAAAGAAAATTATATAATGAAGTTATACACGATTTTTACAAAAGGAAAAAAAGAAAAACTTTACATTATACAAACGCCCGGCACGCGCGTTCTTTTTAAAGAAATAAAAATTATGAATTTACAATTTAAGTCGTTAACGAACAAAATAAATTTAGGTAACTTTTTATTTAAAAAAAAAAAAAACCATTTAAGACACGATTTTTAATGATTTAAGAGCACAAAATATCACAAAAAACTATTTGATTATACATATACGAATATAATATCATATAAAATAAAAATAAAACTTTGAACTTCTCTTTATTTCCATACATACTGAAACTTCAAGAAGGGTGCGAGCAAATAAAAGATCATACCCTCAGGGAAATCTTTGTTGGTTACATTAAAAAAAAAAAAAAGCATAATATACGAATATATGATGGAATAATATGTTTTATAAGAGCGGAAGACTTATTTTTATTTTTTTTTAAAAACATTTTTTTTTTTTTTTGTCAGCATACTTATTATATAAATAGTATATGACATTTTTTTGACAGGTTAAATAAATATGACAGCTTCGTATGGCAATTGCCGCGTTGAAAACACGCGGTTGCGGTTCAAGTTAGTATTTTTTTTTTTATTTATTAAATATCCATCAACAATAATAATAAATACAACGTTTTTTTTTTTAATACGACATAAATCTCGAGGGGAGCAGTAAGGTTGTCGTTTATACAATATAATATATAATATTATTATAATATTAAAACGTACATCAATCATATTATGACCAAAGCGACGAGTGATAACTGCAGTTTTGATGTAAATATATTATATGATAAATTGATGCGTATATAGGCAAAATAAATTGTCCTACTCCAAATAAGAGCGTTTTTCTTTTTTGTCTACTCGAATATAAAATTATTATAAAAACGCAATTGTATGAACGTTGAAAACGTAGGTAACTTGTACAATTTACAATACTAAAACGGAAATTTTCGTAACTGGTCGGTTATTTGTAACTATTTGGAGAATTTAAAACCAGGCACACGCGATGATATTTAGTATCGTGATAGTCGGTGTTACAACTACCGCAAAGACATACATAGGCGTACATAAGTAGTAAAGTGATAGTAGAATGGTTTTCGATAGAAACTCCCGTGAATGTACCGTCACGACAGCAGTAGCAGTGACAGTGACTTTTTGAGCCTGGCCTCAGCAGTATTGGTGTGTCAGTCTTTGGTAATTGAAGGTTCAAGACTTTAGAACCATAGAATATACAGAATATTATAATTAATAACAATTTATCAATGATTTGCTCATTTTAGAGCTGTTATTGATACATTGGTATAGTGATAGTATACTTGTAAAAATGAGCTACACACTCAAAACCAAACAAAAATGCACGTCAGTATACAACAGAACAAAACTGTTATGTGTTCGATGTCCACACACGGTGATAGCGACTATCATTGTCACAATTTTACGATGGTAACTATCAACTAATATTATAATACATGATAGTGTGATAGTTGTTTTCACGATAGTGATACCGTTTAGCCACACGGCGATAATTCATGATAGTACATTTCGTAATTACCGTCGTGTGGACATAGCTATTTCACAAAATAGCTGCTTCGGGTATTTTTTTTTTTAATATACTCGAATGAGAAATGTTTTCATTTATTTAACTGAACAGAAAATGTAACTAGACAACAATGTCGTCTGTCTGCAATGTAAAGCCTTGGTAGATAATTAATAATAAAAGTATTATACAATTTAATATCGACTGTATTATTGCTTTTAGTCGCATCAATATTGACAATATACGAGTATATGATTCACAATGGTAAAAATCTATTCTGGTATATACGGTTTCGTCCAAAAAAAATTAAACATAATGTATTAGGTATGTTAATTAACAGTCGATAAATTAAATTGGCTTTACCGTTTCATTGAGTAGAACAAAAAAATAAAAATAAACCATCGGCGTTGTTAAAAATACGTTTTATAAATTCGTTCGAATTTTATATTGTACACAAGACTATAGCCCAGACGAACACTTACTTTAATTTTAAATATCGAGGTAATAGGACTTGTAATATTATGTAACATGCCGACAATTTAAATATGTAAATGTTTGGGCGACAAGATGACGGTGCAGCAAACATAGTAAAAAAAAAAAAAAAGGAAAAAAAACGGTTGTTAACTGCTACCGTATTATAGCGATACATTATTAAGCACAATATACTACGGGCACTACGGCATAACTATTTCAAAAAGTCTGACGTTTTAATTTCATTTCTGAATAAAGTTAAATAAAATACGAGGGGCCCCTTATTCGCGCGTCAGGCGAGACAAACCGACAACAACAGATAATATAATAATAATCGAATAATGAACTTTGGCGCTAAAAGACTAATAATTGCCAGAGTATGCTGCACTATAAACTCAACGAAAAGTACTTAAGGAAGATCTGAATTTAAATTCGGATGCGTTGAAATTAACCGAAGTGGAAAATGGTTCGTTCGCGCTAAATTAAATATACATTTCAAACTGGCAGATTTTACGGACATAACACAATACACATCGAATGCTCCGAAATGTTAATTAGCGCAATTTTTATATTATGTAAAGTACCACAGTAGAAGAAAATATCTATGTACATATTATCAATAGCACATTTTATACTTCGTAAAAGTATTTTGGTTGGTAAAAGAAAAAATGCCGAACACGTTTTCGAGAATTTCCGTTGAGCTAAAATTTCAAATTACTAATAATAGCTCAAAAATCGCCGAACTATTTGAAATTTGACTAAGTAACATATTATTATATATTCGGAGAAAATTTCCGGTCTTTACGATTATGTTCAAATAAGTTACACAGTAAAAAAATAAAAAACCATATCGAAAATAACATAAATCGTGGTTATTGCGTACATTGTTTCTGTTTTTCCGACGGTTAAACTGTCACGGGTTTTCATCGGCGTTTCTTGACTTACATGAAAACGACGAGAAAAAATAAAATTTCTTTCCAGAATTGATAACCAAAGTTAATGATTAGAGCGAGATTTTTGGTAGAATAAAATCGTTTACGGATAGAAATAAAAAAAAAAGCACATGACAAAACCGAAACATTTTTCGCTCCGCTTACATTATAAACAATCGATCAACAAATTGTACACACAATTTATATTACCTAATCGAATGAAATCGACAAATAACATAAGATCGAACATTACCTTTTCGGTAGTGGCGGTCAAATGATTTTGTCATGGGAGGTGAATAATTAGTTAAGAACTATTATTATTTACACACATTTTTTTTGTTTACAATTAGAAATATGTTAAATATTGTAATACAGAGTGATTTTATTAGTGCAGTGATTTACGATATTTTTACATACATACTTAGATTTTTTATAACATTTAAGGAGTGTGGCGATATACACTTTGGTTTTTTAAATGAGAACTTCCATGTTTCGAAACAAATTATGAATCAGATGATTTTTCTAAAAATGTTAACGTATTATAATTTGAACTAAAAGTTGCCGAGTTACTCTGTTTGAAATACTAAAGATAATAGCTCAGGCTATACATTTTAAAGCTTTTATGGGGATTGGATGTTGATTGTTTCATAGGAGTCATATTTAGGCAATTTCTTGTTTTGAATTGTGTAGTTATTTTTTTTTTTTCAGCATTCAAAGTAGAATAATTCAGAAGCTTTTCGTTTAAATTTCGATTAAAATACGCCAAAATATAAGGAAAGTCATCTGATTGACAATTTATATCAAAACATATAGGTTATTACTTGAAAAACAAAAGTTGGTATGTACTCCTTAAGTGTTATGAAAGATCTAAGTATTCAAATATATCGCTTTTTTTTGGGTACACCTAAAAATTTCAAAAACCGGAATTTTAATTTATGCATTATTCAATCATAAAAATGGAGAAAGCGTGCTTAGAAAATCAGCCTGCATATTATTATAAACATTTAAAAAAATAAGGTAATGGGGGATATATCCCCGTGTCCCCTCCCGCTCGACCGTCCCTTCATCTCGGACATCATCTTTAAAATATATTCTGATAGTCGCATTATCGATTAAAATATGCAATTCTCGTCAGCGGTGCGTAATATAAAGTGTGAGTGAGGGAGATTTCTTCCCTCGTGTTTGTAAAAAAATATGAGAGCCAGATTTGGCGAAATAAATTGCGCCTACTTATAGATATGTACATAATATCCATGGACTCTGTTTGCAGTGACGCACGCCAGCCCCTTTACGGTTACGATTTCTGATTATGTCACTTGTTTAATATAATAATTGTATACGAAAACGTGTTTATATCTCCGCGAATCGTAAGTAGTTTTTTTGTCCTCCTCCCTATCATTGTTTAATATACGCAATAAAAGAGCTGGGCTTTATCGCGATGGATTTTTAAGAAACTCTATATAGGATCGTTAGTCATTTTTTTTATGTTTGTGTACCACATGAACTCTATTATACATACCTACTGCGTTTTATTAAAACAATTCTTTTTTTTTTTTTGTTCTAAACCGTTTTACTTGCATAGAAAAACTGTACGCAAAATCCACTAGGCCATAAATAAGAGCTCGTTAGAGAGACTGCGTTTTACAACAACTGTCGACGAGCTTTGGAAGGAAAAAAATTGCAGTAGGCGGCGGCAAACGTGTGTAAATGAACGTCGGCGGGTATACGTGACGCACATATACCATTTTAAAGTCATCGTTGTACACACACGAACACACAGTCTTAATTTAAAATGATAAATATACTCGTGAAGTATAGCAGGTATACCACGTATATAAATATATATTTAGAATTGGCAAGATTTTTTTTGTTTTTTTACACCAAATTCGCTTAACTTTTTGTCATTTTGACTATTCGCGGTCACAATAAGTCCCGGCGACGTTAAAACGTAACAATTATAATACGTAAAACGTTTAGGTGTATATGTTGATCGATGTACACAAAATGAGTTTGCACTTTGGAAGGAAATAGCGCTCGTAAACCGGTTACTTCACTCAAATTAACGTACTATTAACGGTCGCCACTTAAAAAATCAAGTACACATCATAATATTATAATCGAGCTTGCGTCGTTAATGCACCAGTAATAAGTATTTGTTAAGAAAACAATGTTGTACTTTCAAAAACATTCGTCGGACCACCATTGTGTACGATAATAATTGATAATATTAACAGAGTAGAGGACAATCTATAACTCATTACAAATACAAATGAATATGTTTTTGATTTACGACTATTTTATTATTTTCAATTGATACCGATATGATAAGACGTAAAGTTATTATTATTTGTGTACATATATATATATGTATATTTTTTTGTTCGAAATCAAAAAGCGACGGACGAAAAACAAATAATATACTTATGTTCTATAAATATTTGTGATAAATTTAATGAACGTTGGCTTTAAGAATTTAACATTCTTTACTACAGATATTTCAATGTTTGACGATAAAAATTACACAAAAATAATAATAATAATAATAATAACAATAAAAACAATAATAATACCAATATAAATCCCGAAACTTGTTTTAACAACAAAAAAAATATAATAATGAAAAATAATTATCGTAAGCGTTTTGTTTCTTTTCTCCTTTGATGAAAAAAGAAAAAAATATATCCTGTTATTAAAAATATATTATAATCCTGCCAGTAAGATCATTATTGTTTATTTTCTTTTGAGTTCTTTAAATTGTTAGGTATATTTATAAAAAAAAAAAAAAATAACCATCAAACAAACGTGAAATGAGTTTTTCCCGGGGCCCCTAAAACATAATAACTGTTATTTGAGAAGACATAAGTATACCGGGAGTGTATTCCTTTGCAGAATGAAAGTAATTGTTAAAAGCCAAAATATTTCGACGAACAATTTACCTTTACTTGTTTAGAAAATATATGATTATTATACATATGAAGATGACCACAATATTAAATTAAAACTATGTGCATCTATCTATTCTAAAGTTTCTTGAATACTTTTTCAAGTATGGAAGTTTGGCACTACTATGGATGGTGACGGAACAGAACCCAAATGGAAGAAAACCTTATTGAAAAGTCGATGTTAGGACAGTAACATGTACTAAAAAAAAAAGACGTGGGAGCATTTGGAAATGTAATTTTTGGCGATGGATAACTTTAGGATTGGTTGTGAGACCGGATAAACCCAAATAATAAAACCTAATATACAAATGGCTCTCCGTCGTTTTGGTAAAATTATTTAAAAAAATACGTCATATTGTTACTATATACCTATCAATATTTCTTGTTTATGTTTTGTTTTGTTTTTTTTTTCAATACGACTAGGTATATTTAATGACAGCAAATTTAACTCAATATTCTCAGTGTGTGCCGTTCGAACATAAAAAAGTAAATATATTGATTAAACAGGGTTTACCTATAATACAATGTTCGACGAGTTGCGTATATACTATTTGTGTAAAATATTATATTATTGAATTAAATTTTCAGTGTCCAAACAAATACGACCTTTTATACTCGTGACGTGTGTTCAAGAACACTAACCCCTTCCCCCCCCCCCGAAAAAAAAACCGCTGGACCACAACTCAACCAATAACAAAATACTTTTCTATACGATCCCTTCAGAGTGCATAGTGTTCTTTTTAAACGAAATTTCGTAATATATGATTGACCATTGCGCGTAACGAACAATGGAATTGGAACGCAAACACAAACGACATAATATAATACAATGGACGGATTTTAGAAGAGAAAAAAAAAACGAGCAATCGTCGAGAACAGATTGAATGCGCGAGACACTTCACGCCACCGCCACGGTGGAGTCGGTTGAGCTGTGTCGCCAACGAGGAGAGAAAATGACAGTTTTAAAAAAAAAAAAAATACATTACAGCGCGGTTAGATGACTCGATCGATCGGTGACTATTGGGACGACGGCGCGACGGGCAGGGAAGTAGTTAGATATGTCAAATTTTGTTTTTTGTTTCCTGCCCTCCAAAACGGAAAGTGAAACGTTACAGTATACGCACTATGAGGCCTTGACATAACCGCTTAACAAGGTTGACGTGCGCACACGGGGTGAGAATATATATATATATATGTATACACAAGGGTGTAACATTTGACAAACGACATTTAATGGGATTTTGATGGGTTCTATACTCGTATTTTATCCCCCTACTGCACTCCTGACAAATTAAATGGGACTAAAAAACACTGCGCGAGTAGTGAGTAAACTGTACTGGGCAGGTAACAAAAAAATAAATCAATGACAAAACGGCCGAAATAAAAAAAATATATATACATATACAGTTGTTTCTCTTTTACGGAAAATCGCAATTCCCTTGTGCGAATCTCACTGCAAACAGTTACCAGCTACTAAAGTGATGTAAAAAAAAAAAATTAAAAAAATATAATACAAATATATAGTAACACATGTTTGAGTTTTCGATTTTACAATATATTTTAAATGCGAAACCAATTATTACAGTGTAATATTTATCAGAAAAACATAACTGATGAAGGGGGTGCAAATTAATATAATAATTATTAGTAATCGTATCGATAACAACATAAATAATTCAAATCAATGAATTAATCCCATACACTAAATGATTAACATATTAAAAGTTTAATAGGATTTTGCGTTCGCGTTTTTGTTGTGTATTTTTGTTTTTGTATTTATTATTATTTGCTTTTGTATGTATACCGCAGCGCATACACACACCGTAAACAGAATAGGTACCTATTTTAATTAGTCGACAACTGAACAAATATCGCGTAGGCTGTAACTGTGTTATAATATATAGAAGGTCAGTTCGATTTCATTTTACTGTGATATATTCGCATAATCTACCAAAATGCAATTTGGCGATAAATTATACCGAAAAAAATATATAATGAAAAACACCACCTACTCATACTGGTATATATGTTACTCACCAGCTATGGTAACTTATATTACACTATTATACCTACTCGTCGAATCCGAACTTGGATATTAATATTAACGACGGTTAAACTGTTGACGGCAGAATAAAACGTTTTAATTTTAAAATTTTAAAATTGTATTATTACGTTAAACTTTAAAATAATCGAGTGATATAATTTTTGTTCGGAAATATTAATAATTATTATCATAGATAACCGGAGATCTGCATTAAAAATAATGATTAAAATACAAAACGGAAGAAAAAAAAAAACACCAACACAAACACCAAAATAAACAAAAAGAGGTGTTAATGAAATCGATGATTATTTATAGCTGCTGCAGTAGTTTAAAATCAAATCGGTTGACATATATTATGCATTGTGTACCAAACAAACGCATTTTCACCAGGAAAAAAAATTAATACTGAAATATATTAGATAAATTATACACGGAGAGAGAACAACAAACGAGCGACGCATAAAACAAAACACCCGGTACGGGGGCGCAGAGTAAAGAGAAATAACATCATCTCTCAATGTCGATGAAACAGTCCATTTTGATGACCTCACCGTACCGATATTTCATCCGCGGAATGATGGAAATGATTGATGAACGTGCGCTGTAATGACGTGAAATACAAATATTATTTCGTTAATGCGAATGGTATAATTTTATAATATTTCTCTATACGCATACGATATGCGTTACTATATTATGTGGGGTGTTACAAATATTGAATATTACCTATACAGAATTTTAAAACACACATTAACCACATCGGGTAACATTGGACTCGATACTAGGAAAAAATGTTGGAAATATTACACGTATGGCGTGTTTGAGTGTGCAATTATTACTGGTGTAAAACCCTGGGCAGTGATGAGTACAATCGAGTAGAGAATGCTATAGAAACAGCCGGAAAAAGACCGGAGATATCGTGATGTGAAAAAGGAACAATTGATAAATACAACTTGGACATTATAAACAGAAACGAAGGATTAACATGATAAGTCACATAATACTCCAGGGTAGTCCGTTAAAATTGATTATTGATGATTATGTAGAGAAAGTAATATTGGAAGAGAAAGAACCCGGTTAGAATACATAAAGGTAAAGTTGTGTATCAGAAGTTCTTAAAGAACTTGGGAGTACAAATTTGTCGAGAGTTGAAGGATTTAAGTTTTGACAGAAAATAATGGAGAGCTTCAGCCAAAAGATTGAAAGATTAAAGATCAAAAGAAGAAATACAAAAATTTTAAGTAAATTTTTTTAAACACGTTTTGCGTATGAACTTTGATTACATAGATATTTTAAATTTTTTTTTTAAAATTCAAACAGTTATACACATCGTATACCTGCTTACGGTTATTATTTTTTCTTCTAAAAATGAATTTTAAAAGTCAAAACACGTTTTGTTCGAATAAATCGGTATTTTATACAACATGCGAGCGATTTTATGTTTTCCTTTTTAAATTTTCGAATACGAACACAATACACGTGTACATAATTTTAAGATTTTTTTTACAGATAAATTATATTAATTTAATTATACGTCATATTGTATTGTTGCAGGTATTGAGATAGGTACCTATATATTAGGAGTAATATTATGACGTGTTAGCATACACCGTGTGCGTGTTCCCGGATTTTTATATTCAAGTATATAGGTATTTTAGAGTAAAAAAAAAAAACCTAGTCTTAAACACGCACAATGCTGTAACATTTTGTTTTTGGCCAATAAGGATTTAATTTGTTGAAATATTCCGGAAAATATATTTTATTTAATTCGTGACATAATTTTTTTTTTTTATAACAACATATTCTTGAAAATAATTCGCGTTCCAGTTTATACAGTATAAATCACAAACTTATAATAGAAATAAAAAAAAATTAAATAAAAATGAATTAGAGTACAAGGAATTGGGTCGACCTCATCATAGAGTTGGGATAAACACGAAGGAGAAGAAGATTGAATGCGAAACATATTATGAACTAGACAGACTCATCATAGTTGGCTTGAACACTTTAAATTACAATGAACAATGCTATAAACACTTAATAACAATTCTAATTAATAATTGAATACTGTTAACGTTATTGAAATCACGGGGTAAGAATTAATATTTTCTGTTATAGACTGGGCGGGGAGTATTTGTTCTATTTAATCAATACTTATCTTTAGTGTTTTATATTTCGGTGGCACGTCTAGCCAGCTCCAAAGGTATTTACTAAGACTGCGATAATAATCATAAAAGGATAGATACTATTCACGCCCCACGCCTGTTCTGTGACAATTTTTGAAGAAATCCTCAACAACTTCCAACCTAGTATAGTATCCCGTTCTGTATATTAGTCCGGGATGAAAATTTAAAATACAAAAAAACATTATAAATATTCGATTCTTTTCAAGAGTAATAAAAAATTTTCAATTGGGAATATCATTGAAAAAGATAATTGTGTCTCTCACGCACATCATATTACGGGCTTCAGCGTGTCATTATACAAAACAGGTGTAATGTGCGTCGCGCGGTCTATCAAAAGTCTAAATTGAGTAAACGGATTTATTTTTTACAGACATATTTAACGATTTTACAGAGGTTCAGTATAAGTTGTATTTGATGGGGAAAAAAACAGCTGAGCGTAATGTAAGTCGTTTTTTTATATAAAAAGTTTTTGTACACACTACCCATAAAACAATTATATAATAATAAATCAAAAAGTCAGTGCAGTATTATCGTTTCCAATTGTATTATAAAGACATGATATAGGCAACATAAGGTTTTACACGCAATTTCGTTTCATTTTGAGAGTGCATCTACCTACGTATGTGTATAATACATGTCATTGCCAACGATAACATAT
This sequence comes from Cinara cedri, assembly GCA_902439185.1. Classification (NCBI taxonomy): domain Eukaryota; kingdom Metazoa; phylum Arthropoda; class Insecta; order Hemiptera; family Aphididae; genus Cinara; species Cinara cedri. The sequence goes on along the minus strand of CABPRJ010002367.1, from coordinate 1,302,522 downwards.
TACATACCTACGTAAATACGAGATTTTCATATTACAATTTACGAGTATTTATACATACGTTAAAAAAAAAAAAAAAAAAAAAAAAACAACTAAGAATACCTTTATCTATATTATAGCCAGTAATATCCAAATACAAGCCGACGGATAAAACTGTTTATAACAGTATACAGAGGGGTATAGAGAAGAGATGCGAAGGATGATAAAAAAAAAAAAAAGGAATATTGATTATTCACATGAATCCGTACAGACGACTATTTTAATTCGGCAGTTACGCCATCGTATTCCGTGGGCATTTTTCATAATATTATTATTCTATTTTTGGACAGATTCCAAACGCTTATTTAATGTGAACAGAAAAAAAAAAACAATAACAAACAAACACAAGCCGAACAAAAATCCCATCCTCCGACGGAGGTCCTATGCACAACAATCGCGTAATAATAATATGATAAAAACGGAGAGGAAAAAAACAAATCGAACTAATTTGCCACCGAGGCGCTGTATACAATTTAATAAACAGAAACTTTATAGAACGAACGGGGAGAATTAATTATTATAAACCGCGGCGTTTCGGTTTCCGAAGAAAGTTTTAATATTTATTTTACGGTTTGCGTTTATTCACCGCCGACTCCGGTCGATTATAATATAATTATTTATCGACGGCCGGAAAGAAAGAATGAAAACTTTCGCGACTTTCCGCACGTCTAAAAAAGAAACAAACAGTTAGTCCCTGTATATTTAATGCTCGGCGTATACTATAGAAGTCACACTTCAATCCGAAAACGGGCGTGAACCCGAATCGACCTTGATAAATCAACATTTTCTCGGCACAATATTACTATACAACATTTTTGTTGCGGCGGTACAACAAAATGCATTAATTTTATTTATTTATTTTTTATTTTTTGCTTTGCTTTTGTTTCTTTTTTTACGTATACTATATAAGTATATAATATTGTAATGTTCATAATAATAATAATATTATGTATTATAGCGCAGTGTCAAAATATTGTTTGACTAACTGAAGGAGAGGATGTTCAAAACCTGATAATAATATTATATACATAATAGATTGTGTTTTTTTCTTTCCTCTACAGCAGAATTATATGAATATTTTTTTGAAATCAAGGTCAATTGGGATTATAATGGGTTATACATAGTTTTACGAAAAAATAATAAGAAAAAAACCAACGAAAACCTTTGAAAAATTGAATGACTTGAAATTAAAATTATTTAAATATCTATGGGCTTTCATAGATACATATATATTTATTTTTTTTCGAAATTATCAGTATTATATAATTTGTTATTGATACAAATGTAATTCTAATTTAAAACCATTTAACCGGTTGATAAATAATCAATACAATAATAAAGTTTATTAATATGATGTGAGGTATATTTTTCCTGTCTGTTAACTTTTTACCAGAAATCTTACTCCAATCAAAAAAATATCAAGAGCACATTTTTATTTTTTTAGAACATTTGGATCTATTAGATACATTAGAGAAGTAAATTATTAATTTACTCAGAAATGTTCAAAATTATTTTTAATCAAGATTCTATAAATTACCCGGCGAAAAACCGTATTTACGGCATTACAAATTGCATTGTTTTAAATTCTTTCAATTTCACCTTTCTATCAGAAATCTTGCTCCAAATTCAAGATTAGCAACTTAACTGGAAAAAAATATTCCCTAGTTGGGTCTAAAAACCGGTTTTTTTTTTTTTTTTATGAATTTTTCTTAATAATTGGGAACAGTTTAACAGAAACAGGAAAGTGTATGGTATTTTCGATTTTGTTTCTTTGTAGCCGTTTATTCAGACATAAATAACGAATTATATAAATATGAATTTAAATTAAATAACTCTATAGACCCTGCCTTTCTAGCTTTCTATCTACATCCATCAGCAGTATCAGTTTTTTTTTTTTTTTTTTTAACTTAAATTTAATTTTACAAAACCTTGCAGTTTTACTAATATTATTAATACAATTATTATTGTACCTTGTTTTGAAACTTTAAAATGTATATTTACAATAATTGTTTTACTTATCTAAAAAAATGTCTACGTACATCCGAAATCTGGATTGACTTTTTTCGTATTTAAACTCTATGCGTTTTTCCATACTTACGATATTAAGATTAAAAAAAAAAAAAAAAAACCGTACTCCGTACTTTCGTGTAGCGGTATACTCAGTGAGCTTCCGGGGTTAACGTTGCTGGAGTAAAATTACTAATCATCAAAACTGAAAGAGGAGAACTCATAGAATCTATATATAGGATTTTTTTTTGATATTTCAATATTCCGGCGGAATTATAAAAACGTACACGAAAAAGCACAAAAGATTTAAAAAAAAATATTGAAAAAATCTCCCTTGTAAATAACGCGGAATATATAAGTTTTCATTTTTAAACATTGTATCTTTTGAGCGTAGTAATACATTGGTTTTATTATAGTGTGCATTCTCAAAAAAAAAAAAATTTCAGTCTATTAGAGGCCCGATGACAGTTGTTAGTATGATCTCTAATTTTGAAACATTATTTTTAACATTTCGGTGGTAAAATTATGGGGCTATTTTTACTGATGAAAATGACTTCACGTAAATAGTGATTAACTCATTGTTAATTTAATATTTGAATAAATATATAAATATTTTGATTGATAAACATTCTATAGGCCACATTAAACTCCGATTAAATTAATTCTGATTTCAAATAATGGAAAAAAAAAAATCTTAAGATTTACTTTTTTAAGACTCGGTATTAATGTTGTACATAAAATATTGTAAAACAGAATTCAATGCGTTTTTAAGATTGCGGCCCTTTATAAAATTTATTTTAATTGATTCTATTAAACAGTACCTCTATTTCCATAGAGTGTAGTTTTGTGGGCAAAACGACATTGCTCCAAAAAAAAAAAAAATGACAAGAAAGCTTCATCATAGTATTTCGGATCTTATTGGTTTATTGAAAAAGCGATTTTTTGATGTTCCAAGTAGTTTTAATAATAGTCAGAAAAAACTGGGGAAAAAATATAGAAGAAGTGTGGACAAATTTACGGCAATAAAAGTTTAATTATTTTATATTGTATTTTTCTTACCAGAAATCTTGAAATAAACTTTAATAAAGCAACTTTTCTGAAAGAAAATCTTAAATATAGTTGGTTCATTGGGACTTGGAGGGTTGTTTTTATTATAACTTGGAGAAAAAGAAAACTTACTTACTGAAAAAAAAACTGAAAAACTGCTCATTATTTTCGATTTCGTTATTTAGTTTTTTTTTTGATGTAACATAATTATTAATGGAGATTTGAAATTTTCACTAAATTGATTTGTACTTAGTGGCCAAGAAAAATAAAAATTGAATGTAATGTGTACATTTTTTAAGTAAAAATTTTGTAGAAATTAGTTAAAATAATAACATTTCAAAACTCGTTTAACTGAACTTTTCTTAGTCTTGTTTCGTCAGGAATGATTTATCGTTGCGTACAGATATTAATTAAGTAACTATGTGTTCTTCCTTCCCAACTTTCCACCAACAAAAGTGGCACACTAATTAACAGTATCAGATATTTTGAACATTTAACACGATTTTCATTAGAAAATACCCAATGACAAAAATACTTATAATCAATGCCAATTTAAAGTTATCGTATAGTAATAAAGATGTTACATAATGTGTACATATTATAATGAATATTATTTAAATAACATTTATAAGTACATCGAAGTATAGCAAACACAAGCAGTATCAATAAATAATACATGTATGTAAATTTTGAATAAAGAATAAACGTAATTTGCAAATCACACGTCTCGATCGCATGAGGTCTATTTCAAGCAAATAGTAGAGGTAAACTTAAATTTCCGAAAAAAATAATCGAAGTACTACTCCGTCCCCGCCTCAATTTGATCAACGATAGTATGTAACAACATAACCTATTTAAAATAATTGTAAATTATTGTATAACACATTGATAATTAATTATTTCGTAATAATATTGTAGTGTCTCCCGGCAGCTACCCCGTATTTTACGAACAATTATTAAGGATGCTATTTTTGAATTAATTAAACGTGGGTTGTTGTATTTATAAACTTGTATAAATATAAACCCACACACAAAGCGTGGGATGCACGCGTGCGATTGTGTTAAGATTATTTAAAATATACAAGCTCGTATTCACATATACGATGATGACTCATTTCATTTAACAGAAAAAATAGCATAATTATTAGCATACTAGTATTTTGATGTCCTAGGATAATCATACCACCAAATAATCTTACCAGGAGGAGGCGATAGGTTAATTACCTCCTTCGGCCCCCTGTTTTTATGTATATATACGTAGTAATTTTAATGATAAGTGTATTTTATTTGACCATCGATTTTATTCGAATATATAATAGATGCCATGCTATCACTGTTTCTGGTATATCTTATCATAGAAGTATCGCTAAAGTACTTGTGCAGGATACTGTAACAACGTTTGGATCGCGATATTTATTGTCGATTTAATGCATTCACTTCTCTCTGGGTTATGAAAAATAAAAATCGGGACGAGTGACTAACTGCAGGTGAGTTGCAGAATGAGTGTGCATCAATCTAAATGTATTCTTATACCCCTAAAATTTTAGAAAATATCCCTCCGCTAATATTAAACAAGGGAAATTATACTCTTTAAATTGTTCGAGGAGTAAGATTATAATTGGATAATTTTAGACCCCCTTCAGGTTAAAATAATTTTGGTAATAAGACATTTAAAATGAATAGACTTAAAAAACAATTACCACATTAAGATACAGAGAGCTGAAACACGTAGGACAGTTACAAATCAGGTACAAATTATATCAAAGTTATAATTTATTTTACACCATGGCCCATGGAAAGGCCATTGTCATAGGTGAGAATTTGGGAAAAGTATAAGTTTAGGTATTCATCATTTAACAAGGCTCATGCCAAAAAATTGTGACTGAAAAACTATAGATGCACTGAATAACAGCAAAGTTTGACTTAAGACTGTTGATCGAAGGTCAAAACCAAATTTAAGGTAAGGTTAGTTGCCACTCAATGCATCTACAGTTTTTCAGTTACAATTTTTTGACATGAGCCATATGAACAAAAACAAATATGGACAAATCCTCTCAGATCCCCCCAAAAAGGTCTTCGAGTTGCTTGTCTTTGGGATTCATTACAGCATCCTAATACACGAAAACATATTTTACAAAAATATCGGTGAAATTAAAACGAAGAAGTTTTTAGAGAATCTATAAAACAGATTTGCTCAAACGAAGTTATAGAAGTCAGTGATATCAATACTACTGATATTCAATGCTCGGTTTATGAGTAATTATCAGTCTGGATAATTTTTGATAACCTCTCGTTATTATTTTATATAAAGCCATAGTAAATTAATTGTAAATAATGAAAATATAATTAATACGCTTGGCTTATTAAAACACGAGTATATAAGTAGATATTCTATATTTGCCAAATACTTGTGTATTTAATTCGATTGTACCAATAACGAATAACAATAAACAAACCCAATGGCAGTTATTGAAACAATATTTTATACTAATACATACAATGTCTCACGGTAATAGTATATAATTATTGCCTATTGGTTAATTACAGACTATATAAAATTAAAGTACCGTATTTAATGTACGCCTACGACTCTCGAAAATAGCAATAATACTGTTGGTTAATAGTCTTGATACTATATATATATATTATATATTCAGTGAATTTTACATTTACTTCCTATTAAATTCCTTTTTTTTTTTTAATTTTGTCAGTGTGTCGTAATGATAATATTTGCAAAACTATAAACGTTAAAAAACCAGTAAAATAGAAACATTCGATAACAGTTCTCACGAAAACAAATTTTATTTAGCTTAAGAATTAATTACTCGATTAAAATTCGTATCATTAGAAAAATCCGTAAACTTAAACTACTGAGAGTTACTTCAGGTACCAATAACTGACTAGTGACTTAAACCTAATTTTAAAAAAAACATTAAAAAAATAATAATATCAAATATCAGATGGAAAATTGATAAACATTAAATAATTATACGTAGAATTATTTATTCATTTAATCAACTATTTCTTGATTTTTTTTTTTTTTTAAAAGATGAACATACGATTTTCTTTAAGGAAATCAAGAAAACCATTATTCTGCGATAATCTCTTTAAATATAACCGATTTAGTCGAATAGTCGATGATGAAATACTGAAGAAAGAAAAAAAATACCAACACCTAAACCGTGATACGCAGTTCTTGCAGGAATAACGGATAAACAATATTCGCCATAAATGGTAAATAAAGTGGTACGGAATTACAATATTATATTTATATATTTAAGATAGGAGTTACACTGTAAAATAAATATCGATTTTATAGTAAAAGAAAAACGGAGTTTTAGGATTCATAAGAAAAAATAATAATATACCTACACAATACAATTTCTATATACGCGAAAAGTCGCAACAGAAGAATTTCCCTACGCGTTCGCGCCCCTTTTTCGTTATTTAATGATGAGCTCTTACGCGCGGATACAGAATAACAGTCTTTTTATTCTCTTTTTTTTTTTTTTTATTCTTCGAAATATTTTCCTACAGTGAAAAAAAAATACCACTTTTTATCCCATTCAATACATACTATTATTACCGTATAGTAGTGTAGTGTGTAGTAGCGTAGTGTTGTATTATAATATATACAAGTAAAAATAACCGCATACTACACTATATATTCAAATACTTAATTTTTTACTTCACTGCACAAAGTATATGTGTAAAATGGACCGTGTCCCATATAGGTATGCGTTAGAGATATCTTGTTATATGAGGGAATAAAAACCAATGATTTTGCACGACACACACGTTGAATGCGATACTGTGTTTTAATGAAGTTTCAAAAACACAAGTTATTTTTATTTTTTATATTTATTTTTCGTACCTACGTATTAATTAAAAATCCTAAAACGATTTTCAGTACAGAGTACGCTGCGATTTTAACGTTTGCTCGGATAATGTCCAACTATTTTTTTTTTCTCTAGAATTTTCCGTTTAAATCAACCTATAAATAATTCTAAAATGACCTCCCCCGAAAAGTAACGCCGTTACCGGTACATATAACTAGACTATAAAAAGTTACCGACCGAAACTTTTTAACCATTTTATCGTCCCGAAATGTGTCTTTAGAGAAAAAACCAACTAAAAAGTAGTTCATAATATAATGTATATAATCCTACTAATTATTATATATAGCTCCAAAATTAGACTGCATTTAGTTAAAATGTATATATATATATATATATAAATACTTAAAAAAAAAACCTTTAGAAGAAGAACACAGATTGTTGCAAGGAAAATTTAAAAGCTTTTGAACATTATCGTTCATAATTTATTTGGCGTTAACAAAAAAACAATGGGACAAAATTCGTCATTTCCTATATTAATAAAAACGAGCGACTTACCGAATCTGGACAAGTGTTCGTCGTTGGCACAAGGTATGTTCCCGTTCGGTTCGATTCTGTCGAGGAACTCTTCGGAATAACCGTTGAATTGCAATTTACTCGGCAGTGCATCTCGAGATGCTGTTCTATTGCGATCGGGATCTTCTTTTGAAATAGCTGTAAAATACATAACATGCAAAATTAATATACACGACGCTATGATGAAAAAGGTACCGGACTGGATATATATTTATTTGAAATGAGAAATAAAACTTGTACACATGCGAAAATCGTAAAAATGTATATTTTTCAGGTTACGAGTTGAAAAAAAATACATTTTCTATATTGCCGTTTGAGGAAGATTTACGTTTTTCGCTTAAAATCTTTGGTGTTTTTTTTTTATTATTAAAATACAAACTCGTACTACGATCGTAACGACGAAGTGTAAATATATTTGCGGAAAATCTTCATCAGACATTATAAGATTCTCGGCGTGAAACATTTATAAAAGCGTATTGATCGAAATATAAACAGAAAAAGAGTCAAAGATGTAGAACGCTATATATTTATACGCCGTTTTTCTAAAAGGGTTTTGGGTTCTGTCATTGTACGAGATAAAAGCTCAATTATTCGTTTATCTCGCCACTCGTCGACTACAATAATATTATTGTATATTTTAATTAAATCGATTAAAACATACTATACGGATTTCGTTAGCAGTAGTTAAAATACTATATACTATATACATATTATGATAACCCTATAATATTTTAAACAATTTACAGTCCACGGTTATCATACGTTATATATAAACGATTTTTATAAAAAAAAAAAACAAAAAACAACATATTAGTAAAACTAAACTCGGAACATAAAATTTGTACCGGTTTAATACAAAATATGATTCCTCAGTATGGGTACCTATAATTAACCGAACAATTAAAACAACAGTTTTGTTAATAGTATAACCATAATGAAGTGACGAGACAATTATTTCGTAGGCGGGTTTTTGCAGATCATGCATCATCATTATCGCCGAAAGCATACATTAATGGGTTATGCACATTATGTAGAACGGTAGGTAATTGATATTTTCGATTATTATATTGGACGGTCAAATAATAAAATATGCATATTACACTATATATAATATTATGATACAAAGCTGTGTATTTCTATAATAATTAATCGTGACTCACGAGAAAATCGTTATCTGAGGCAAAATATTTTGCCTCAGATACGATAATTTAGAATTCCGATAAGAAAATAATTCGTCCAAGTAATGAACTTTCAAATGGCCAATAGTAAACAATTAACTATAGCGAATAAAGCATTAAAAAAATAATAAATAATATAGGTCATAGAATTTTGGACAAAAAACTTAATATTTTTAATCTATTATAACTAAATGCGAAAATATATTTAAACATCTTATTTAGTATCTACAAAATATACTATATTATATTCACGAATAAAGAGTTAAACATTCAAAATCGTCATTCTCAAAAATACAAAAAAAAAAATGACTTTGTCACTATTGGCGTGACAGTCTTCTTCTTTCGGTACTCCAGTCTTCCGATTGTTTTTGAATCTTTACTGTATGTACTTTTTTCGTACCTTTCTGTCATCAAGTTTCTTTTTTATTTCCTCGAGTTTATGCGACGAAGTTTGTTCTTGGTCGTACTATTTTTTTTTTTTTTTAAGTATGATCTTTTTAAAAGCCAGTTGTATAAGGCTTTTATCTGAGAGTAGTGTCTAATAATTTCAACTTTCTCGTTTTTGTAGTAACCAACTTCATTATTTTTTGTTCGTTAACTTGTAATAATTACATTAATTTAACTATCCGCCTACTTTTTGCATCTGTGTAACACCACATTTCAAAAACTTTTATTAATACCTCATTATTTTTCGTTCGGTTAGGTTAGGAACTTATAATGTTAATGGCCATGTTTTATCAGTAAGTATACTCTTCCTGGTTGGTAAAGTCAGATTAGGATGTAATTAAGATTTTTATTTGATAGTTAAAGAAAATGTACAATACACGATCATAATAATTGCCATTCAATACATTTTCAATAATAAGGTAATAAATGGTGATTTGAACAAATCCTTACTAGAGTTTAAATTATCAAATTTGTATTTTTAATTTAGGGATAAACGATATAATTATCCTAACGATTATTTATGTATCAAGTTTCAAAAGAATCAAACGCAGTTCGATTGTATCATGTTCAAAAATGAAATACACACTTGCTTTGTGTAGAATATATCGTTGTTGATGGGTCACAAAGCCAAGATGACTCGCTAAAAGATGAAAGCATAACGAAAATTTAATAATATCTTATGGAAATTAATAAGACAGTCTGTTTTTGCGGTCTGCAAAAACCGAATCACAATATCGAATTGAATACACAAAGGAAATCATCTGCTGTTATTTTCGTTCTGTGATATCTTTGATTCTTTTTTTTTTTTAATCATTTAATTTGAATAAATTAATGTTATAATTTAATCCATGTAGGTATTATTATAATTTTTTATAACTAAACTATAACGTATGCCGGGCTATAATAATTTTCAAATTCAAATATTATGCCTCACCTATGAAAAAAAAAAAATGTATTAAATATTTAATTAGAATTCAAACTGAAATTATTTATTTTAGCGCGTTTTCCATCCAATGGCGTTTAAAATTTAATAAACTATATACAAACGACGATTCTTTAGTGATTATTTATCACTAAATTTTAACCAATATTAATTTGATAACAATACGTATGATGACATTTTAAAGTTGAAAATGATTTAATTGAGACAAAAAGAAAACCGTATTAAAAATTAAAAAATATACGAATTCCATCAACGTCGAGTGAATTTAATATACATTATTCATTCGGACATTTGTTAATTAAACATAAGTATCAACTTGTGATTTTACAAACAGATTACATAATAATAATATGAATATTTTCAATTAATGCCTGAAAACTAAAGTAGGCAAATAATATATATTCAATTTGAAATCGAAAAATAAAATCAAACAAAACACGATCATACGCAGACTTTTTTTTTAATAACTGTGAGTTTATTTAAAATAACAGCAAAAATATATCACCCAAAATGACTTCAAATAATGTATTTTATACTACAGACCATTGGTTTCCGAACTATGAAGGGCGAACTAAATTTTTTATTGCTATTTATCATTAGACCATTAGACTTCTAGGGTTTTGAAACTCAAAACCACATACAAAATGATGATTATACAAAAAGTATAAAAAAAAAATTAATCCCGTATAATATTCTGTCGTACTTGTGTGAAGCAGAATTTTCAGCAGTAGTCGTATTTAGAACATCGATCCTAACTCAACGTAGACAAAAAAATGTTTGTATAGCAGATGCGACTTTTGTTTCCTGATTTTGACGCATTGATAATATGGAAAATACACGTGGTAAAAAATAATGTTTAACCCATTTTATTGTTTTATATTATTCATCAATCGTGAGGGTGTGAAAAAACTGCTCTGTTGTATAGGAATCACGAATAAAGAAAACATATTTGGGTACCGCTGGCATAAACAATGAATTATAGTGGACACTTTATATAACCTTTGTCCATCGGAAAATCAGACACATAATTATAAACAAAATGCGGTATTATTCGAAAAGAAAAAAAAAGATATGCGCCTTGTTATTACCCCCCCCCCCCCCCCCAAAAAAAAAAAAAAAAAATAAAACGTTGATTTATCACAACTAATACCATATATAGAATTAAGTATAAGTTATATAACCCATGGTATGGTAAGCATGATGATAATTCAATGTATTTCGTGACTTTTATTATTATCGTCCAAGACGCGGTCTGCTTAGTTAACAAACCTTACACAAAATAGGTATTAACAGACATTTGACGAGTATACTAATACAAATGTTTAAGAACCGGTTTATAAGGGAGGAATGCATTATCTGCATACAGTCTAGGTTATTTAGGTCAAAACACCTTAACCTAACCGCGACTATAAAATTATAAAATATGTTCGCCCGTTGAATTATAAAGATATAACAGGCATATAAGAAAAGGCCAGGATTTTATTTTTTCAGAAGTAATTTTTCAAATGGATCCGGTGTGTCAATAAGGATTTACCCGCGCGGATTTACCTTTTAGACACTAACATTCATCTTTTCAGTTTAGACAATTGACTTTCAGTTTTCATGGCAGTATAGTAATGGTTTTATTTTTCTTCCGAAAACCCGTTTATTATTATTTATTTTTTTTCCACCATTCATATTGTTAACGAAACCCATCAAAACTGTATATACAATATTTTCTCGTCGGTAAAGGAAAAAAAAAATGCTGAATACCGAAGATTTAATAATCATATTATACATCTAAAATGACATTTGACGTAAATCAAAACTCACGATTAAAGAATTATTTCCGTTTGCGTTTTTATTTTTATTAAATATATAATACGCGCAAAACTATCAAAAATATTATACATTTTTTTCTTTCGCAGCTGCAGATATACTTATATTATGTTCATTTAATTGAAAAATAATTATTTGTAAATACTTTACGGTCGAATTGAAGTGCGAGCATTTCGTATGAAAAAAAAAAAAAAAAAAAAAAACAAATACCCGCGGAACGAAACGATATTTAAATGTTTGTTTTTAATTTCGAAATCAAAGTATTAACTTCGTCGTCGATAAAAGTAATACTATTTTAACGATTATTGAAGATTCGGTCGGAACAAATAATACCCGCGGATTAATTCAAAATTAATTAAACGACATTATGCAGGGTCTCTTGTTAGTCAAATTATCCATGAAATACCTTATTTTTTCAAAAAATTACTTTTATAACAACTTTTTGGAATTGTATAATCTAAAATGTTACATTGTCCTTATTATTTGCATTGTTATTTTCGGGGGTAAAACGGTTACCTATTTTTTGATTTTAAAATAGCAACCTATATTAAAAATTCCAAAAATAAATTGGAGTATTAGATTAAATACATTGGCATTTTTGATTTCCGTCGACGAGATATTCCACTCGTTTGTCATCACACAAATCTAACTTATTTCAACTAATACACCGTCTATTTGTGAAATGTTCAATAAAGATTGCATTTAACATAGATTGCATTTAATATAGATTACACTATTTGAAAATCAAAATTAGGTAGACAATTCAAACCCCGATAAAAATAAGAAAAATGTAACATTTTAGAATACAATACGATTGTAAAAAGTTTTCAGAAAAGTGTCATGTATATCGAAAAAAAAAAAAAAAAAAAAAAACAAACGTAACGTATATTCGAGAATAAGACAATACGACGGCGACGACGACGTATCAGAGCGATAATATCATACACCGAACTACGGGCGATTTCATAAGTACTATACGAGTACGTTACCGCGGGTATTATCTCGGTTGCACCGCCGCCGCGGTAAATCCGCAGCTCAACTTCGGCCGGCGGCAAAACGCGACGACGACGAAAACCGCAACGTGCTCCCGCGCGCGCGTTATTATTTATCCGGGGCGGGGGAAAACTCGCGAGCGGATCGACAATATAATAACACGCGTGTGGTAATAATACGCAAGTAAATATATATATATGTGTGCGTATGTGTTATTATTATTATTATTATTGTTATTGTTACAAGGAGGATATCCGGAGAACCGCGGGGCCGTCGCAATCGAGCGTGCGCGCGACAAACGGGAAAATCGATTGCGCGGCGAGATTTCGTATTACACGCGACACCGCGACAATCGTTACCGATTTGTCTGGATTTGCACGCGCGCGGTCCGCACGCCGCACAACAACGACAATCATAATACGCGAGCCGTATACGGGTACAGCGTACACGTATATTTTATACGCGAGCTCCCGGGGGGGGGGGGGGGGGATGGCGAGAGTTATCGAGGGACCCGGCGGTGTATTATCTCTCTCGTCTGCTCGGCATGCGCGTGTATAATAATATATTACGCTAATGTGATATACGGGCGACACGCGCGTTTCTTCGCTCGCGGTTCTGCCCCGGTCCCGTGGTCCTCGGGGCATTTTTTTTTTCTCTCGATAGGTGCGCGACGCACCCCGCTGCGAAAATAATACCGACGTTTTAATCGAAAACTCGCGCGTACCGTCTTTTGATTGAAAAACGCGGATTTCCGCAGAGAGAGAGAGAGAGAGAGAGACGAAAGGATACATTACCTACTATATACGTATGTATAATACTAATCGAAATATACGCGAAGCTCCGAACTCGGGTACGGTTATTATCGTCGGTTGATTTACACCGACGACACACTAAGCTACCCGAACCGTCGTGTTCCGTATTATTATATTAGTACTTTTTTTTTTTTGTCACGACTCCCGGGAAATATTTAATTACACCTACTCGTTTGGGCGCATGGAAAATTAATAACATTATCGTACACCGAATCGTCGAGTACGCGACGACTTGTAATTGCAGGAAACGTCGAAATCAATAATACGGCAGAGCACGACACAGTGAAACGGGCGATTTTTAAATAACCGTAGAACACCGACAAGTCATTTTTCGACAAATTTATTCATCCTAATTTTTATAAACGATATTAAAAAGTCCATTTAGAAAAGTAAACTTTCGATAAAGACATCTCTGAAAACTAAGTATAACACTTCGCAATGTTTTCTGAGAGATTTGTGTTATCTCTTCTCGTATATGTGTTATTTGAGACTATCAAGTGTCCCTATTCTATCTGCACTGGTATCATATCTATTCTAACAAACAGAAAAAAAAACATAATAATCCGTTAAATCACGTGAACGATGGATTATCCTTATTTCGAGAAGTCTTGAAACAAATTTTTCAATTATAACAGTGGTCACATCCGTCCCTAGTAAATCGAAATGAAAATTAACATTATTATGTTCCAGACGAATATGGTATATTATTTTATTTTGTCCATTAAAGTTATAATTTTTTATAACACCACCACCCCCCTCCCCTCTCATTCCTAGGAAATTTCTGGCTACGTGCCTGGTTACGGCGATAATACACAAAGTTCTGGCCGTGTTCCATATACTCGTTTATACATACACACCGCGCGAGTCCCAATAAACTTTCAGACCATAAATCCCCGTAAAACGCGACAAGATCCTAAAACGTACCTATATGCGACAGCACGTCGGTGATAAATATAATACATCGGAAAAAATCAATTCACAATTCAATCACATTTTTTTTTTTTTTTTTATATATAACTAATCGCGGATAATATCTAAGTGAATGTATTGACCGCTGACATGTTTTTTTAAAAATCAAATTTACGAAATACCGAACAATATTTTCCATTTTCTGTAAATACATTAAAAATAAACGAATAAACTCCACATACAGAATCACCCTGTATATTATAATTGTAATGACGATTGGCTGCCGTCACGATTTCGGAAATGTGACCGCATTTTAAATTTATTGCAATCTCGTATAGATAAAATATATGCGGTCTAAGGCTTTATAAATTACACGAGTATACAATATAATATATTAAATAATATACAATGTTATTATATATGCCCAACCATATAAAACATTAATTTGTTTATATACACGAAATGTAAACTTATTTTTCAAACCAAAAAATTAATACGATTTCGCTCGATATACGCGTAACGATGGAACATTTAGAAAAAAAAAGGATATAGGTGCATTCATGTTGGATGCATTTTAACTTACGTTCCGTTATTTATTTAGCGAGGATAATTTATGTTTCGTAGACGGAAACAAAACTTACGGGTAACAATAAAATGCATTTGCACTCAGTCGCGTATCGGAGTAATTGAAAAAGAGCTTTGTCGGCGGCGCGTACGTATTTCAATTTATCACCGACCCCGGCGGCGTATTTACCGGTCACAAATAGTAGTGAACGCACGCAGTTTTACTCGTTTATGCCCGGTTTACATGATTCTAGTTTTTCAAGCTTTAGGATAATATAAGCTGGCAACTCAAGCCTGCAAGTAACTTAATACGATGGGGTTCTACACTTTGAACTAGTAGCTGCTACTAATATGAAAAACAAACTATGGCCTCGTGTAGATCAGGCGACATTAAAGAAAACTTATAAAAAAAAAAAAAACAACAATTAATCACGCTGATTATACGTTTAGGACGTTATATCGTAGAATAATACGGTAATGACACTCAATCGGCTGTTCGGATTTTTGTTTACCTGTGATCCGATGTCTTAACTACGGTTTATTGATAGAATAATGCCACACATAACGTATAGTACGGTGGTCAGCGGCCGAGAAGGTTCGTATCAAATTTAACATTTACTTTTCGCCTGATAGCACTCTCGGTGAAACATTGGACTAACTAAACCGATAATTACTATCCTCGAAAATTTGAGAATTAATAATAATTAGATTTTAACTAGATCGCGCTACACAAGCCAGTAAGCTGTTCGTGATTTATTCCATATTTTTAATAACAATTTTTGTAAAACCATCCTATCTATAACCGTGATCTGAACCTCCAAGAAACGTGTATAGAAACGAGCACACGTACCAATCTGATGTGATACGTTTGTTTAGCCGAGTTAAGAAAAAGTTTACAGCCGCGTTGGCGAGTCATTCTACACGGGATGATGGTTTACTATTCAGTAAACTAAAAAGTCCGTACTAATGTCAAAATTATTGGTCAGCTATGTATTTTAGTTGGTGTTTCAGAAAATTTAGATCGCAAATTTATTTAATACGCGAAGACAGGGAATACCGTAGGCTTGGTTACACTGATAATAAAAACTATGATTTTATTTTTAACCACAAACTCGCATTTTTTTTTTATGAAACAATTACAAATAACCACGTATTTTAAAACCTTACGAAATATTGCAATGTGTAAAACGATGATGTTTTAACAGATGTTTTCAACGGAAACTTTAGTTCCATTATTAATATTGTTTGCACTAAATGCCGATAAAATAATGTCAGGAAAACATTTTATTTAGTTTGTTTAAATCGCAAATATCTTATAAAACGACTGTTATTGATAGCCTACTACACAATATGTGCGAGTAAATTGTTATATCGATAGGAGAAATTGTATATTGTATTGATTAACCCGTAAAATATTTGTTTGGTTATGCCACGGAATTACATCCGCGATAATTAATTTCAAATATGTGTCGCATTATCACATAATTTCGTGGCATAAACATATTATTCGTAAATTGATATAATTTTCGGTCCTTTCAGTATGTTATTATAAATAATAACCGCTGAATTTACATACCCTCTTACCTGTATGACTATACACCAAGTTGTTTTATAAATGCATATATAATTTATAACACATATACAAGTATATATGATTAAAAATCGCATTTTTTTGAAATACAATATACATATAATCAAAAAACAAATGGGCATCGATACTCGTTACGGATTCTATAATACGATCCCTTATTATTATAATACTGCTTTGAGGAAAATATCGTCGTTTTAAAAATTGAATCGCTGAATTTCCATAATGCGGCAAACGAAATAAGCTCCGGGCGCAGAACCCGAAGAAAACTGTATGTTATATGTCTATATATTTCATGAAAATACCTAACTTATTTACCATTTAGAAATATCGCCGTCGCTGCAAAATCTTAAGTCGTGGTTTCGGGCCTTATAATATTATACACGGAGTATAACAATACGAGTACATAACAATATAAAGCGGGGTAACCGCGCTCTATGTCAGAAACTTTACACAAAATAACAATATATCTAAACCCATTAATAAATCAAAACCATTATCCTGTTAAACTAGGCAGTTAAGGTGGGTCAGGGGGAGGTCTTTTGAGTCGCAGCTATATTATAATTATAATTATTATATACACACTAAAACCTATACAATCGCGGAGTGAGACCCCCGCACTGGAAGAGATTTAATTAATACTCGTCTACCAGATGACGCGTCTGTCGAGCAACCGAGATATTACGTATTATTATAACATTTAAACTATATTACAACATTTCAAAGTCGTTGTTTGCCGGTCATCGTCACGATTTGGAACTTATAATAACACTCCACGTCAACAAAACTAGGAAAAAAGTCATTTTTTTTTAACTGTCAAAATGGCGAAAAGGGACTTTCAAATTTCATATTAGAACTCTTAATTTTTTTTTTTTTTTTTTAAATTCACTGGCAGATTTTTATCCATCGTCCAACATCCACGATCGATACGACAAATCGATAAAAATAAAAGATTTAAAAAAACGAAAAACAAATATATACAAGTTGGATGATTGAAAACAAGGGTGAAATTATTTAAAAATCACAGGGAAAAATTGGATTTTCGTCAGTGTCTTAAGAGGGCTTAAAATTGTCCGTCTTTATCTATCTAACGAACAATACAGCAAATATGTGTTTTTGTAATTCAAAAAGTACTCAAAATTTGTTAGACTTAAAAAAAAATTATTTTACGAAGATAGTTTTTGATATACATTATACAATTCTCTATTAGAAAAAAAAAATTATCAAAATGGGTAAAATTAAAGGTGTTTCAAATTTCATATTTAAACTCATAACATGACATTGAATTCCACAGAATTCTGCTAGATCGTAGATTTCTATACGTCAAGCCAAACAAATATAAACAAAAATGTTGTAAGTTAATGACTTGCTTAGTAAACTTTACACAGTTTAACTGAATAAATGTGCACCGAAGAAAACCGTTTTTATTTCTATATGTATGTAGGTATATAATATATACGTATAAAGTCGACAAAAATTCGACGTGTACCCACCTCGTAATTATTTTAAATTGTTTATCTAAACAAAACGACAAATGCGTATGTCACTGCACAACTGGCCCGTTCGAAATCTAAAAAACACCGTCACGTAAGAAAACAAAACGTACACGTGATGAGATTTATATACGTGCGTGTGTGTGTGTGTGTGTGTGTGTGTGTGTGTGTGTGTGTGTTCTATTACACAGCTTTCGTCGTATATTAACTCACGACAAAAACAGAAAATCCGGATTTCGAAATATAATACCAAAGACTGTCGCAAAAAATAAAAATATGATCGATGTATTATTATTATTACTATTATTCTCGTGTCGCAGCCGTTTGTACGCCATATCGTATTACCACAAAATTACAGTGCGGATAATTGAAAAACAAAACACAATTTCGACCAGTTATAAATATTACACCATAGATGTGTATTTGTGACAAATTGCATTTACAATATACATCTGGTTTAGGAAATAATCAAATATATAGGTGTCGACTATGCGCAAGTATTACAGCGTAACGATTTTAAGCTAAACCACTGGAATAAATTAAAATAATTTATTTTAATATAAAATTAAAAATTGGAAAATAAATAATAATAATCAATATATCAAAATGAATTAAAAATCATCATTCAAATAAATGGAGGAGTTCCAATCGTTTTAGGAAGTATTTTTTTTTCTCGAAACAAATACAAATCCATCATTAATCATAAATTATAATTCGTAAATATTTATACGTATACAATTGTTATGAAAACGAAAAAGTTTCATCAAAGCTTGTATAGAGAAATGATTGTTTGTTTTATTATTATTTTTTTTTTTAGTCAAACCCAGTTTTTACCCTCCGGAGAAAAGCATATATACATACGTATACGAAAGTTGTGCGCCGAATTTATTGCCTTACGATTGGGAACTTTTTTTTCTTTTTCAGTTTCCAGCAGAAACGCGCGCATGTATAAATATACATAAAAAAAAATAAACTATATTCCAGATGAAAAACAGTTATTTATCGTACCCGGATAAGTTACGAATAAAATGTTTTTCAGTCCATTTAAACGAGTATAGTTTACATCACGGAAGAGATAATAAACAAATCATACACGCGTAACAGTAATCATAAAGGACGAATATAAAAATTAAAGTTCACATAGTTGTACAAATATTTAACACAAACATGTAGACATAATTATTTCGCACCACGAGACCATAATAGGCCGTATGGGTAGTTCAGGAAGTACAATATTATATAAGATATTTTAATTTATATCGATAAGAATTGTATGCAACAATAAATCATCGTTGAAAACGATTCTGAATAGAGTATTGTTTGTCGTGGTTTTTCTCTTGTTACTCAGAATGTAACTCGAGAAATAAACGAAAAAAAAAGATCTTGAGAGGGAACTGTTGAAAATTTCACAACCTTTAAAGTACTGAGTGAAAATACTGGATCAATTTTATTAACAAAAACAAGTATTTTAAACAAAACGAAAAGCAATTTAAACAATCGAAATAGTTTTCAATGGTACCATCAGACAAAAAATCAGCATCTTTTGAGGTACGGTATAGTATACTCAGAATTTATAATCGTTAGTAATAAAAAATTATTCGATACTATTTTAAAATTGTGAAATCGTCAGGTAGCCGTACGCATAACTTCTAGAAACTTTTTAAGAAATTGAAACAATGAATACGTCTACATGGGAACAATAAGGGATTATAATAAAGTACTCCCAGAAAGTGGTATAAGTATAATAAGTATAAGTACCTGCCGAGATCCATATCGAAATGAAAAATTTGAAAGTAATGTTCATTTTTATTAACTATATACTTAGTGTATATTGTATATGTATATAGTTTTACATTATTTTCAAATTTTTCATTTGTGTATAGTTTATGATATTCTTTGAAATTAACGAACGTGGTAATGGTAGAAAAAAAAGATAAGAAACAGGACGGGACAGCCGGAAATAAAATAAAAGGGCAGCGGTATATTATATTGATAGAACAACGAAATATTATAGACTGCTACAGTAGAACTATAAAGGCACCTGATAATAAATGACGGTATTTTATAAATTGGATTAGCTGTCCCTTAGAGAATATTATTCAGGAGGCGGAACTCTAAAGTTTCGTCGTCGCATGCATTATTGAATAAAACGATGTCTATAACAATCATGTCCAATTAATTGTATATATTATATAATAATAATGTATCTCCAGCCTACTTCCATTAATTTCAAACCTTTGAAAAAAAAAAAATAAATATATATAATAATATAAGTACCGTTGTTGCTGTAATTTTTTTAAAAAAGCGAATAAAATACGAAGAGACCGAGCAGATAAGAGAATGGTTCATCTCATCATCAGTGTGAGATGGTATAATATTATTTACAGAGATAAATTCGCTTACACTAAGTAATTCGCTAATTATTTACCGCTTTAAAAATGTTTGAATATTCATAAAATTAAAAAAAAAAAAAAAACGTATAATTAGTTTTGTAATTTTGTATTTAGTTTTACATTTCTTCGGTGTGACCACGGTGGTTTGCAGCATAAAGTTATAAAATGTCTAAATAATGCTAAAAAAGGAATATTTCTAATGATAGCTGTTGTAAGTGGGACGTTAAGAAGATATACAATATAAGTTAAGTTAGTATATAATATACTAAAATCAATTGTAAATCTTTGTGATCAAAAACGATTCTGAACAAAATTAGAGAAACCGGTTTAAGTTACAGTATTGGTCAATCAATTTGTATTCCTCTAGTAGTCAAGGTAATCAAGAAATCAACGAAAATAAAACCGAATTATTGATATTTGGGTTCAGTTTTTTTAAATTTTCTTAGTCACTGTCAGAAATATAAAAAAAAAAATGTTCCAAATAAAATATCACTGGGCGAAAATCTTCATCTGTTAAGATATAGTATAAATAATTCGGAACATTGTTTTCCGAAAAACTGTTTTATTTGGGGTAAAACACACATCTTATTGTAAAATTAAAATATGCAATACACATTATGCATCTTATTAGTTTCTATACTCAGAATCTAAAAAAAAGTCAATGTATAAGCTTCAATATAATAGTTTCTTATAAAATACTAAAATGTTTTTATCTAATATAATATATATTATATTATCTACAATAATACAACCTCAAAAATAATTTATCTAATGTTTCATATTTACGGAGAGAAAACACGTTCATTTTATAGATACCCATTGCCTGCAGTGTTTACCGAAAAAAACAAATAAAAATGTTTGTTCTCGTGCTGATGTCTAACCTATACTTAATTCAATTGTTCAATATCGTGTATTCAACGTTCAGTAAAAATAATAAATATACGAGCATAACACTCCGGGACACTCGTGGCAAACTCATTTACATATATTCTCGAGAAAATGTCAAAAACCAATATACGCGAAACACCTGTAAGGCTGCTGCGCGTAACTAATATACTGCAGCAATACATTTTACGATCGACGATAAAATTAATTCTATACAATACGTATTACGACTGTTTTCAAATAACAAAAAATATAAATTGGTATAACTGCAAGAATCAATACAAAATAATTGTATATTATACATTATGTTTTATATATATATATATACACACAAACAAACAATCAAAAATCAAATTAATCAAAAAAATGAAATGCATTGTTATATATTTTAGTAAACGGCATGTATAATAATTCTAGCTAACCAATTCAAAAGCGAATCAAACGAACACGAATTTATATTTAATAGTTTATTATTATTATTTTTATAATTGCATCATGTGCATTGTAACATGATTTTTAAATTTTTTAAATTTTTTTTTTTTTTTTTTAATGGACAGTGTAACTACCAAAACGTTTTACCGCAGTATTTCATATAAAGTGTACAGTGTAAAATTAGGTATAAATGTATAGCAGTCGTAATATAATAAATGCAGTCAAGTAAAATGCCAAATGCCAACGTTGGAAATTCAAAAGTTAAATAAATGTAAAAATAACACATATTATATTGCTTCATTGTTTAAAGTATACAATAATGTTTTACGGTAAATACATTTCTATAGATCAGCACAAAGAGCTGTTAAAAATGTTTTAATAATTAATATTAATTTTCAAATAATTATTATTATTATTATTATTTTTTTTTTTTTATGGGGGTTGGGTAAAGTGTACAATTTATTCACCACACGAAAGCGATTTTTTTCGCATTATCATTACAGCCACGTCGTGTGTGCATGTGGTGTGTACATGTATGTATCGCCGGTTAATTTTATGGCAAATTATGCCGCAAAGAGATATTTCGCGTGGGATTAAACGGTCTTTTTTTTCTGGTATCCCTCCTATAGTTCATCCTTTTTAATATTCAAATGTATATACAGACGTGACCGTTTAGTTATATCCGGGAATAATTTGTCGGAAGATAACAAAAAAAAAAAAAAAGAAATAAAAACCAAAAATTAATTCCATGTACCCAACGCGCGCTGCAACAAAGACACACAAAAAAAAAAAAAAAAAAAAAAAAAAAAAAAGAGTAAAAAATCAACAAATTTGAAAATAATATAATAAATCGTAAAAGTTTAGACCGAGAAAAAACTACCTATACTACAGTATAGACAACAGATGACATTCAATATTTATATAAAATAATAAAATGAAATAAAAAAAAATAAAGAAAAATAGACAGAGAGAGATAGGTAAACGCTAATGTATTATGACGTGTTCATATCATATTTCAAAGGTAACCCGTAAGAGAATTTTGTATAGGGAACCGATGCGAGAATTTTGATTTCAGTAAGTAGTAAAAGTCAAGCGAATAAAAATGTCAAAATAACGTTACGTCCAGCTGCGACTACTGCGTCTAAATCGATGCCAACATTTGTCCGAACATAAATAATAACGGCTGTATGCAATTCCGTGGAGGAATAAACCATCATATTGTACCTACACTGTTTTCTTTATATAGAATAAATAAAATCAAAAACCATTTCCTAAGCTACATAAATATATGTACAGAACGTTATATTGATCGTAATATCATTGCAGTTTACTTCAAAATTAAATTAATAAAAAGATATATACATAAAATAAAATGGACCAAGATGTTATATTTATTTTATTTGTTTGCTCTTCCCGTGATACTATTACAAAAAAAATATCAGCGTTGTTTTGTACTAATTATTTTTGTTGAGAAATGAGTATTTAGACTGATATGAAATTAAAACTAATAAAATAGATAATTTCTGATAAATTTGATGCTCGAGACATATAGAAATCATTTTAAAGTTCTGAAAATCTAAAAATTAACGTTTTTTTCACTAAACCAAACATAATATTATGAGAAGAAAAAAAGAAATTCTGGTTCATCCTTATATATTATATTATATACACTTCGTTATTCTGCTATTGGTATATTACATTGTAGGTGATGCCTAATTGTTATAAAAATAACTTTAAAATAACATTGAACACGATTAAAAAATATATCGAATAAATAGAAGTTGCAAATCGTTGCAAATCCGATAATTTCCTTAAATTCTGAAAAATTGAACAATACAAAAAAAAAAAAATTGTGTTTAAATCACTATGAAAGTATTATTCACTGAGAAAATATTATTTATTATCTAAGCAATTATAAGCATTGAAATTACATTTAAAAATCCGATAATTCGAATTATTAATAAGAGCAAATTGCAATACAAAAATTTCGGTTTTCGTCAATTATTTAAAAAACTACAAAAAACAAAAATTCAAAAAACGACTTTCATATTCATCTAGATTAGAAATTCGACAAAAAAGATAATTTGCCATTTTTCGGAGCAATATTTCTTATAGAAAACATCGTAAAACGAAAATTATAAACAATAAAAACAGTAATGCCGTGGCGCGCCATACATATTTGCCATTTTATCTATAATTTTCTTTCATGTTTTTCCCAATTATTTCGAAAACCCTTAGGAAAATCAAAAAAATAACCTGTTTAATGCGCTGACTAGACAAAATTACCTTTCAGAAAAGTTACTGCACTCTGTATACCGAAGTTTCTTTTCAAAAAGTTGTTTACAGACAGAAAAAAACACACACACATCATAATAAAACTAATAAATCCTTCATTACGCTCGTCTTTTTAGATTCGTCTAAAAAGATTATTATTATTCTTTCAATATTTTGTTCGATATAACCTTGTAACTGAATGTACATTGATGATCCAAATTTAAACTGTCTATAGTCGTTATCATGTGATGTCTAGACATTATTATATAATAATTATAAGCACATACGAAATTGTGTAATTGAATAATTATGTAGTACAATCGTATATCGTTAAAACCAAAATACGTAAATTATTTTAAACGTTTTAATTCTGATATTTTCCGCATTATTAATAACATTACGAGAAACAAAAAAATAACGACATATGCTCTTCGACACACAAACTAGAAAAACTTTGCTACCAAAAACCGCCCCCGATGTAATGATAAGATATTTGGTCGAGAAGTTGTTTACAAACACAGAAAAAACTAATAAAAGACAGAAAAAACACGAGTGTAGTACATAGTAAATATAAAATAGCGAGGATTGAACATGTCATATAAGCAACGTACACAATGTTTTTGATATTGCATACATATATATAAAGTTGAACACAGTAGACAAAAAAATAAAAAGTGTTCATGTACCTCGAAAAAACTGCAATATATTTTTTTCAATGATAAAATTATATTCTATCAAAATTATAGAAAATAAAGCAGACCTCGTAATGTACCCCGGAATAACAATATAAAGAAATATATATGTAAAATCAAAAAAAAAAAAAAAAACAGGAGCAAAAAAATAAACAAAAATATGAAATTTAATACATTTTTATCAATATAAACACGACATATAATGCATTAATATAATGATATAATGATTAATGAATTATAATTGTTAATAAATTCGTTTTTATTATTTTTAACTCGTTACACGAGAAATAAACATCCGTAATACATATCATCATCGAAATTAGTTATAATATTATATTTTTATTTTCATATGTACATAGTTTATTTCATCATAGGCAAATTTTATCCGATCTCGAGAAACAAATCAACCACCTAAATATTTAACACTGCAATAAAATAAAACATTAAAAAAAGAAGCTTCGCACCTTGGTTTGACTACTACGGGGTCATTTTGTTATTGTTATTCTCTGTACATAACTAAAAGGCAAAGACAAATAACTGAATAGAAAAAATAAAATAAAATTCAAATATATTATAAGGTCGTCATTAAAAAATAAAATGAATAGAACATTAATTATTTTGTTATATTTTTTATGTACATTTGAATTAAAATATATATACAAGGTGACTGTTTTATCATGACCATCATGATTATCCACGAATAGTAAATTTGATTTTAGTTTTATTTCACTCGTTTGATAGTTCATAATATTTTCAAGATTTTACCATTTTCCATATACCGTAAACACATATCTAGTTTTTTTTTCATACCGAATTCAAAAAATAATATTTATTATAATAATAATAATAATATTATTTTTTTTTTTCTTAAGAAGAAGTATAATTTAAACAAATTTCATAAATAATGAACAGAAATTCTGTAGCTATTAGTATACAAAGTCAAAATTAATGTCAACAAAACATAATTTTAAAAATAAATTGAAAATCTGAATTCAACATCTAATTATCAATAATATAAATAAATGTCCAAAATTCCAAAACTAACTGCATAGTTTTTAAAATCTTCAGAAAAAATCATCGGATCAATTGTGACACAAACAAATCACCCTGTATATGTATATTTATATTTTACTGTAGGTGTACAACTACCTAATAAATATTTGAATATATTGTTTGAATCATAATTGTACAAACAAATGAGTGTAAACAAAAAAAAACAAAACAACAATGCCGTGGTTATGATATTTCTTTCACCCGAATTAATAGTACAATACCTATACGTTATTCTATATTATATTATATTATTCTATATTATATAGTATATTATAATGTATGCAATCGATTCGAAGGAATTCATAATATTATTTCTGAATGGTGTATAAGAACTGTTAGCAAATACAATGTGTGGCATATATACTAGACGAAAGATAAAAAAAATGATAAACAATAACACACAAACATACATAATAATATTGTTATAACACTATATACCTACCATATAATACGAACAATATTATGTTGAAGTAATAATCAACTCTATAACATTAATATTAATTGCAACTAAACAGCAAAGCAAAAATTATGTAATCGTAACTAATGTCATAAAAGCTTTAGATAATATTATTACTATAGTATAGCAGTGGCAATGTGAAAAACACTAAAATATAGCATGCATGCTTAAAGGAAATTCAAGTACTATAATATTATACAGAGTGGCAATTTTATCGTCAACTAACGATTAACTATTCAATTTTCGAATAAATTTAATTTTTTTTTCCCAATCAAATTTAAACAATAGTTTAATGTTCCAAAGGAATTATTTACCGTCTCAATATAACTGATGAATGACATGGACATTATTACGTTACTCAGAAAGTTAGAACATATTTTTTTAAATTATAGAGTTTAAACACAGGTAACATAATAGTGTTTTTCTGTTTTTATAAAATACTGTCAAACAAAGAAATAACAGCTGTTTAGGCTAAACAAATCATTAAATTTAAGCATATTATATATATTTTTATGTTAAGCAACATGTACTACAAATGTTCTTCTCTTTAAATTGTGTTTTCTGTATTTAGACTGCCTAAATGCCACAATTTATGTTTGAAGTAACTTAATTTTTCTATGTCACCAGTATGACTGAGACAGTGCACAGATACACATCGATATTTGATCGAATAAGGGTAACATTTTAAAAAACCTATTGTAAATAAAAATAGTTAAACGATTCCATAATAGTTAGAAAAAAACCAAAATCGTTGTAGATAATCAACGTTGTTTCGTGATAAAATATAATAAGTATTGCATAATATGAATATACGGATAGCGTTGTAATACCCGAGTAAATTCGCATTAGGTTATGCTATTGTATACATAAAAAAAAAAAAAAAGTTTAAATATTATAATTTTCCATATCATATTTTGCATTTTAAAATTTTACGCGTGTTTTTTGTTTATTATACATATATAGTTATAGTATAAACGAATTTTTACATCGCATTGTTCCGGGTTATTCCACAGGAATTTCAATTCATTCGTTCTATCGCCAAGCCAACGTAAAGATTAATGGCGGCAACATGTCGCGTACGACACGCCCTTCGATCGCTTTCAATCCCTCTGAACAAACTTGCTGCGGTTTCATCGGTTAGCGGCGAGTATAGTATAATGTCGGTACATATATATGTACATGCCGTTGTATAGGCTAACGACGATTTCAAATTCAATACGATATATTTTGCTTTCGACATTTGAGAGAATCACAATAACGCTATACTTGAAAATCTGTAAAGTTTACTCCTGACTTTGATTTGAGACAGTAGAGTTTGACATAGATATTACATAAAAAAAAAAAAACAGATTCGAGCGTATTCAAAACTTTATACTGTCAATGAACGGTTTTACATTTTAGAACATCTAAACTTCAGATCAAAAAGAAAAAAAACCGACATACTTCGCACGATGGTCGAGCAGCAAGATTGCTATTAGAATTTTTGTAAAAAGTATTGAAAAATAAACATCATTATTATAAAACCTTACATTCTTTGTCCACTCAGAATCTAAAATTAAAATTGTTTTCAAAACGCATGCATTATAATAATAGCAATATAATTATATATTAAACGATTGACAAAATAACATGTATTTCTTTGATTCGTTTTTATACAAAAATCGAGTTTTTAAATAATTTATGTAGTATTTTGTTAATATTATTACATACCTAACTATAGTTTACCGCGAATACAATATTGATTTAACCCTACATAGTTTACACATGACCAGTCAATATTCCAGTCGAGGTCGCCGGTCACTGCATGCCACAGCAATGGGTACCGTGTAAACGATTGGCGCCAGTCACTGGAGAAGCCAGTGAGTCACTGTCAAGTGGCATGCTAATAGCTGGCAGTGAAAATATGTATGTTCTTAGTAGAACATAGTGAGCAGTGCACTATATTCCAGCACTGTACGATACATACGTACACCAGGACCCGACACAATACTCGAATTGTTCCAATATACTAATAGTCTTATATTATAATTATATAGGTAACGCGTAAACTTAAGTCGTTTGATTTTAAGATGCCAATGAGATGGAATTCGGAATGACCGGCCGGTATGCGAGTCACTGATAACGTGTAAACTAGAATATTTTTCTATATTTTCATCAACACGTCTTCAAATTATGTAAGTAGTACAACACTTTTGTGTGATCCACATCCGTCATACGCGAAAGAAAATAACTTGCTCGTGTATCGTCAGCATAATTTAAAATCGTGTTTTGTGAATAATAGTGCATATTATAACAATGATGTAGTTTATATTCTGCAAAACTACAATATTGATTGTTTTTTTTTTTTTTTCAAACTCTTAATGATTGAAACATTAAGTTGTTAACGAAATGACGGCAGGCCGACAATTAGGTACATATCGTCTATTCAAATGTTTAATTAAATAATTATTGCTCTTTTATATACGTGTTTTTTCATTCCTGCGAGTAATTAATAATAATGCCTATTGTTATATATTAGGTATCAAGTGTAATTAAAATTTGTTATACATATATATACATATATACATCCGTTTGTCTCGAGTTTTTTTCCGTTCCCCGAAACGCATTATTAATTTTCAGAGATGATAATACATGCACAAAAAGTATATAATTTACAAAACGTATACAATTTGATGGTATTTTACAATGCAGATAAATATTTCAATTTTTATTTTCCTTTGGATAAAAATAAAATGTATTGGGTAGGTATGGCATTGCACAAATCAGTTTCAATTTGAATGTATCGATTTATTGAATATCGATATATTTTTAAAAATATGTTAGAAAGTGCGGAATTTTTCGTACCTTTTGAGGTTCATATAGGTAGAGAGTAAAAGATATATTGTACCAGTCTGCATTCGGTACCACCCACAATATTTATGCGTATATATTGTTTAATTTATTTGTGTTTGGCAAAACAGAGAGCCACTATTTTTGATGATTTTCATATTTTTGTAGTATTTATTACCTACTCTATTAGCGACTCCATATTTTAATATGATTGTTTATTTAAACTAATATTCCCTATGAAATATTACAATGCGTGCAGGGTTTTAATACAATAGTAAATTAATTT
This sequence comes from Cinara cedri, assembly GCA_902439185.1. Classification (NCBI taxonomy): domain Eukaryota; kingdom Metazoa; phylum Arthropoda; class Insecta; order Hemiptera; family Aphididae; genus Cinara; species Cinara cedri. The sequence goes on along the minus strand of CABPRJ010002367.1, from coordinate 1,272,974 downwards.
ATGTATCCTTTGACAAAATATTTACCGTTTATATTTATTTAATACAATTATTTCCTGTGGGTACTTTAATATGTTATACAACCACACAAAAAACTAAAATCGTTTGCAATACTAGCTGCAGAACGGGGTGACGGGTTATTTTTCTGACATCTGCCCAGCAAGGTTATTATTTTTTCCGATTTAATGCATTTTTGATATTTTAGAAGGAATATACTTAAAGTGATTTCATGCGCTATTATTAATAAACAAAATACGGCTGCTTTACGTATTGCAAAGCTAAGGTTTAAAATTTGATTATTCAAATCATATTCATAACAATAATATTTTTGAATACATCAAACGTCGTTTTATTTTTATAAAAGATTATATATTTGTTAAAAAAAAATATTTATTTAGTTTTTTTGTACAGACACAATGTATCTGCTAAAATAATACCATTGTCTTGATTAAAGAACACGTGCAATTATTATTTATTATAATTTTTTTAAAAAAATACTTCTTTAATTATTCGTTCATTATAAAAACAAAAAATAAAAGTATAATTATAAATCAAAATTAATTTATTTTGTTTTATTTTGGTAACGAATTAATTGACCGGCCGGCCTTGTATATTAATTTATTGATTAGAATATCAAAACGAAATGTGTTAGTATCGCAATAGTAAATGCCAAGAAAATATAATTCTTTTTACTCGTTGTTACAAACCCTATAGGATGGAATGATAATCAAATTACAGCAATACTACAAGAGTACAAACTTGAAGCTTCTATGAACTTCTAATCGAGAGAACGCAAGTTTTAAAATTATCAAGAAATAAGTTATATAGGTACTAGGTAGGTATATACGTCAATTCGGTTTGATAAACTTTTCAATATAAAATATAATTATGAGTTTCAATAAGATTTATAAACGAAAGACACTAAACAAATCGCCACGTCCAAGTTCGAACACAGACAAATACAAAAAAAAAAAACTTTTGAAAAAATAAAACCGTGTTAATTATCCAAACATTTTTGACACAAAATCATGCCTACATTTTACGATATAATAATTACAAAATACACAAAGCATTTTTGTATATTGCAATACATAAAATAGAAACTGGCAAACGCTGCAATGTATATACAATTTAAAAACGATAAATATATAAATAAATAAATATTCCAACTATAATAAATCAAATAAGAAATACGTATACGTTTAAAAGAAACGTGAAAATTAAAAAAAAAAAATAATAATATTAAAAAGGTGGTGAAAACTATAAAGCATAGGCTTTAATAAAAAAAAAAAAAAAATGACGGTTTAAATGTTATTTATTGCCTACTTTAAAAAGTCAATAAACAAATTCGGTTCATTATAAAAATATTGATTAAATAACTTTTTTTTTTTTAAACTAAAATGCAATTTATTGGTTATTCATAAAATATTAAAATAATTATAACTAATAAATAAAATATACCGCAATATCGGATCAAGTAATACTTTTTAATTACTTTTAATAGTAAAAAATCAACATTAGAAAGACAAAAAGCATGCACATTTATGATGTTATTACAAAGTTATGAATATAGTTAGTGGTATGAATGAACCATTTGATACCACGATAACTTCGGTACTTAATACCAGTATCTAATATCAAAACCACGGTAATTTTTTTGTTACATTTTTAATATTTTATTATGTTAAAACGATAAGTGATAACCAACGTCGTGGTTAAATACATTGAATTAAATTAATTAATGTTATTTATTTTAGAATATATTTTTAATTTAGATTTTATTTTCACTTTTAGATTTTTAGTGAATGTATTTTAAATTCAATTTTCGAAGGAAAAGAAACATTTACAAAGAGTTAGATTTTAAACCATACATGCCTAACTAAAATGATTTAAAATTAAATTTGATTAAAAAATGTTCGCAAAAATTGTATCAATTTGTTCTGAAAACTTATCAATAATATTGTCAAAACTCAGGTTTAGACAAAAAACCTGTAACCTCTGTAATATTATTTTAATGATACTATAATCCCAGAGCGTATACATTTTGTTGACCAATGTCGATCATAATCTATTTTTTGTTCTTATAACAGAATACGAATTTAATGTTCGCTATAACTATTTTTTTATCCATTTTTATTAATTGGCCATAATTTTATTTCTCCTGAATTACGATAGATATGAGACGACTAATTATGTTTGCCTGTTGTTAGTGAACTCCCATTTCTAGTGAGCACATTGCAAATGTCTCATTTGTCCTTGCATAAATATGGCTCTGGAACGATAATGTGGCAGAAGTAATGAAAATCACAGATTAAAATGATATTTCTTTGTTTAGAACGTAATAACTATCATAACCGAATACAAAATAGATTGTCAAAAAACAAAAATACATCAATTACATACATTTAATTTAAATTTAAAACTGTATTGATAAACGAAAACTAATAACTTATCTATTAATTGCAGGTTTAGCCGTTTAGGTAGATACTTGGAAATAATAACAGTATCTTTGGATAATAATTATTGTGCTTAGAAAATATTTAACAGTATCTTTGGATAGTAATTTTTGCGCTTAATTCGTAAGTTAGTTGAAGGTGCCTATATAAATTATGTAAAGTTAGTTTATAATCATTAACTATTTACCTATACATTACATTATTACTTTGTGATCGGAATATGGTTTTAAATAATTTAGAAACCATCAAAATATTTCGTATTCGATATATTATTAATTTCTGACGAAGTGGGTAATATTTAAATATTACATCCCACGATAATTTGGTAACACAATCTCTATCGAATAGAAATAATAATTTTCACAATAAACTTTACACTATGAAACTTCTCGAACAAATTTCCAATATATTTATTATTGTTTTCCACGACGGATGATTTTCTTCGAGGATTATAAATAAATTAGATTATTTTTTTAACTATTATAAATAAAGTAAAAGGAGGATTCTGCGACACTGTATCTATATTATACTTATAGTACAGACTATCATAAAATTGTTTAAGTTCTATTTTAACACTAATTCGGAATATTTAATCCAAGATACCAACCTTGAATTACTATATTATCAATTGATTTTAAAATAAAAATCATCTCTTTTTAACAAGGATTCGAAAAATTAATGTTTTTCTAATAGTTTCGAAATGCATGACGCATTAATATAATATGAGTTACAGTAGTTTAATATTTGGATAGGGAATATAGGGAAAGGTAACAAACGGCAAATCCATTTTTAAATGATAATAATCGTTCCTTAAATGTTTTAGAATAATATTATGTAAATACGAGATCATTAAACGATTCTACAATAATAACTAAAAAAAAAAACCAAAATGAGTTCTATTCAAAGTGTTCGTAAATACAATCGATCGAACACCACGATGATAAAATCATTAAATATCACTCTGTATTATTGTTTAAAATACTATTCATATTGGTTATCCGTAATAATTACGATAGTGTAAGAACAACATGACTGATTCAATCGATACACGATAATAATTTAAATATCGCATCATAAACACGAATGATAGGTGCTGCAGTTAAGTGTCCTTAAATAACCACCTGGCTTTACAGCTGTGACACATATGCACGACGAGAACACAAAGCACACAATAATTATTTGGGAACCGTATGCTAGGCATACGAGTATTATACTATACCACACAATCATATTATTTAAAATATTATACAATTTATGTGTTAATTGTCTATATTGTGCAGAGGATGTGATTTTTTTTTTTAATTATCCTATTATCTAACCAGATTTTACATTTTTACTATACCTATCTAGTTATTTGTAATATCTTTAAGAATTGTACTATATTATACATTTATTAACAAGAAATTATCACTACAAAAAAAGTTATAATACACAGGAACAAATAATGTCCAAAAACACTAATTGATAATTTATTAAAAAATACTAAATATATATATATATATTATGATATTAGAAAAATAATACGAAATTTTCGTACAGCCTGAAATACAAAAAAAAATAATTGTAATAGGTACACACAACTATTAAATTAATATTAAAAAGGAAAAATAAAAAGTTTAAATTATTTACGCTTTTTATAAACAAAATAATGTTCTATCGATTCATTAATCATCTGTATAAGTATGTTTAATATAAATATAGATGGAACAAACATACGTCCTCAATATTGAATAGTAAAAAAATTTAATGAAAAGTTTAACATTTAATTTAAGTTTGCTATTAGATTTGTTGAATTAAGAAATGTCTAATTTCACAGTAACATGACGTAATTAAAATGCTACACAATAGATATTTGAGAACATGACGCTTATTTCTATTTGAAATAAAATAGAAATTCAAACGTTTTTTTAACTAACTGCTTTATGAATTCAAGTACGGATAAACGGAATATATTGTCTTCGATATTATTCGAAATATTCGATATATTACTCGCACCGTATACTATAATACTGTGCTATACTTGAATTATGTTTAAGTAAGTTCATAATGATGTATTTATAAAAATCGACCTAGTCACAACATGATTTTAAAAATCTATATAATTGAGTATGCGTACACACTTCCCTCGCTTAGTGACTAATGAGATATTTTCAACAGGTATCTAAACGAGTAATATGTATAAGCTTCACTCGTGATGATTTATAGATATAAACCAATTCGGTATATTTCTATATAATATCTATAAATTTCTATACCGATAACGTCATATCGTCGGAATTTACTGCCGCTCAAATTTACCTTTACCTGTGCCCAAAGCGCCCCCCCCCCACATTAATCAAATATATAAATGCGCATCAATTATCCGTTGTCTAATTAATTTAGACGAAATCTCTTACAAGATATGTATATATATATAGATCATATCTTGGCCCACGGAGGTCGTAAGATCGCAAGAAACCCGAACCGATAAAAAAACGAACAAACTAAATAAAAAATTTACAAAAAATAGGTAGGAACACCTACATATATAGTAATAAAATATCGCGGTAAGTATACGGAAGGAATACTTTAAAAATTATATGAGGGGAAAATATACGCATTATAGAATAAAATAGTTTATTAATGCCGGACATATACAATTTACAAGTACACATTTTGGTTTTTACGTCCCCCGCGAAAAAAATAATTAATCTGCGATGTAAATTACAATTTCGAGTTCTAATGACGAGTTTTTAACCATACATGTACAGAAGAACTACGTTAGGGTAAAAACAAATTCTATACGGAAAAAAAGCTTACCATTCATAATCAATAACGGCCACGGCGCAAGTAATATCGATAATGGATATATTTTATATTTAAAAAAAAAAAAAAAACTATCTAGGACCTTGACACTGCCACAATAATAATTCTCCGAGGTCGGTCATCGGAAATGTATATTGAACGTGAAATGAAAACACGAAAACCTAATATAGTATAGTGTAGACCGTAGAATTATAAAACGTTCGATTAAACGTGCTTATCTGCTTATATATATAAAAAAAAAAAAAATAATTATTCAAAATAATATCATTATAAATATACGTTTTTAAATTTAAAATAAAATAAATACCTATGCTAAAGTGAAGTATTCCATGAGTAATCACAAGTAGTATAAGTACAATATTTTAGTTTAGAACTTTAGTTTAGTAGAACTAGTTTAGAATATTTTAGAACTTGTTACAGGAGTAAATCAAGGGGAAAATATGAGTGACGATGACACGGTTTGAACAAAAGCTCATATAGCAGCCCACTTGAATGTAAAACAACAATAAAAATATTTTCAAAGCCTAGGCAAACAATGTATATAATATTTAGCTATCCGATGTTCGATATGAAATACAGATTATTCGCTATAATGAAATGATTATCGACCGGATTGTTTCATTGCGACTAGGAGAAGTGCTTTTATTTTAGCTTTTTGGTATATTAGAAAAAAGGTATCAAAAAAAAAAAAAAGGTATCAATGATAAGATGTAACAATATATTAGTTCGAAGAAAATAATATTTTAGTAACCATCAAAAAAAAAGAAGACTTCGATGGAAAAGCAAAAACGTCCAAAAGATATGCAGCGGGCAGTAACCCAATGAAAAAAATGAGGTTGGATGATGTAGGAAAAAATGTCATGGAAGCCTCAAGAGATGGACTAAGCTTTAAGATTTTGTCGACAGATAAATAGATAACTGGATGATTGGCTATGACTAAAGACCGGATTTAATTGATATTGCAACTTTTTTTACAATAAAGATAAATCAGATCTAATTAAATATATAGCCGATATATATTAAAAATATTCTGCCTATTTAATTTTATAATACAATTTTTTTCAATTTTCGACGGTTTTGAAATTTTTTGCAATTTCTCCACGTTTTTAAATCATAAACGTTTATCATTCGTCTGGAATTTTCTAGAAGCTTGGAGAGCCCAGAGAGCGATAAACGTCTGTATATATGGTGATAATTAAATTTAACGTGGTAGTACAGCGATTCGTGTGCGTTTATCTGTTGGTACCTAAATACCTATTTCTTTGATCAGTTTGACCGCACAGTGAATGTATTCGACGTAGTGCCTAAAATAAAATCAACTTTAAAAAGTAAAATTTCGAATTGAATTGTTCCTTACATAGAAAATAATTAAGTATATTCATCAGATGGAAAAGTTATTCATTGTCTCGTATGTAACAAATCTGTGTCTACTGAAAACAAATATCAATTAGGTCATCATTCCAAAACAAGTAAGTTTTGTATTTTATACTCATACCACACGTTATATACTACATATTAGTTCAAAAATACATGTATATTTTTTTTTAGTTTAACACATAAACGCATTACAAAAAAATAAAGAATAAAAACAGCTTTTGATTACTTCTCGAAATTCAAATAGTAAAAATATATTTTTTGAAGATTTATGTAATGCATTTTTTGCTGCAAATATTTCATTCAATCATGTGTTAAAATCATTTATGAAAAAACATACTGGTAAATCAATTCCGGACGAAAGTACTTTAAGAAAAAATTACATACAGCGTTATGGATCAAATAATTAGTGATATTGGAAATAATTACGTTTAAATAATTGTTGACGAAACAACCGATCCAAGAGGTTTGTATAAATAATTTTTTTAAATTCTCATATAATAAAATAAACTATTTTCGTTTAGGTTTGGCTTTTGCAAATTTATCAATTGGTAAATTAGATGGGGCGCATAGTAAATCATATTTAGTTGCGTGAAAAGAACTAGAATCCATCAATTATGAAACTATTTGTTAGTTTATTAATTCCTCGTTAAAAATATTTCCTGGTATTGAACAAAAAGTATTACTTTTAATTAGCGATGTTGGTAAGTTATATGATCAAAACATTAAAATTATTTTTCCCGAAATTAATTCATATTACATGTATGCCACACCGCAGTTAATAGAGTTCTGGAAATATTCGAGAATTCTATCTAGACATTAAAAAATTGATTAAAAATAGTAATATATTAAGTACCTATTTAAAATTTAAATACAAATGTAACTTATTTCGTATATTTCAGGAAAAAATGCTTTCCTAAAAGCACCATCGAGAATAAATAAATACAGAAAAGAAATGCCAGGTAAACCTTTACCACCCGAACCTATTATTACAAGACGGGGAACATGGTTAAATGCTGCACTTTTCAATGCAAATTTTGAAGAGTTTAAAAACGTAATTGAAAATTTAACAGGTGATGCTTCAAAAAGCTGAAACAGCTTGTACAAAATAATGTAGTCAAATGTGGTTTAGCATTCATAAAGTTACACTTATCCAAGTTATCCATAAATCTTAAAAATTTGGAAGAATCTAATAGTGAAATACAGAAAATCATGAATTTTTTTAGAAAAGTTGAAGATATTAAGAAATATTCCTGATCCAAATGGGAAAAAATTCAAAGAAAAATTAATGTATGTAATTTAACAAAATTAAGGGTATAAAACTTTAAAGCCTTACTATGAAGTAATGTCAGGCAAAGAAATGTTAATTTAGATATAACGCCTACTTCATTAAATTGTTTTCAATATGCACCAATAACTAATGTAGACGTAGAACGTAGTATTTTTTGGTACAAACATATTTTAAGTACTAAAAGATTTAATTTCAATGAAAAAAGTTTAGTAATGTACCTAATTTTCAATTTTAATTAAAAAAAGTAACATTAATCTAAATTTTTTACCTAACTTTTGCATTTTTATAGTGTTATTTATTATGCAATTTTTCCGTATTTTTTGGTGCAATTAAATAATTTTAATATGAAATTTTTGTGTGTTTTAAATACAATTAAATCCGGTTTTTAGTAATGACTGTCCGGCCCTGGAAACTGAATAAACCCAAATGATACAATAAGATAACTATAATAACTATAAGAATTATATTCGGGATTTTATAAATATCATTTTCAATAAAAATATTTAATTTTTAACAATATATTGTGCACAGCCTCTTCGCACAATATCTACCCACGAATGGCCACTGCAGATCTCTATGTACTCTATTATACATGATATATTGTACTGCAACGAAATAATGTACAGAAACTATATTGATCCAAAATACAGGAGAAACCGCTAAGAATATCCTAGTTTGATATATAGACGTCTTATACATATATTATAAAACGTATTATGCAATGTACAATGCAAAAAGGATAATCCTAGTGTTTGCTTATACCCCTATTATTGTTATTTCCTGCGTTTCTGCAGCACAGCAGTTCACCATAAATCATTGAATATACAACAAAAGCCCGCGCCCGATAGATAGATGCGTTCTGTAAATAATATGTCACTCGATAATCTCACCTCTACAAATGGCTTATGGCCAATAATCTAGACGTTTTGTTTAAATTGAGATTTTACGCTTGTAGGCAATACATTCGCGCGTCGATAATATTATGAAATAAAAAATTACAAACTCATCTCTATACAACAAATACATCATAATAATCATACAAATGTTTAGGAAAATCAAGAGCCAACAATAATAATAATATTCGAAATATTGGATAATTTGATATTCTGATTTAAACATTTTCAGGTAAGGTATCGACTGTCGCAGTCTTTGCACTCGTTTTTTTTTTGTTTTTAATCACGATTAAGAGAAAAATAAACATTTAAAAAAAATATATTACAACGAGTTCGTCAAAAAACTGAAATTCTGAACATCCGTTTTAGTTGTGTTTTTTATTAACCGTGTAGCTAAACAGTTATATACACGAATAAAAACAAATTCACCGCAGTTTCAAATGAAACTCACCGTATTTATTTTTGTCTTATTATTATAATTTATAACCAAAAAAAAGCAGGTATTCATCTGGGATACACATAAAATGCATTTAAAGGATAAAAGATAAAGACGTATTTCGCGAAAAGATCTTAAACGACAAGTTTATCTCCCTCCGGGTTGCAAACCGCGGGTTAACTTATTCAAAGACAAAATATACTGAAGCTTTTAATGTTAACGTGCGCTTGACAGTTGTGAAAACGGTTTATATAAAATACAAATAAAAAACCCCAAGTGGAAACTCAAATGATAATATTATACGTTTTGTTTCGTTTTTTTTTTTTTCCAATAATATATTTATATAGTTACTTGTAATGTATCTGTTTATTATTCAAATGTATGTTATAATATTATTATTTCTTTTAGTGTAGTGTTTAAGTGATGGGAAAAATCCGAATATGCCGAAGTTCGAGAATCCTGATTTTTAAAATATGAAATCTGAATTTCGAAACTTTGAATTAGGATTGTCGGCCCCAAGTATGACCTTGGGGTCACTCAAAGCCTCCGGGGACCTTGAGCGTGCCAAGAATTTAAGAGCAATGATTTTCCGTTTTTATTATTTATATTGTAGTTTTATCTACATTGAGAAACCCGAAATCGGAATTTTTCAGCTTTATTACTGCACCGTGTAAACCCCAATTTTTCACAGTATCTAACTACTCGAAGTCAAAATAAATCATATTACAATAGTTCTCGGATATTATAATAATAACATTAATATTATACTCGAAAAGGAAGTACCTAACAACCGGTGCCATATCGTCGCTGCTCACCAGCAAACAAGACCGATGATTTTTTTCTCATTTTTTTTTTTCTTTAAACGGGCGAGTACGTGATTTTATGCGGCGCGAGAAGAACACATATCGGGACTTATTGTGGCGCATTGCATTATTGGTATGGTTTTTATGATCTACACATGTGTTGGGTGCCTATATATGTGTACGTATACAATATAGGCATGCACGTCGAATGACAATTAGGGTTCGAACCGTTTTCCGGAACTCAGCGCACGTATATAGCTGCCGATTTTTATATATTTTCTCTTAATATCTCCTGCACCGCCATTCTATTCCACTTCCCTGTATAAATATATACAGGGTGTCCAACGGAGATCTGACAAATGCAATAATTTTTGTTGTTTTTTTTTTTTTAATAAATAATTTAAAAAATATATTTCAAAACCAAATCCAAAATAACTATTTCATAAATTATCTTGAAACGAAATTTCAGTGGTACAAATATTCACTAATGAGACGATTCACTGATTTCCTACAATTTTTCGGAGTTTACGATAGTTAAAATTGTTTTCAAGGTCACTACACTAAATAGTACCAATCAACTCACGATTACTAAAATAACGATACTAAAATTCTGTTCCAAAATAAATATATGAAATGGTTTTTGGATTTTGTACAACAAATGATTTGTTTTAGTTTTAAAAATAAAATATTATAAAAGAATTACAGTAGTCACAGTAATGATAATGAAAACATAAAAATATTGAAAACGGTACAAAAGTTATTGCATTTGTTAGATTTCCGTGGGTCACCCTGTACAAAATATTATATACAAGAGTATAGCCTTCGACTGGCTGACTTTTTCATTGTCGTTACCGCAAAGACAAAACATATCGTATAGTGTGATAAATCCAAAAGAAAAATATTTTTTTTTTTTTATTATTATTATTATTCTCGTTTAACATCGCCGTATATATTATGTATTATATATAGAATATTTTTAACGGTATAAACATATGCTATATTATATACCCATAGGTACAGAGATTTTTTTTATTTTTACATAAAATTACAATAATAAAATAGTATTGGCAGTTATTTTTTAAATAAAAACATATGATATTTTCAGATCCAACTGTATAAAATTATATTTTCTTAAGAAAGAAAATAATATATAATATAGGTAATACGTTTTACAAACACAATATTAAATAAATTTAAATTATTCGATGGCTATTGAAGATTATTACTTAAATATTACACATTATACAAACAATAATAATAATTAACGATTATTGTTATTATTATTATTTTACTCGGACAGAAACTCGCAGGGGTAATAGCAGCCGCTTACCGACAAAAGTAGTTTGTAATCGAGTAATCCGAACCATATTGTTAAAAATGAAAAGTGGTATTACTGTTTTCGTTGTTAAATATAAGTACGAGTGCGCATCATGTTTAGCACCCCTGCGAAAATGAATCATCGGCCAGACGTTGAACGGCCAAGGCAATCGCGAGACAAGTGGTCCTCAAAACAATACAATAACAATGTAATATAATATATTTTAATGATTTCCGAGGCGGTTTCGAGATCTTAACATGTAATATAAACGAAAAAAAAACTACACTCTCTGAAAAATATCAACTTTGCCCGTATTGTTATTTAATATATGGACTGCATTCATTACATTTATTCGCTTCGAGTTGTACCTATTTATAATATTGTATACAATGACTGATAATAGTATAAAGTAATATAATGATGAAATCGCTGAAATATCAAGGTGGTTGTCACGAATATGTTGCGTACATTACAGTCGGATTCAGATTCGAATAATTACTGTCCAACACCATAATATTATAGTTTTGTCATCGCCGTTGCACTGCATGGGCGTGTTTAAATGCATACACATTGACACATCGTATACACAATCTACGCGGAAGTTCGAAATGAGTCATAATGAAAGAATATTTATTGTGAATTTTTCGATAAATTTCATTTACATAGCTGGGTACATTTCATCGTTAACTGTGAATCTCAACATTTTGTAGAAAAATCATAGGTATACGCACAGTTTTTATTTTTTTTGATTCGTCATGAAATTACACTATTATATCATTAGCTGTTCAATGTTCATACCACTTATGCAACTAAAAATTCACAGTTTTTTTACGATCTACAATGCTTTTTTTTTTTAGATTCTGAGTTTTACGAGTATTGGTTTCATTACGATATGCGTGCATAACTTTTCTACCAAAAATCTTATTTCAATCAAAAGTTGTACAGAAACTTTCTTATCATTTATGGTCTAATTGGTCTATTGAATATGTCATGTTTTGATATTCCTTGTGGTTGTGCCTTAATAATTCGGAAAAACTGGCAATCTTTGTTGATTTCTGGATTACCAACAGGCAACAGGAGAAATCATATGACTAATAATAGAATCGTTTTTCTTTAGGCATTGTTTAGCATTATGTACAGATATAAACTAAATTATTCTGTATATTATTCTACAATGATGTAGTTGATGTATTAATGTTTGTATAATCTATGCATATGTTTCTCTATAAACAGTATAAACCATCAGTACAAGACAACAGACAAATGTTTTAATATATACATTCAAATAACGATATCAATTATCAATATTTGTAAAACTACGTCTAAAACGTGTATATTATACATGGAAACCGTTACTGCGGAAAACGCGAAGTAACCCTAATCCTACTAATGGAAAATATCCCCTATGGAGTTTGTCGTTTTTCCGCGCAGAATATGTATATACAGATACGTATACACGCGGAGAATTAATAAATACGAGTCGCGCGTAGTACATTATTAGGAACCCTCGAATTAATTAAAAACATTACACCGCGTGTATAATAATTAATCTTTGTAGCACTTTATTTTATCTTAAATTTATAATCGAAAAATGCATCATTTCTCGTATAGTATATTGTTGTAGTTCAAAAATATCGGGGGGGTTTAGCCCAATTATATAAAATTGATTCACACGTGTAAGTTAATTATAAACTTGATTACCTTTCTTCTGCAGGCGGCAAATTGATCTGTTGAATTTGATAAAGGTGACCGTAGTAAATAAAAAGATTGCAACAATCGCCATATCGCCGTAAACGCACGGCAAATAATTCAAAAACCGAATAAACCTAATATTATAAAAAATTTAAAAAATTACGTCTTACGAATGTTTTTACCGATAATATAAAATAAAACGTCTATGCGTAGTGCCTGTTCGTAATTAAAATAAATACAGTATATGATCAAACCTCGTGAAAACCTTCAGGGATGAGATGGGTGTGAGAACGGCAACCACACAAAGTAAGTTTTTATAATCGAATTCAACGAATACATACAATATTGTTTTTAATATTGTTATAATACTACTAATATTTAGACAACTTATTCACTATATTATAAATAGGTATCTATGATAAGCACTGGTGCAAAACGATGATATACCTACAGCTAAGCGATCGTTGACTACGATTTGTTTAATCATAATATTAGTATACAATCCGCAGCGATAAATTAATCTATGAGAAGAGGAGGTGGCTAAACGTAGTCAAATTATATTTGGGCTTATCTGTCTAAATATAATAAATTCATAAATATCTACCATAAATCTACTATGATATTTTATAAATATTTTGTTGAGGTTATTTGGCAAAATAACGTAACATTATTTGCACTTATATAGTTGAGGGATAGAACCCAAATGTCAGTAAAATTATAAGGGAATTGTAGCCACGGCGGCTTGCAATAAAACCGACTACAAAATACAGATACGAAGTATGTTCAAAAGTTCCAGGATTGTTTGAACTGCGCACCAACAGAGCGTCCAAGAACAGTAAGATTGATATCACTGGGTTCTGTGACTTCTTTGGAGTACATTTGTATTTGTAGATACTCTATAACTTTCTTTGTTTTGATGTGACCGATTTTTTTTAAAATATTGTTTTCGCATTTGACGATTTCGTTTTAAATCCAAAAGAAGAAATTTTTTTGATAAGGGAGGAGGGAGTTGGTTGGAGAAGTTTTTTTTTCATTTTGATAATAACATAATGATACAAGTAATGATTATTATTATAATAAATTTTCAAAAAGTTTTTATTACCATTTACCATACTAAAAAGTTCATGTTAAACCTTAATTTGGACCTTATTCCTCCACGAGAAAAACTTTCAATTAGCACATCTACAGTTTTTCAGTTATAATTTGTTGGCAAAATTCATGTGAAACGATGCATTCTTCTATAATAAACAAGATTCGGCCAACAAAATGGTAGAGAAAATCTTCCCCCTCGAAAAAGCTCTTATGTTGAATTTATTACAAAATCTCATAATGCGAAAAACAAATATTTCAAAAACATCGATGACATCAAAACATAGAAGGTTATAGACAATATAACAAAAATATACAAAAACAGATGCACTCAGAAGAAGTTACAGTACCCAGTGATATCAACTCTACTGCTCCTGCTTGGACACTTCGTTGGTGAGCAATTCAAACAGTCCTGGAACTTTTTGAACACACCTCAATTAATTAAAAAAAAAAAAAAATTTGTCTTACTATTATACTTTATACTTAATATATACTTTATACTATTCTATTTGTATATGTAAAATTCAAAAATACAAATTGGGAGTTTTATACATAATACATTAAACAATGTTAATAAGTTAATAAACTAACTTAAGACAATATAAAGACAAACTCAAACCAAAGTGTACTTTTTTATCACTGCATATAAATTATAAATTAAATCCAATACCTCTATCGTTAATTAATAATTAGTGTTCTGATAGATTACTAGCAATTTAAATTATTCCGTACTTATTCTGTTAAAAACAGGATTGGAAAAAGCGTATTATAATTTATTATTTAAGAAAAAAAAACAAAACAAAACAACCCGTAGTAATAAATTCTGAACGAAAATCCGTTCAACATTTTAATCCTGTATTTTATCTGAGAATTAAAAAAAAATAGTACAATTACGTTTACATACCCCTATATGTCGACGTTAACAAAAAACCGATACCGTATGTATGCAAACAAAAAAACGTAGAAAAAACTAAGTATATTCTCCGCGTGACTTATTTATAGGTAAGTTTTTTAACGTAATAAAACAGGTTGACATGATTTCGTGAAAATACGAATAAAACCGCGTGGAATATTCTGTATTATTATTATTATTATTATTACATATTATTTACGATGACGCGAAAGTATTATGAAATTCAAAACCAAAACACTGCAATAGGTACTGCAAGTATAGTAAAATAACACCGGGTTATAATAATGAATATATTGGTACGCAATAATAACCCTTAATTGCCCAATTACTTGCTTATATTATTTACCAAAAAAAAAAACGAATGCTCGTAAAACATATAATTAACTTTGTAAAATGCCAACATAAACTTAGAATATTATATTATAAGACTGTGTATAACATACAAACTGAATAATAGAAAGTTGATGCAAAGGGTAGGCCAATGATGTGAATGGGAAAGTAGGACGTACGGGGTAATTTAGTTTGTACGGTTCATCGTGAATAAAAAACGATTCTGAGCGGAGAAGTATTATAGTGGTGTTTTTCTCTTGTCACCAAGGGAACCCGGAAATCGACAAAAACCGACAAAACAATAATAAAGACCTAATAAATAAACTGCCAAAATCGTCGATAAATGTTTTTGTTTTTCTGTATAAACTCAATTTTTCTATCAAAATTCTTATTCCGAATTTCAATAGTAGTATTTTTGCTGAAAGAAACTTACTGGTGCATTAGAAGATGATGTTTCGATTTAATTTGTCTAATTTTTTAACAAATGGAAAAAAACGGGGAAAACGGGAAAGTTTAGGAAAATAAGGGTTTCATTATTTTTGTTTTTTTTTTTTTGTAGTAGTTCTGTTAAAAAGAAACGTTAACATTTGAAATGTTTACAGAATACTAATAATGGACTTTTAAAGTCGTTGTTTTGGCCGAACAGAAATGTTTGGAAATCTAACACGAGATTCATTTTAAGTCGTGCTTAATGGTAATCACAAAAAAGTTTGGCGCAATGGGGCATTATTTTTTTTATATGAGAGTTTTAAGCTCAAATGTTGTCGAAAATCGTAAAACGTACGGCATTCCATACATAACAAATTCTAACGAATTTCACTCAGAATCGTATTATTTTATAATTTTGTTAGCAATAGTTTATCGCTGCTTACAAATATAAATTGAATAATTCTATGTACCTAAATCTTCCCAACTTCCCACCTACAACAGTGATACGCACCGTCGAGCCCATCAGCAGTAAAAGCTATTTTTCCCCGCACGTATCGTTATCGGATTAGATACAATGATGATTGTCACGCAGTTCATACATTTTTATTTTGTTTGACTATCGATAATGAAGAAAAAAAAAAATCATATTATTTCAACATTAAAATACAATACAATGACAACAAAATAGAACCCCTGATACGATAATAGATATTTACGATAATATTAATACATAATAATTTTATTGGAATAGAAACATTATACGTATAAACAGTTAAATCGGTTTTTTTTTTTTTTTTATTCACTTTAAAACCATCAACACAATATTATAAATATTGTTATAATGCATCGATTACGCGGAAAATGCGCTTGGAACAAGCGTAAGAAATTCTCGGATAAACGATAAACTCATTATCACAATGAAGTATGCATAAAACGTACGTCAAATGTCAAATACTCCGAATGCTTTTTCAACATCGTAATCAACAAAAAGATAATTAACGGATATTTATAACATTCAAAACCGTAGGTACCTGCGGTTACGCCTGCTCGAATTTTATATCGTTTCATTGCATTTTGTACGATTTTTTTTTTTTTTATTATTTATTTATTTATTTTGAACACGAGTCAAACGGAAAGAAAACACGTCGTCGTCGGGAGTTCGCAGAATCCGTAGGCCGGCGGATCGCGCGTAGGTATTCCGCTAAGTATGTACGCTTATATAATTTATATAAGCGAGTACATAGCGAGAGCACAGAAATACAACACTATAAAAACGCGAAACGGTTAACCAGTTGAACGGTTTATAATTTTTATTTTTTTCAGCAAGTACTTAAAACAATAAACCTCCTTTCAATATATTATACCGGCCGCGCGGTAGATAAAAATACTATCGAGATATCGATAACAATATCATATCGCATTATGTGTCTCGCAATATAAGAGAACCTATTATTGCGTATACATATATTGTATGTGTACTAAGTATAGTAATATTATGAACGTCGATCGCTTACCCGGAACGTTTGTTTAACAGTAAAAAAAAAAAAAAAAAAAAAAAAAAAAAAGGAAAAAAAAAAAAAAAAAAAAAAAAAAACAATGGAACAAAATAAAACTGTAAAAAAAAAATTCGCGTGTACTTACATAGTCGGCCGAAACTGTGACTCAGACGTTTCTTAATTTTTTGAACTTTGCTCAAAGCGCCGCTCTTCTTTTCTCTCATGGTAACTCCTGGAACAACAATGATAATGAAAAAATAACTGCATCGATAATATTATATAGGTATTATATCATTATAATTAATAACAGTCTAAACAAAGAGTAGAACGTTACACATAAAATTGTATAACAGGTATCGGGAATTTTTTTTTTTTTTTTTTTTTTCCAACTCTGACGCGTATCTATTCGGTTGTACGGAATCGAAATTTATAACAATCTCGTGACGCTCGTTATAATACACCCACTACTAGGCAGTTGCAAAACAAATTTCAACAATATAATACCTGCAATTTTACCGGACACACCGAAATAACAATATTTGATATTTTAATCGGACGCGCGCGCTGGAATAATTTTACATGGATGCCGATGAATAATAAGTTTACGTGGTGCGCACGATAATAATTGGATATTATTATTATTATTATTATTACACGCGGTCAATATTCGCACAAAACCACGGTTAATACAATACAATATTAAACGTCCGGATTTATAATGATAACAATAATAAGCGAGTACTCGTACGCACGGTGTACGTCATTATTACCGTGGAAAGAAAAATATGAAAAAAATGATCAACACGCGCGGCTATGAAAACGGACGCGGGACGAAACCATTGACCAGCGGGTCACGAGAACCACTAAACTCGAAAATTCAGTAGCGGACTGGCCGCCGCCGAGCCGTGTGTGGTGGTGTCGGCTCGTGGCCGCCAGTGTCGCCGTTCCCCGGGACGCGATATTATTGTTCGGCCGTAGTCGTCGTCGCGATTACTTGTGTTTATAATGTTACATACGACGACGCGTTTTACGTATGGTATACGTGTAGGTACGTTCTGTTTTATTGGAGACTTTATCGTATACAAATAATTCGGATGAAAAAAAAAAACAACTAGATTACGCGTGACAGCAACGAGAAAATATGTAGAACGCGGATATTTTATATTATCGTATGGGAGTTGGGTAGACGTTTAATAACCATAAATAATGCACACCAGACGTAATACAGTGGTCGTGCACAGCAGTCTGCGTTGTTATTGTTATTATTAATTTCTCGCGTTACTACTATTATCATTATTGTTGTTGTTGTTACTAAAGGTAAATATTGGAATATTGGATTTTTTTTTTTTTTTTCGATATAATTTCGATACGTTTACATTTTACCCACACGACATTTTTGCGTATAAAATCAAAGATCGGAGTCCGAAAACGTGTGTTCGTGGTTCCTAACGATGCGGTTTATTATTGGTACCTATGGGCACCTATAAATATGGAACCTTCAATCATCCGGTTGCATATTATTTTTAACGAAATTGTATAGTTACGGTTTATTTTATTTTTTTTTTTTTTTTACAAGCCCGCAATATTATTTCTTAATTCCCAATTTTACAAATGTACAAAATGTCTACAGTGTTTACATGAGGAAATTTACGAATCGTATTTTTAAAAAGTGTCTCCACAAAAAATACACATTATAATATACTTATTTAATATGTACCATCGTCGTTACGCAGGTTATGGGTTGAAACCGAAAATAATAACATTACTATTCTATACATATACCCCGCCACAAACTGCACAAAAGGTACAATTCGGTATTCAGTAAAGTACCTAGCTACATAGCTACATACTCGTATTATGTACAAAATGTATTCATATTCCATACGATAGTTTTCAATAGCCAGTTCGACAAGAATAAAATAAAAATCCGGTATCCATTACCCGAATAAAATAAGTGAAGCACTTTAGTTAGGTGTATCTGTATACTTTTAGACGAAAAAAAAAACCGTTCTCAATTATTCTTAATTATTTTGAAAATTGATATTTTATTTTAAACCGAAATAATCCTTGGAAATAAAACCGTATAAATGACTTGCATTTACAAAAGATTTTAGTTCAAACAGTTAAAAACGATTGTAATAATTATAGGTATTTCATTCGTAAATATAGTGTATTTTGTATATATCGACGACAAGTACCTTAGGTTATGTCTTGAGGTTTGTGTGTGTGTGTGTGTGTGTGTGTGTGTGTGTGTAAACGCGACCACCAAAACAAAAAAGAATAATAATATATATAATACAAAAGTTTCCCCTTTGGTGCATAAATCTGGATTTCGATCTTACGTTAACCGTGCTTGACAGTGAAATCCTTGTTAAAATCAAAAAGGGGATATTACGGATAGGGATACATGTATATATATATATATAGGGGATAGGGCAGCGAATTTCTCTCCTTCACTCACTCACTACTCTCGCTCGCACTACACCCAAAACAATATTCGCCATCTGGCGTGTATATAAGGGTCATTGCAGCGACATCAACTATACTACTGCATTTCTACGTCCCTTCCGCTACGCCAAAAGTGGTCATAATTAATTGTAATAATAATAATAATTATTGTTATTATTATTATTATTATTATTATTATATAACTTTAAAGGCCCGTTACGAACCGAGCCTAACCCCTCTTTGACCACGTATAATACAATAAATGCAGTTTCACAAACATTATAGCGCATAGATCGAAATTCTAGACCCCCAAGTTTGTTTTACAAAGAGCGAAATACTGCAGTTATTATATACGTTTATTGTATAATGTGCGCCAATTATTTGGTCAGCCGATATGAAATTCAACACGGTTTCAGATCGATTATTACCGATTTGAAACCACATCATAAACGTGTATGGTACATTTTTAGAATCTAAAAATTTAAATGGTATTCCAATACTACGAGGTGTTTTTTTATTATTAATAGCCGCGTAAAAACAACAAAAAACATGCTTGATAGTAATTAATGAAAATACGAGTAATATGACATTGATATCTATATTATTATAAATTCGAGACGATATTATAATCTACGATAGGTTCATCGGACAGTATGGGACCGAAACGTGTAAAAAGGACATCGTAAATTTTAACGTACGTAATAAAACGATACATGTTTATTTTTTAAAGATATTCTGTTAAACTAAACTAAAAAAAAAAAAAAAAAACAAAAATACCCTAAAACCTTATATTTAGATAAAATACGAAGCCCAATAAAATATGTTCATTTATTATTTATATACATAGATAGATACAAACCTATATATTTGTTGTATATACAAAACATGTTAAATGTTAAAGACCGAACCTATTAGATAAATGGTTTGGATTCATAACGGACCTATAAAAAATAATATAAAGTGCTCGTTACGTCCCTTATTCGCGTGTTTCGCCCACTCTGCTGCGACGTCCCTTAATAAATATGACCTACATAAAAGGTTACACTGCAGAATCCCGGAATGTATAGTTTTCACTCGCTCTCTCCAACATTAATTTCTAATTTAAATTCAGGAGAGAGCGTATATACTATTCCCCGGCAATATAAAAACACAGTCGAAGATGAGCACAGCGCAATGCTACTGGATCAATTTTCCGGCACCGGAAGAAACCACACACAAGGGACCCCCTCCCCTCGAAAAAAAAGCCAAGGATTTCCCTAACCGGATGCACAGTCGAAATATTAATTATTCAGAACATGAATACAAACGAGCCAATCAAACGGTCGGTAGATAGGTAGGTGAGTAATGATAAATTTAAATATAGAAAAGATTTGTAATATTTTTGGTGCAAATAATAGGTTAGATACCTAAACTAACTTATCATTAACGAATTTCACATAGAAACACATACAACAATTTTAGATTCTGAGTGGAGCGAGGAATATATCGGTTTTATAATGATGTTTATTTTTATTTTTATCTGTGAATAACTTTTCTACCATAAATCTTGTTCTGATTTGCAATGATATGACTTTTTCTAAAAGGGAGTTTTCCTGGAGTGGTATTTTAGGAAGGTCATTTTTTTATTGTCCCAGAAATTTTCCCAAGAAATCGGAAAAACATGATAACAGTCGGGAAAAAAACGGGGAAATAGATACAATATTAAACAAATATTATTAAAGAAAATGTTTAATGCATATGTAATTATTTTATCATTATATTACATATATTCTGTTACAAAGCAAAACTATCAACCGAACTCCGCTCAAAATCGTGTTTTTGTTAACAACGTTAGCAATTAAAGTTTCCCTCTACTACCTTCCTAACTTCTCACTTACAATAGTAGCCTACCCACGTGCGAAGTATGTTCATCTTTTTGTCTAAAGTGGAGCGTTGTGTTTCTGTGTATATCGACTCGACCGCTGCTTATATTCTATACACTGCAAAAACAATTACACCACAAATTCAAGAGAAAACGAACAGCGGTGAGATTAAGTTACTAAAAGAAAAACGTCCCGACACCGTCACGTTATTGTCTACCCTTGCAGCAGCAGTCGGATTGTCCGAAATTCAATTACGAGGTTGTCCGAGAACCGTGGTCACGCGAACGAATGGCTACACGAAGTATATCTACCTCCGGTGTAAAATTTAATACACCTAGGTATACGAACCGAGGTTCAAAACGAAACGGAAAAAAAATATTTAAAAAAAAAAAAACCTTAAAATGTTACGTTTATTCCATGATCGTTTGAAAGTGTATAGAGTAATTACTAAAAACAATATCATCGTGGCGAAAAATGCAGAAGAAGATGGTTAATAAAATATAATATACTATATCGTAGGCAAAATTACTTAAAAACTAATTCGAATCGTTATTGTATCAAAATGTATCCTTCATATTTTAGACCTACATTGTTTAGTGATTATCCGTTTGAAAAAACTTTAAACGTAACAAGAGGTTCACCCCCCATTAAGTAATACATTTTTACTAAATAACGGGGAGGAGGTAGGTTATCCAGTTTGTAAATATATATATTTATACATAATATTTAGTTAATTTTATGTTTTTCCTTTTATAATTCATAATATTTGAGGAAAATGAATAAATTTAAAGCAATAAAAGATTTATTATTTATGATTTTTTTGTTTTTTTTTTTTTTTTTTAATTCAACTTAACTTAGAGATCTGACATTTTCATATAATGCCCACTTATATTAGCCTTTTCTAGACATGATAAAATTTTCAAACATTTTCTAGCAATTCTTTGGTTGTTTATAGATATTTTAAATTGTTTAGTTTGTTTAGTACACATAAACTCTACAATTTTATATCTTTTCTATAATATATTTATTAGTAGAGAACCTTCAATCATTATAACAACGTGCACCAATGTGTGATGTTCTATAAAGATAACTATGTATAAGTACGTGTTTTTGTGAGTATAAACATTGACGAAAATTTCGAGAAGTGAGTACACGCTGTAAACTCGCGTATACGCTCAACTACACTACTAATTTAATAATCTATACAATAGTATTCAATTCACAAAATAATATTAATTTTATTAATATTAACAATTTAAAGCTAATAAACTGGGAAAAAGTAAAATGGTAAATATATTAAAAATTCTTATATTTTACAACCGAGAACTCAGCTTGACGTATTTTATTTGAAATATTTCTAGAAATTTTTAACAGTTCGCTTCCTTGGTCTTTTTTTTTTTCTTTTTCGGTTAGTAAAAAGACTCTAAATTTTTCGAATCGTAAACACCTTAAAATATGCGGATACTTTTCACGGTAGTAAGTTATTTGAAAAGTTTAGATTTCCAACGGTTTTTTTTTTTTATGTAGGTACATTAAATTTAAAAACTAATAAAAAATATCGATACACCGGTTTTATTTTTGTTGCTTTCTAACTTATCTAAGCTATGGGACAAAAACACAACTAACACTATTTCGCACGGAATCGATTTTTCGTTTGCAATGATATTTTATATTTTATAAATTAAATCATCCTGTATTACCTGTCTTTCCAACTCAGTCGTGATTTACGTTTATTGTATACTAATTAATTTTCCTGTAACAGACAAATTATAGAAGTTGTGTGCCTCTGGAAGAGAAAGAATATTGGATAACCTCTGGAAACCCCCCCCCCTCACCACCGGAATTACTCCACAGGTTTTGGGCACCCTTTCCAGTAGTTACTACAACCGCTACATAAGAGTAACTAGTGGGGGCCTGTAGTATACACATATGTTTGTATTAATTGGTTAATTAATTAACTAATTGTATTAGTTAATTAATATTTCTGTCGCGTCTCATATTTCCGATGTTATTATTGTTACAAATGCATCACAAAATAATTATAATATTGATCGTGTACAAATTATTATTGATACAAAAAATAAAGGTTATTATATACAGCAATGGACTCTCGGTAATTTATTAATCGTATTTACATTTATTTTTTATAGTGTTACGCGGAAAAAATATGTAAATATATGTTTAATGTGTATGCGGTATTTTTTTTTTCATTTATTTGAAAGTTCTTAGCGGATGGCTATTATTTAGGGATTAGCGTATTCGCAATATTCAATTAATCACGATACAATTATTTATTTATGTGAATATTCGTATATGTTATTATGAAAAAACGCAGATAAACCCTTGCAAGTGTGCAACATCCCTTGCATAGGTTTCCCAATTAACGCTTTTTTTTTTTAAAAAATTTAAACATGTTCATTGGTGACTATATACACAGTTTGTGATGAATATTTTGAATACATTAAAAAAAAAAAAAAAAGATTTGAATGTGTCAATAATAACTTAATGTTGTTGCTCGACATTTAGATACATTTAAAAATTGAAAAAAAAAATATATATCTACCTAATTTGTTTTATTATTGCAATTGGACAATATCAAATGGAAATAGATATTACAAAATAACTAAATAAAATATTTAAATATTAAAAAAAAAAAAACAAATCATGCGGTTAAAATAAAATAATTTAAAAATCTGTTTTGAAAACACTCTTATCGAACAATAGATACAAATACAGTAATATTATTGATAAAAAGTCAATATATATTTAGCGCTAAGATTTAAAATGGTTTTTGTTTATAAATTATTAATATTATGAATAGAAACATAATATTTGGTACTTATATCTAAGAATTACTATACAATAAAAATAATAAGTGGAAAAATTAGACACGTATTGACAACAAATTTGTACAACCTGCAACCGAGTAATAATCACTGCAGTAGTTTACTCAACGACATAATTTAAAATATTAAACAGTTTTAATAGGACAATATTAATTTGGTAATTTCTTTTTCTACATAGATTGTGAACTTATTGAGATAAAATTATATTATTATAATAACGAATACAATGTGACTACAATAAAATTCTTGCATCATAATAAAATAATATTGATTCACAAGAATAATCACTTTATAGTAAATCATGTATCAAATTCAACAGATGTTATGATATGCAAAGTCTAAAAGCTTTTTACAATGAAATTAAAACAAAAAAACCGGACATGCATCGCACTATAGCTCATGATTGCCACTATTGTAGATGAAAAATTGGAAGGGTATTAACTATATACAGGATAAAGAGTACTTAGATAGTTTAGAATAAATTACATTGAAAGCAACGATAAATCATTTCAATCAAAAGACGATTTTGAACGCAGCTCGACAAACTGTAGGTAAGAAAACAGTATTAGTCATGCTTTTCTTTCACTTGTATCTAATAAGTAACCCATAAATCAACAAAAATGAAACTGGTGTATCATCATTTGTTATCAATTGTTTTATTTTCGATAAAAAAAATTCAAAAAAAGTACCATCAAGCGGAAAATTCACGTCGCGTAAAGTACGGCATAAACAAATCTAAGCCTTTTTTACAAACAAAAAAAAGTGTTTTCTGAGAGAAAAAAACACATCTTAGTAAAACTATATAAACTATATAAGTATATAAACTCAGAATCTAATATAAGTGCTATATAGGTAATGTATCATTATACATAACCAAATACAATAGCATTTATTTACAATAGGATTTCCATTAACTTGTTAGGTATAAATAGATACACTGTGTCGTATTATTACGCGTGACTTAATTTAATAATACATAAATGTACCAATTTGTTAACAACTCAATAGAAGTATTTATAATAAATAATATTGACGACTCAATAGAAGTATTTATAATAAATAATATTGACGACTCACACATTACGATAAGAAAAAAAATTAAAACATATATAACGATAAGCAAATTAGTAATTTAATTTGCCCGTGTGTCATCGGTTAGCTAATGATTAAATAACATGAGTTAGCGGTTTATACAGTACATTAAACGAAACGCCGGTTAGCCAAGCCTAATTCAATTTCCCATATACCAAGAGAGAAAATTGCGTGACACGAGATAGCTGACAGTCGGCTATGGCGTTTATTATAAAACTAAGGTTAATTAAAACTGACTGATATTTGCATAATCAAACTTTGACGACGTAGATCATGATGCGTGCGGTTTTTTATGTTATTATATATTTTAAAAAGATCGAATAGCTCTGGAGAATAAAGTGAAAAAAAAAGAAACTAGAAAATTTCAAAAAATCGTAAAACGTCAGATTGTTATGTTTTGAAAATTGTATTAAATCTAAAAAGTGTTGGGTAATATAAATATTCAGCGAAAATTTCAGCTCTCTACGATTACGTTTAACTAAACATACTACCTATAGTTCATTATAATAATTTTATTTCAACTAAAAACCAAAACCGAAAAATAGCTTTTACATCCAAACGGTTCCATTTTTTGAAAATGGTTTAATGTCTTCAAACCGTTTTAAAGTGTTTACATGACAAGAATACGCTTTCTTTTTAAAACGATTTCTATTCAACGCCATCGTATAAACGTACTAATAGTAAAATCGTTAAAAACCCAACAGTTTAATAGGTGCTGCACTGTGTACAATATCAATATCTACATTTTAATTGATAATAATATTATAGTCGCATTGTTAAACATATTATAGTCGTCAATTAAAATTTAAATCAATAATAACACTATTTAACGAGTTGTTGTACTATTCGTATTGTTATGAAATACAAATTAAGCCAAAATATTTTAATTTCGTTTTACTATCAATAAAAACATTATACACGCCCGATGTACTTTACGACAGAAACGGGCATTTAATATCATAATATCGTTATCACAGTACAACGTAGAAATAAAAAAAGGACGGGTTATGAGTTGTGGGTGATAGGAGGCGTAATATTGTTGAGCCACAATAATAATATGGAACAGCGAGTTTGAAGTATAATAATTAACAATAACAACTTATTACTGATTTTTTGATAGCAGCGGCGATGCAATAAAGCAAATTACTGAGCCTCGCAGAAAAAAAATAAATATATTTTGAACGCCACTGCTGCGAATGTGCATAGAAATGATTGTCCAACGATATCAATACACTGGCAAACAACAAAATTAATTATCCCAATAACTCTCAGTAATCTCCGCATCCTAAACACATAGAATTAACTAAATAAGATATAACGAAATTATCAACAATATAATATTTATAATCAAACAGATTTTTGCCTGATTTTTTCATTATTTTCAACTAATTTATAACTCGTGGAAGTAAATGATCCGTGAATGTATTTTACATATTACCTGTCAAAAATCTATGGAGATATTCATTCCCGTAAATCCGTACAGCTTTCTGAAAATGTTAAATACACTTAGGGCATACATTTAAATTATAGCTACCTACCCAACTAGATTTTTTCCCAAACATTTTTGTATAGAAAAATGAAAAATACACCACTAAAAAGAACAATGAACTACTACTACGAATAAACAATAGATCTAATACGAGATGAAAAAAAAAAAATTGAGATTGACGACCAAATTAATGAAAAATGAGTTTCGTTGGTATAAATACCTATTTTATCATAAATAAATTATTTACCTGAAAAACAGAAACTATTGTTGTACTATTGTTGCTGGTTGGTCCGTTATTTATGGCATACCAACTTATATTATGTTAATATCCATAGTAAATTATATTTATGCAGGTATATAATATATATTTTATAATATATACATATATATACAGGGTGTCCTACGAGGATTCAACAAATACAATAACTTTTGTTCTATTCAATATGTTTTAATAATAAGTATGCCCCTGCGCTACAGTTTATGTATGACTATTTTTTTTAAGGGGAGGAGGACATTAAAAAATTAAAAATAACCATTTTATAATATAGATTTTTAGACATTTTTGGCGATTGAAACTTTTATTAAAATATGGACTTTTATTTTCTACGATTTTTTGAAGTTTTTGCAAATATGGATATTACAATATTTAATCAGTTATTAAATACTATCTAACCAGTCAGGGTATATGACAAAGATTCTTTTTTCCATGAGTTACTATCATACAATAATATTGTCATATTAAAGTTATTAGGCAGTATCAATTAATCAATGACGATAAACAATATAATTCATAAACAATATTGTTATGAATGAAAAGAAAATTATTAAAATTTTCAAAAAATTAATTACCAATTTCAATTACCAAAAAGTATTTTAAAAAACTGCACACGGATAAAGCCGGGTAATACAACTAGTATGCATAATATACATATATGTATTGTATATACATTTTAAATAAATATGCCTAAAAATTATATACTAAATTCGTTTACAATAATGTACCAATATCTTGTAAATCAGGCTTTAAGTAAATTGAATAAATAACATAGTACCCAAATAAATCCATAATATTATACTCGAATAAACATAACATTAGGAGACATGTTCAAAATTAATTATTTTAATAAAAAAATGTACTCAAGTTTAAATCCAGTCTACAACATATAGCTGGTTTCTAGCATTTTAATAACTAAATGACTGAATGGGATGGAACTCGATAGGTATAAAATGTCGAAAGCCTACTTCATAATCAATAAATACCTATATTCAAATTGGTCTTCTATTCAAAATGAAGTCCAATCAATTTTAAAAGTTTCCAACAATGTACAATCAATCAATTTTTTAGATAGGTTAGATCGATGTTTGCAAATTTTGCGTTTCCATGTTCTCAAGGGTTAATTTTTATTATCTTTTCGGGTAGAAAAATTGACCAATAGCGATTTAATTTTTTTTTAGTACCTCTTCAAATAAGATTCATGAAAAAATGCATTTACTTAAACCGTGTTATTCGGTACCTGACCTGTAATATTATCCAAACAATCCCTCCATTAGAAATGGGTCGAATTTTGTTTTTATTCCCCAGTTTAGAAATATAGTAAGTTTTTTCTAAAAAGTATTAGGATTTAGAACACACTATAAGAATACTATTTTGCAATTGTCGATACATTTTAATAGTAGATTAAGATAATTTATTTTATGAAAAGATTAAATATTATTTTATTAATCGTCTTTTGTCAATATAAGGACCAAAAAGTACATAAGAAAAATTACTACATAATTCGTATTCAATATTATTAAAAAAAAAACTTAACATACAAACCTTGAATAAAATTTAAAATCAAATTGACGTTTAAAAATCGAAGCGTCTATTATAATATAATTAAAGCTTATAATAATATTAAAATATTTTAATGTAAAACAAAAGCTGATATTTTATCAATTATGTTTTTTACTTTTTTGTTCTTCAACAAATTTTGAATTTATAATCTAATTCCGGGTAATTCGTTTTTAATTTTCTCCAACGCCTTTTTACGTTAAAGTAGTTTTCATAACAATAGTTCCTTATTCTGTTTATATTTTAATTAAGGTATTTCATAAAATATTGTTAATTTATACTTACATATTTAATAATAATAGTTTGCCTTGTATAATATAAATATGTATACTCACAATATAAAAAAAAAGCAGTTCTTTACAAGATTATACTAGTTTGAAACAACGAACGAGTAATTTTAATATAATACGGGTATTTTTTTACTAAAATAATGTCTTCTTTTTTTTTTAATAGTTTTCCCAATTTTTAGACAACTGAAAATATCTTACGACTATGAATTATTTTGTACAACTCTCTCTAACAATATTTACATTTTACACGCGAATCAATATTAGATATCCGGGTGTAACAAAATATAGTACTTAAATAGTATTACTAAATAGAATAGTAAATAGTATTAATTTTAATCAGGGTCGGAAAGAATAATATAGTAAAGTATAAAAGTTTTGAATTTTAAATGAAAATTTTAAAAAATTTACACAAATTTCGGATGGATAAATACCCGAAATATTTACCTTATTTTTTCATTTAATTATTAAAGATTAACACACAGTTTTGATGTTACCGGTGGTAAAATTCCTCGTTTATTCCGTAAAAAAAATAATACCAACTAAGTAGCAAACTCTGCCGCACCGACGGATCTAGAGAATTTAGAGGGATTATTTTTTTGACCAAGTACAGAATGTCGAAAAACGACGTTTTGATCTCGTTAAAATGTCATTGCAGATACTCACCGACGACACGACGTTTAGATGAACTCTTGACAAACGAACGATTATCGCGACGGTAAAATTGAACTTCGACTTCAAGCAAAAAGTAAAGACAAATCGAAAAATAAATACTGCTTACGCGGAAACGCTAGTGAATTACAAAACTAAGAAGATGCGTCGCGGCATTTGAGATTATTTCAGTGACTGATGAAACTAATACCACGAATTGTGAAAACACAAAAAAATATTACGAAATAGCTGTCAAACATCCGTGGAATGATAATGCGACAATAACACATTCAATCAATTAAAACAATATTGTTACTATATATAATATTATATTACACAGTTAAAACTTGAACTTATTCAAAGACCCTTTGTACGTGTCCTACAATGGAAACTGGACAGACAAGATGAGCGATTAGAGGACATTACTAATGAATTCAAATTGAAAAATTTAGAGTAGAGAAGAAAATGCATTCATGCACTATGGATTTATAACCACCTAAATAATAAAATAGATTGCCCTGAAGCTTTAGGGTTGATAGCAATTAATGTGCCACAGTGTTCTCTTCGCTCTGCTACCTTGTTCTATACATCACCGACCCCCCTCTGTAATTATGGGCTAAATTCACCACTCAATAGATTTATCTATCCTCTAGCAATACGATAAAAGAATTTGATTTCTTTCATGATTACGAAACCGAGATGAGGTTAAAGTTCTTTTGTTAAATTTATAATGTATATTATTTTTTTTTTTTTTATTTAATTCATATACATAGTTTTACTCTTTGATTAATCATGATTACTATTATTATTATTATTATTATTATTATTATTATTATTATTATTGTCATAAATTGATCAAGTATAAAATAAGAAAACAAACAAATTCTTAACATAATATTCTATAAATATTTTTAATAATCACGATTTCAATATTCTCCACAAAATAATCAGAGAAATAGTATTATCAACTCTCGAAAATATTTATATTTATTTCTACGTGTACCTACTATGTTAGTTGTACATTTACGTCGAACGCGATCTTATTTTTTTCATATAAATAAATGATTACGATTACACCGTAATCACAATACTTAAGTACTTATAGGTAACTTGGTTTAATTAATACTGAATAATAATATGTTTGTACATTTCGTAAAATTAATAATAAAAAAAAAAAACATCCATCAATCTCGTGTAAAACGCATTCCTATAGGAACGCGTTTCTTTCCTAGGAACGAAGCTTGACAGCAATTTTTTTTTTAAATACATGAACGAGGAACGTGAACACAAATGTTCGTTCCTTCTATTACGAAAAAAAAAACGGAATGTTATTTTAGTGATAATATTGTCTAGAAATTATTTAGTGTTGGTATCACTTCGTCAGTCACCAATAAATTACCACAATGGCACAATGCATTGTTTCTCCAATTTTTTTATTAACATACAAGATACATAATATAATAATATAAACCACGCGGTTGTATATTTAGATAACCGTAGTATAAACGATGTTTCAGGTGATAATATTGTTTAAAATGATGTCGCCACGCCGTCCTACCGGGATCCAGGGATTTTTCAAGTAATATGTTTTTTATAATTTTCATTTCTTTAAGGTAGGAAAGTAGGAAATAAATTATTTTATTTATTAGAATTTTAAATATGTCAATTCCAAGAAGTGAGAATAGTTTCCGATTTTAGTTGACTTGATTAACTCACTTATTTTTCATGGAAATTAAGTAAAAACAAGTAAAAAATGACTAATGAATAACACATGAAAATCTTTAATGTCAAATATGTAGATATCCAAAGCAAATTAATTAGTGATATTTTCAAAATAAGAATATAAAACAAATTACTTTAGACTGCAGTAGGTATATATAAATAAAAAAAATAAAAAAAAGAACTTATTCTTTAAAAATGAAAATATTTCCTTTAAACGTTCTTTTTTTTTGATAAGGAACAAGAAACAAGCACAAGTTCTTTTTTAAATAAGAAACGAGGAACAGGAACGAGTTATTTTTTTGTAGTAGGAGGAGGAACGGGAACGAATTCATTTTTAAAAAGAACGCTATCAACATTACTTCAAACGTAGAAATATTAAAACAGACTTACATAAAAAAAAAAAAACAAATAGGAAAGCCCATTCTATGATCGTGCAAAGTTCACGGTTTCTAAACGGAATTATTTTAAACAATAAACTATAATTATGTTTACAATTTTAAAAGTACTTGGAATCCTAGTATAGTATGCTTACGTACAAAAACCTATATAAATTAAATATCTTAATTTATAAAATGTTTACGGGACATTATTAAAATTATTAAAGTAATTATACTTCGGTACCAATTTTTTTTTTTAAATAATGGCTAATATGAATTTATTTAAAAGTCATAATATTTTAATTGATAGTTATAACAATAATGTTAGAAATGTATACTTAAATGAATGAAAATAATAATAATATTGCAAATAATATAACACAGCGCATTATCGACCAAATCAACAACAGTAAGCGTATAGCAATAACACCGCGGACACAACGGGATTATAAGGTGTTCTAAACTTATGTTGAGAAGCCTAAAATCTGCAATAATAATATAACATTATAATATGATACCTAATGAAAAAAAGGAAGATAACATGCTATAAGTGTAAACATCGGTGTAAACAAACAAGGGGACCCATATTTTCTCGTGGGTACGTAGGAAATTCACTGTTTCACCGTGTATGAAACCGACGTAGTAGTGGGCGTGTTTGAGATAAGTTATACATAACAATAAATATACCTATTATAATATTACGATAAAAGTATTATAATATTATTAGATAACTATTCAATTCAGCTGCTAAACACTTAGTGTATTAAAAATTTAACTGGCATTATATATAAGTTACAAAACATGAATCTTAAACAAATGAACAAACAGCAACTAAGACAATATAAAAGAAGGTCAAATGCTGAATTGAAATAACTTGTTAGATAACGATACGCTAAACGAATAAAGTTCTGATTAGATTATGTACTAAATATTTCCATATCACAGTATAACATCCAAGGATACATTAGAGTGAAAACCAGTAGGTAAAAGACCTCCGAGGAGACCAAAAAAAAAAAATTTGGTAAAAAAAATAAAATGGTTCGATGCTTTGAAGAACGGAGCTCATTTAGTATCTCAAGCAAGTAAATTTGTTCAGAATAACTCTGGAAAATAGGCAGACAATGAAGATTATAGAAGAATCTGTATATAACATCGATGGACTTAAATAGCTCTAAATAAGATTGAAGAAGATAATACAATTAATATGGAGCAAAAATGTTTAATTTTATATCAAATTGAAAAAATCAAAATCAATTTTATAAACAGATCTTAAGATACAAAGTCAATTTTAGTCGAGAGCTAAAAAACATAAGACGTAAAATCATTAGTACAAAATGTACAATTAATTTTAGGTTTTTTTGATAGTTAGTATACTCGTTTTTAAGAACAGACTAATTAATTCCAAATATTATTCTAAGAGAAAATTAACGTAAGTTTCAAGTTAAACGGAACACCCTGAATGAATGTTTTTTCAGACATTGTACGTACATTATATTTTATGTGAAACACGCGTTATGTTTTCGCTTTGTTTTGTTCGAAAATTGCATTATTTTTTTTTTAAACCATCTAGACTTTTTTTATTCGCCAAAACTTATTTAATAAATAGAAAAAAATTCCAGTGGCCCTAGGCAATAAAATCCAATATTACCGGACCGAAGGTCATTGTTATACTATACGACGGGAGGTGGATATTTCATATGATGTTTGCAATATAACAGCGCAGTGCGAAGAAACAATATATTCAGTCTCCACAAAACCTTGGTTAAGGGGGAGAAACTCCAGAAATATAAAGAGGGCGCAATAAATTACTGTTCACACCCTTGAGAGGCAATCGACCATAATGTATGCGTTTATCCAGAAGCTCAGCGGGAGACCCTCTCTCAGACGTGTAATAATTATTTTTGAACGTAAATTATCATCTGGGGTCTGCTAGAGGAGAACGGTGAAGGTCTCCGTTTGAAAACTCAAGTGTTCATTTCAATCAGAAAATATTCAAACAAATCCAAAGACGTAAAAAGTATTATGAATACAGTACACGACTGTACTCAATGTTACGATTTTAAACTTAAAAGGTTTCGATAATGACTTTATATGTAAAGCCTTTCAACGTTTTATACGAGACAATATAATAATAATCGGATTAATCCAAATTTTAAAAATGGTTTATTGACCCGGTCAATACAAATAAAAAAGGATATAGTGCTATAGTATTAGTACCTATAAATAAAAGTTAAGTCATAATATAAACAGCTTTTTTTTGAACAAGTGATTTTATCGTAATTTAAAGTTAGGTACCTACATTTTTAAAATTAATGAAACACATTTTTTTTCAAATAATTGTATTTTGACATTCATGTTTAAAATGCAAAGACAATAAATTATAATAATAGGAAGCTTAACACAAATGAAACTAAAAATGTGTTTTTTATATTTTAAAATAATGATGTTTAGTGGATACTAATTTAATGTATTTAGTTGAAATACCTACACGAATATTGTCTATTTAAAAATACATGTCTATTATTATTGTATTATAAAGGAAAAAAGCGAGAAAAAAGTATGTATAGCATACAAAAGTACTAAACATTTAAAAAATAATAATACTACATTATAAACATTGCAACTAATCATTTTCAGGGTTATTACAATATCTTAAGCGGTTAGGTACCTAAAAAAATAAAAAAATTATACACATCATTTCTAAATTTCAAATTATATGTATTGGGTAGATGGTAAAAATAATTAAGCTTGTTCTATAATTTAAAATGTCCAATGTAAACAATTAGTTTTATAAAATTAAACTTGAAATAAAACAATAGGTACATTGTCAATTTCACATAATGCATTTCAAAAATTATTATCTTTTAAATTTTAAAAGGATTTGTTTTATTTTTTTTTTTAGAATCTAAAAAAAGTAAAACAAATTTTGTTAAAATTAAAAGGATTAAGAATTTAGAAATGTTTATTTACCTGATATAAATAATTCATGAAAATCTTTTGAAAACTTCAAATTTAAATTAATAACTATAGCTACATACTTAAAAATTTGATCAAAAATCGAAAGTTTTAAAATTTATATTAATTTAATACCTATTAGGTGTTAAAAATGTATTTTATTCGGAAGAATTTCATGGCTATTGAACTTCCCTTCTAAAAAACGTTGCATGTCAAATAAAAAAAAAAAAGTACCTAATCATTATGCCTATGTGTATAGGTAGGTACTAAGAAAAACCATTTTAAAAATCTACAAGTACATGAACCTACATATACACTGAATTTTTAAAATCATAATTGAATAAAATTATACGCGGTAACCTGGTTAAATAATAAAACCACCAAGCATGTCTTTTGCTAGTTAAATAATAAAAGTGTAACATAGATAAAAGTCTAATGTAATTACAGATGTATTTATCTATATTATATGGGATGCATTAATAATATTTAATAAATATCAAGGATTTTACTTAGGAATACCTAAAAAAAATACCTATATTATAAATCTCAACACATTTACAAACTATGATAACTTTTTAAAATTAATTATTTGACAAATAAACTGAATTTGAAAAAAAAAGTGATCTGGTAAATTAAAAATTTAAAGCATACATCATAAGTAAACTTATTGATGAAAATTTATAAGATTTGATTAACTTGAAATGTATTAAACTATTATATAATAACAGTTCTTAATATTAGGTAGATACTTGGTAGGTAACTCCCTACTTATTTACGGTACTTACCTATCATAAAAACATGAAACTAATATTATTTATACCTACTGAATTAATCAATTTAACAAACATAATATATTTTATACCTACCTATATCACTTGATTTCTAAATAAATTGCAATAATATATCAGCGATAAAATTATACCAAATATCTTAGGTAGGTACTAAGTATTATTTACAGAATAATAAACTTAGTTATTACTTATTTACAAATAGTATGATATCTGCCAATTAGAAATTAATCACCACACAAAATATTTCACAAATACCTAGTTCTTTTATCGCCTAAAATTTGAATAGAAATAGTTGTATACCGATATAAATAATATAAAATAGAAAATATTTACATATAAGATTAAGTTAAGTTAAGTTTAATATGAAAAATATGTGCAAGTATATGAATCAACTAACTAAATTAGGTGGACGATAAGATACAATTTTTATAATATTGAATAGAGTAATTAAAAAATTATGTATGTAAATAAAATAAATATATAGACACTACCTAAATTTAGTATTAATCAGGGTAATAATGTTGAAATACTTTGGGTAAATTGTGCAGTAGATTAAGTTAGGTTAGGTATAAGCCATCTATAATAAACAAATAAAATGAAAATGTCTAATATATTCATTAGGCAAGTAACTATCTACCTCAATAGATACCTAGGCATAAGTTAAGTGAACTCAGATAAATCCATGTTTGCTTTCAAAATTTAAATTTAATTAATAATTTATATAGAGAGAGAGGTAACTTTGGGGAAACCAATGCTAACTATCCCGGTACAGTAGAAACTATTGGAAAAAAAAATAGGCTACCTACATAGATTTTAATAAGTAAATGCTCAATTAAAATATAATATAGCTTATTGAATTGAATATTAAAAATTGAACAAACGTCCTACATAAAAGTTGCTTAATTTACATAATAAGAAGGTATCTATTTCAAACATTCCATATTGGATCAGAAAAAAAAAACAATATTAAAAAGGGTTGCAATTTCTGTGTTGATTCCCTGTAAAAATAAAAAATAATAATTGAAGAGAAATTGGAATGTTGACAAACAAATTATTGCAGTTTACATAGAAACCAAGATTTAACCTACATACCTATCTCATACACATATTATTATATTTGAATTGTTAATACCTAACTAATATTATATTATAGCGACACATAGGACCTGACTGTAATAAACGATTGGACTCACCATCTTTCAATTTGGA
This sequence comes from Cinara cedri, assembly GCA_902439185.1. NCBI lineage: Eukaryota > Metazoa > Arthropoda > Insecta > Hemiptera > Aphididae > Cinara > Cinara cedri. Next base: position 1,236,088 of record CABPRJ010002367.1, on the reverse strand, counting down.
CGTAGAATTGTTGCAGTTTGGCTGGCAGTACATGTTGTGTCATTTGTAAATACACAGGCACAGAAAAAAAAAAAGTAAAAAAATAAACGAATACAGGTACCCGGATCGGATTTCAACACTTAAATTTAAACAGGACGTAGACGACGGACGTTTCGGTTTCGCGCATAATTATTTATTTTTTATTTTACGATTTTTGTACCTACTTTATTATCAATTATCATTAGTATTGTAATTATTGTTATTGTTTTTTTTTTATTATTATTATTATTACTATCTAGTATTATTTTTTTTTTTTTTTAACTAATTACTATAAACTACACCATCGTTACAATAATAATAATATCATAGTCGAGTTCTTGTTGCGCGTGTAATAACGACGTACTTACGTCGGACGTGTTATCTCTCGTTTGTTGTTTTTTCGTAACTCCGTTTTTCTCTTTATCTGCGTGGGTGACCGTCTGTTTCGCAGACCGCCGCAGTGCGACCGGTCGGCACAACGCCAAATATTCCCCGACAGAGCGCTGATTTCCCGCCTAAAAAAAAACTGCCATCGTGCCGCCGCCGGTGCGGAATGTGATCGTGGCGGTTATCATTGTCGACGACGACCTCACAGTCGAGTCGCGCTGACTTGCTGCTGCACACGTCGATTACAAACTATTTTTATGATAATTATTATTATCGCGTTGATAATATTATCGTTATGATTACACCGTGCCGGGCAATATTTTGCCCGGCGGTCGGTAGATAGTTTCCGACCGGCCAGCCCGGACGCACTGTGTCGCTGCTGCCCGATTGCGATTTCTCGGCACACGACGACGTCTCCGGGCGCCGCGTTCCTAAAAACCGCTCGCCGGTTTGCCAGACGTTCGGTAATAAAAAAAAAAAAGTATACTGCAAGCTCCCGGGCATCGTAAATACTCTCGCGCCCGAGTCCAGTAAGGGGGTAGGGGGGGATACGTCGACAACAACTGACCTACCGTTTTTTTTTTCATGTTTTCCCGTATTATTATTAATTTTTTGTCTACACACCGTGCGAGATGCGACTAATGCAAGTGCAAACCGCTCTCCGTGACCTTAAATCGTTGTCGGTACACACGCAAGTACTTTTTTTTTTTTTAAGACAGGAACGATAATTATACTGCCGCCCCGCGCGTCATGTTCTACCATCTCCGTTCGTCTGGCCGACGACGACGAGCGATAATAAATAATTATAACAACTATTATTGAGGTACACTTGAAACGTAGGTATATAGGTAACGCCCAAAATGATCGGATTTATCAATAGAAAATTACGTACAACTATAATATTATTACCAAGCTATTTTTAAAAAAAGCCGAACACACTTCGTATCGTGGGTAGGCCTTTATTGTAGGGAGGAAGTTGGAAAGACAGGAATGTAGGATGTGTAAAGTAATGTTTTGTTAATAAATCATATCTACGATGAATTAACAATGAATCGTTGCAAACGCAATAAGAATTCCAAGCAGAACACAACTATCGGTCGTGTTTTTGCTCTTATGTAGTCAAGGTAACCCAAAAATCAACAAAAATGAAAATATCAACAAAAAATACCTAAAGGTAAAATCAAGTCCGTATTTTGAGTTAAGACACAACTAGAAAGTCCTAAAAAAATATTTATAAAAAACAAATTGTTAAATATATTTAAAAGAAAAACAATCCTGTCCAATTAATATTGCGTATAAATGCAATAACTTGTGACCTACTCACACCAAAACTGCCGCACGAACTGAGCTGAAAGTTTACATAGACGTATTCCTATAGTCCAGTAATAATATATAGGCTACTTTTATCCTCCAAATGCAAGCCCTAAAGGAAGCCCCTGACTCATGGTTTGTGGTTTTTTTGGCACGAAAATATAATTTGTTGATTAATGGATTATCTTGGTGTTACAAATGGAATTAAAAAAAAAAAACAAACAAAAATCGTACTGACATACATGACACCTAGCAGTCACTGTCATAGGTGAGAAAATGAGAAGTTAAGATATAGAGGGGAATTTAATTTATATCTATACTCAACTATTAATCATCCCTAACGAAAACTGATTCTGAGCAGAACTTGATCAATAGAGATACTTTTCTAACAATATACATTTTCATAACAACTATGATTGTTTAAAAGAAACTAAAATAATAAAAACGTTAACGACCTTGTTTTTAATCTTCTAATCGATTTTAACTTAAAGATCCAAATTTCCCTCAGTATCTTGAATATTAATGAAAATTCCAAAAAATGACCTTTTTAAAGTACCAAATAAAGCCAAAATGCAACAAAAAGTCTTTTGTCATGTTTTGATTGGTGCAAGATAGGAGACATTTTGTACACAGTACAAAGAAAAAATTAAATATCATCAACCTAACCAATACTTTCCTCACTCAGAATCAAAAGATTATTAAAAATATTGTTTTTTGGCATGAATAACATCAGGTGGGACAGCAAGCAAATAACATATAGAGATAATTGATCCCAATTCAAAAGCTACAAATATTACCTAATATAAAAAGCAATAAAAATATATCAACAAATACAAAGATAATGATTAAGTCTATAAATAAATAACAAACTCTGGTCCTTGAAGTCTCGTAGCCCGTGGGTTATAGCCAGGCTTGGGTTAACTGTTTAAAATTTCAATAAATATATTTGAAAAAAAATTACTTCTGACTGAAAATTCCGGATAATTAGGTATATCTTTGTAAAAGTACCTATACCTATAGTCGCAAATGGACTTAATTTTCGAGAAGGATTTTTAAGATAAATAATCTATTATATTTGTTACAAACTTAATAAGCATTTATCTTGAAAATAATAAAAAATATTTCATGATGGGAGGGGTGTCGAACTCCCCAATAAAACCCTTTAAATATGGTCTCCTTTGAATTCTGAATTTAACCATTTCGCAGCCAGAATACCGCACAATTATTATAGGCAATAGCAGGTACAAGGCGTACGGATCCAGAGACAATGCGAATAATAGCGTAAAAAATATCGACAGGAGGGAGGACGGAGGCCAGTCGCAATAAATACTAAAATTAGACCTCCCGCCTTATTTGTTTTATTTCTTTTTTTTCTCCGGCGGACTCTAGTGGTCACGTACCGTCTTTCTCTCGTATAAAAATAATATACATTGGGAGATGTTTTTTCGTTCTTAAAATAACGTCTCTCGAAAGACAATATATTATTGTAAAAGTACGATTCGTCGTTAATACAACAATATTATGACGTTATTATAAAATATATGTTTACCGGCTATCTAAACCGAATTGGTCGTTAAAGTTTGTACGGTTTTGATAAGACTTTCGACATTGTTCGATTGTTGTATTATCCTATTATCACGACCACAACTGGCCTAGGTACCTGCTATTATTACTCAATGCCACTCCGGATAGGTACAAAATTAATTATGATTTCATATACTTTTATAGACACTATAACGTGCCTACTCTCGGCCTTCGTCCTTGATCTTATCTCACCGATATATATTTATAATATTCTATAATATTTATATATGTATATTTTGCAATTTAAACTAATAATAATATAATAATCACTAAAACTATATTAAATACAATTATTTAAAAAAACGCATATAATATTATTATTTGTTTCAATGCCAATGACTAATCTGAAATATTTAATGACTATAATAAAAATCTCTTAAATTAATAATAATAAAAAAAAAGTTATATAGGACATTATAATTGTAGTGAGTGTTTTTTTTCTTTTTATACAATATAGATAAACAATAATAGAAATATTAAGAAGACAACACACACACAATCGTGTGACAGCAAATTTCCGTTCAGCAGGTATAACTCCGTACTGTTAGTTAATAGTTTTAGTATGAAAATTAATTGACCTATTATCAATATTAAAGATAAGAATATTATCTGTGTTTTATCATTGGTTTTTTTTCGTTATTTTAATTTTTAAGCGATGTATGACTGTGTGAAATATCACGATTTAAAAATGCTAATATATTATCTTGTTTGAAAATTAAAATTGCGAAAAAAAATGACGACACAACACAGGTTTTGTTTAATTTCATTAATTTTGATAGTTGATCAATTAAGTCTAACCAATGGCGTAGGATCCTATACCTAAGCGACTTAGGTGTAGGATTCTACAATAAACTAAAGGAAGTTGATATGGATAGAAAAGAGCTGAGGAACATTTTATTTAAAAACCAATCTCCAGATTTAAAAAAAAAAAAGTATAAAACAAATGTTTTGAAACGAATAGGTACGGTAAGAACGTTAGGTTAGGTTAGGTAAGTCAGGTTGGATTGTAGATTATAGTTGAACCCGAAAATGTTCCATGAAATGCATTCAATTTGTATTTATTTCAATAACAATAACGATTGGAAGTATTGAATTGAAAAACCTTGGCCCAAAGATATGTTTACACTTCAATTACATTATAAATTATTATTAAACACCGATACGCCCTGCAGGTATATAATACACTGTGCATTTATAGGCACTAGGTAGCACTGCAGTTTTACTGGCTGTAATGGTATACCTAATTATCGTGTTCTAAAATACAGGTATTAAACTGCAATGTAACGTGAAATATACATTTCCTATAACTGATATTGCAGCTGTTATGCAGTGGTCTCTATAACGTATCAATAGGGTGGTTATATAAGTATAACGGCCTTACACAAAATATTTTCCAGCATTTTCCCCCAACACTGTTATAGAATGTATAATAAACTATATGATGTAATAACAAAATAATCCCCAGTCAACAACTTTACCGTAGTGCTATATCCTCTATTATAAAACATAAATAACTACTTTTAGCCATCATAGTGTTTTCGACATTTTAGAACCGACGACCCTGTATTAAATGCACTATTACACTGACACCACCGTAGCCCGTGTAGTTCGTGTAGACCGTATAATATCTGACAGTGTTTGATTTTTTTTTTTTCTTGGTAATAGAACTTTGGTACATTGATAAGATATGAACAGTGGGATTACATAAAATGATAATATTTTAATATGTACTATTATTGTCATTAATAAAGGTTTTCGTTATTTTTTTACACACAAATCAAAACGTATAAATAATTAAAATCTATTATTAAGTATTTATTTTTTACGTATTCATATTAAATTTTATAAAACGCAATAATAAACACAGCTGATACTGCTGATGATATGCCACTGTTGAATATAGAATGTTTTGAAAGGCAGGATACGTCTATTAAATTAACATTTGTAATAAACAATAAATGATGATAAACGATGATTGCAGATGAAGCTCGATTCTGAGCGAAACCGTAATTTTTACGGTTTTCGTCAAAATGTTAATTTAAAATACTTAAAAAAAAACTGCTACATTAAATTTAACTTTTTTTTAACACTAATTGGCAATTATGCATTTTAATGAATCCGTATTAAATTCATAAGCATTTTTATTTGGCGAAACAATTTTATACACATAAAACCAAATAAAATAAACACAAAACTATACACACGTCACCATAGTAAAACCAATACATTCTCCACTACGTTCAGAATCTAAAAATATAATTCATTCTGCAAATATGATTTATTATTCATTAAAACTGCGAACACTTTCAAAATTATTTAATTATTCAAGAAAAGTGTTTTCTCATTGCGTTCGATTACACATACTTGCATTTGGAGAGAGTTTATAGTATTATAGCTATCACATCCCATCCATTCTCGGATAAGTTTAGTATGTAGCACGAGTTAAAGTATACAGGATAGGGAACGACAGCACGTTATCACAATATTATTGACGATGAATTGTTGATGAGTCATTATTGTCATATCAGTTTCAAATTACACAAAAAGCACTCTAATGGCATCCTGTCGGTCCGATATACGACCATAGATAATATCTATATCTATTAGATATATAGTGGACACTATTAAGAGAATGCCACAATTTATATGTAGCCATATAATTTGGATGAATGTTGGCCGACGCCAAATATCCGGGATGAAGGCGAAATAGAATATGTAATTTGTATGTGTTGTCAATTGACTAAGATAGCAGCGTGGACATGAAGTTGAATATTATTTTTCTAATATTTTATGTTATCGACACATAAACGTAGATCAATCATTAATATAAAACACAACTAATCAGCAATTTGTATTTAGAAAAATTGTGTTAACGGCCATTAAAAAAATTCTAATTCGCGATCATCCACCTTTTTCTACCACGATATTAAAATGTAAATCCTCAAGATAGATATTATATTAATTGAAAAATGACGACAATATGGAGATTTTTAATTAACCGAAGTCGGCAAGTCTTTTCTAGACTTAAGGCCGTTCACACCAACGTAAAAAATCAACGTTTACGTTGATGAGAACGGATCTTAGTTGAATAATCTCTATCGAGTTGATGTCAAAAAATCATAAAGTTTTTACAGAATAGAAACCGGACTTAAGCCAGTCTTAAAATTTTGTCGAGGTAAGAGCATTTGTCTGTATGTTAGATATAAAGATAAACAATCACTGACTAAAACCACCTTAAAACATAAACCTTTTGAGAAATAAACCCAACAGATAACTTATTTTCATATATTGATCATATTGAATTTTGACTTGTGTGTAACAATTTCCAAGATTAATTATTTTGAATCGTTTCAAGTACAACTATTCGAAATTTTCGATATTTTCCCGTTATTGTTATTTAATGGATTTTAATTTATTATGAGGAGCTAGCTTTTGATGCTGGCACACGACTAAAGCCACTTAAATTAGTTGATGGGTCTATAGGTATAATCTATACGTAGGTATCCCTTAATACGATTATATATACATGTATCTAATATAATATATTAAGACGTAAAAAATTATTTCCTATTCAAACGGTTGACACAAAGAATAATTAACATTATTGCGTGCGGTGATAATTATTATACTAACGTGAAAAAAAAAAAAATCATTGTCGCACTAATCATCTCACCGTCGGTAATGTTAGGTTAAGTTATTTGAAAATATAATACTTTTATATTAGTCAATGAAGGTTCCGCGACTATTATATAGGTACTAACTGTATACTAGACGAACAAATAATTTAGTCGAAATACTTCTTTTCGGTCTCCTAAAAAATGCAGAAAAATATTATAATACCTATATTTTTAAAACCGTATATAAATAGTTCATCTGTCATACGTATAGTCACGAGGTCAAGGTATTCGAATATTTAGAACTGAAATGATAATATAGTTATTTTAGCTATGACAAAATTCTATAAAAGAAAATATCGCACGCAACTTGGACGTACGTTTTTTTTTTTTTTTTTTAAATGTGGCATGTTACTCGGACATAATATCCGTTTATAAAATGTGCAGTTCGTGCAAAATATATATTCTACATGCAATTTTTGATGGACCAACTCCCCGTAATTCAATATAGCCAATAATCTAATGACAAAAGACGATAAAAGGTAATATTATTATATCATATTAAACAATATATCACTCACATTTTTAGTTTTACGAAATTATGCCGGATATAGTTTAGTTTTTTTTTATTATTTTACAATGGACTAAATAAATTCCGTGACGGTATTAAAGTAAATTAGAAAAAAAAAAATACAAATTATAATAACGTAATAATAATCGAATTAACATTTTTTTATTATTATTATTATTATTATTTTTTTTTTTTGGATTCTAGCCACGCTGTTTCGAATATTAATTACTATATTATATTAAGGGATTTATAACTATATTTGTACTAGGCAATTAGTTTTTGCAGCGTGCTGGAAAAATTATAGGCGTGTATCAAAACTGAAGAGTATTATTATAGTGCAGTAGCTATGCTAATTAAACGTATACGAGTAAGCGTAATACGCGTAATAATTATTAAGGCCTTTTTGGAGCACTTTAACTATACATAGGTCGTACTGCGTCATAGGTTAATTATTTATATAGGGTATAGTGACTTGCGTGAAGTTGCGCGAGTAATAAAAACAAATGCTTAGTAAAAGAATCTGATGGATTTTATTATGCTGTTGCCATACCTATACTTATACACGTATACATAATAATATAGTTGCTGAGATTTACTCGTGTATTAATAGTATTATAATTTTTTTGACATTATAGTTTCATATTATGTAAGTCTTGTACTATTATAGTACAAACACTATACAAACGCGTTTTAATGATGAAGTTAAAACAGCTTCAGTTATTCCCGTTACAGATTAGAATAAAACGATTATACTCGTGTATATATTATAATGTATACGAAGAAAAACTATATTATCAGCGGCTTATAAACAGTTATTAAGGGGATTCCACGCCGACCGTTCTTAAAGAGTTAACTGAGTTGAGTATAGGCGATTTCTACAGTACTTGCGCGCTTGGCGTGTTTCTGTGTGCGTAGTAGTAATCTGTCAGCGTGAATGATAATTAATATGTGATGTATACTACTGTAGGACTCGTTCATATTTATATGTATACGGGAGTCTGTAATATGCATCGAGATATAGATATTATATAATTTGCGCCATTCATAGCAGATAGTTGAAAACAGTATTTGTAATTTGCACCTCAACGCATAATCAATGCATCGATTATCGAGTATTCGTTTATAAACAGTAATTTTATGTTAACATAATGCCAGATACCGAATTATAGTTGAAAATATTTATATGTATATTCTTGTATACATATGTACTATTAAAAAAATTATATTTTATATCACTTATTAAAAAAACAAAAAAAATTATATTTTGTTTGAACTTTGTCAGTAAGTTTAGTTCACTTCATTTTCAAATATTAACTGAAAATATAATTACTATATTAAGTGAAGTGAATCGGCCGAAAAGGGAATATTACGATTTTGGTCGAAAAGGGTCTCGTCCTAAATTACATATCTTTATTATGGTGTAAATTACAAACACGTTTTAATAATGTTGGTGCATATTACACATATTGTTTATATTTTAAGTTAATTTTGGTGTAAATTGGCTATACACTCATATCTCATTATATTATGGATTATCAAAAACAGTTTATGTTATTATGTATATACTGTGTTATTTTTTGTAAAAAAATTATAGCGTATACGATCATTTATGAAATTTGAGCAATAAATATTGTTACTTTATAATCATAAAAATTTAATCACATTTAAGTCGATCATTTCGCGAGCACAACAACTATTTTGTGAGGTTTGTACATAATACATTCATAAATTCGCAAACTATACAAAAATAACTTTTTTGTTACCCAGATTTTTTAAATTTTTATTAATGCTCATGTACCTAAGTATTAAAAACAATTTCAAAGATTAAATTTAACATAATAACTCTTTTAAGTAATTTTTTTTTTTTGGTACTATCAGATTGAAATTTGTAATATTATGAACTCATACCAACGCCCTACAAAAAACTAATATACGAGGGTAATTAATGCACCCGAAAATAATGCACAATTTGCTCTGAATAAATAAGTTTTTATTTTAAACTAAATACAATATTATAGACTCGTAATTTGATATGAAATTCGTTAACAAATATAAAAAATGAAATTATAAAATATATTCAAATAATAATTTATTTTTAAAAGTAATATTTAGTTTATCTTTTTGAAACCTTTTTACATAAGTACCTATAACAAAAAAAAAAAAATCTCTGCGGGAATCATTTATAAGATCACTCACCAGATTTTACAATAGTAAAAAATAGTAAATGTCTTTCTTAGTAGCTTATATTACTTAAATTATCAAAATACATTATAGTTATAATGATTAATCATGTATATACATTTATATCAATACGTGGTAATAACCAATCTTAATTATTTGTTACACAGTTCTAAATTAATACTTAAATAAATGTATGATAAATAATTATACAGAATGCAAATTGCTCAATTTGAAAATCGTATGACGTGTACAGGCTGAACGCAGATTTTCTTAAAATTTTAAGGTATACGATCCTATAGTACATGAGTATTTGTACTATTTATACAGGGTATACGCTTATTCACTAAATTTCAAATGGATATACACCATAAACCTCTGTATACCCTCCAAAATATCACTGTCTATATGTTTGTGTTATGTTAGAAAAGTAAAGAAATCGTGTTTGATGGAGAATATTCGACGAATCACTATCGTCTATACTCTATACGAACGACTGCATTCTGTAATTACCCTCATCTAACGAAATTCGAAAACTTTTCGGCCATGTTTACGGCAATACTAGTACAGGAGCTATAGATATAGTCACGTTGTACTTGTAATATCGTTGTAAAACTACTATATAATATACTCGTATACATATTATATATATAAATAGACGCACTTGTGTCATTTATACGAATTACAGACGAGTAAAAGATTAAAATAACAAAATAAATATCGAATAACATTTTATATAACTACATGCGTGTGCCATCAGAAAATCGTTTTAGTCCGTATTGCAGCACTACAATAGTATTATGTACACGACGCGCGTATAAACAACCGGGAGATTTTGTATCTATTTGCCGTCACGGCGTATCGTGGTACTCAATAAAAACGTCGTTGTAGTTTAAGTATTTCTTCGCTCTGGTATCGGTCGTCCACATCGCCGTGTATATAATGCCCGTAGTGTTCACTTTCGTATAATCGTTATTGGTAAAACCGTTCGTTTCCTCTCTTCTGCTGCAGCGGGGAGCTACGTTGGCCCCGGATCGATCGACACACGGGACCATCATATTTTATAATGCATTTACATAGGTCGGTTTCACTCTATATCTATCGACACGACTATGCTTTTACCCGCTGCTCACTGTATACTGCAACAGTAATGCAGTATATGTATTATGTTCTTTAACCTCTATACCGATATATATCTCTATAAAGTCGATTACGGGGTCTTCGGAGAGTGATATATTTTCACGCGGTCTTTCCGCGGATAAAAGCGAGTAGAAAATACACGGTTGTTTGTTAAGTAATCCTCGCAATTGTGGCGGGGGATTGACTTTTATTGCAGCAATCGTTAACAAGATCGCTGACTGAGCTTTGACACGTGTACTCGTACGTCCTACAGCCCGTCGTGTTTTGCACTGCCGTGAACAACACGCCCTCCGTCGATATGTACATTTCACACATTTTTTTTACTTTTGTTTAACAGGTACACGTCGATTACCAGTGATTTTCATCGCGGTATTTTGATTTGATTTCTTAAATATGCTATTGATAATCGATCTGTTATGCGACAGTTGAAAGTACCTATATCAGAGTAAATTATGTTTACCTAAGGAGCTAACATTTTAATATATCATTTATGCATCGCATTCCATGTCAATACACCTACCATAACCTATCAAATTCTGTATAACTTAATAAAATATCGATATAATCAACCTAACTTTTATGAGCAGATACCTAGTATAATACGTATTAACAATTTCCTATTTCTTTAAGCTTTATATTCGATTGCTTTAAAATATTATTACTTTATTAAAAAATATATCCACCAACCTACTTATAAATTTAGACGAAACCGTCGCTCCTCAAAAACACTGTCAACACGCCACTGAGCCACTAGAAAGAGTAAGAGGGTTCATACACGACCCTTTATTAACATAAAAACCAAATAAAACTAAAAACACGAACATATTTTCAACCGCTAGAATGTTTTGAATATTGTACCACATCTAGAAAGTGGTAATGTTTTCGAATCTCCACAATTATTTTGAATCGAACTAAAACAAATCGGAATAAACAGAAATCGTTATTATTTGTGTATATGCAGCGTACAACATTTTATGTTATAGCAATATTCTATACAATTTAGAAAAAAAAAAAGACGCATATCATAAAAAACTAACAAATATCTCGTTACGCTCAGAATCTAAAAAAAAAAAAAAAAAGAAGAAGGCATGTAATAACTAACAAGTTCAAAACAAATGAAACGAAAAACACTACTCATTACTAAATAGTGCAGTATATATATACGCGTGTGCGTGTCACCAAAGCCGTTCTGATCAACGACTACGATAATGATAGTTGTGCGCGTGTACGACCGGCTTTTCGGTAGTTGGCGCCGAGATCCATTGATAAAACTGTCCGAATTGAGATAAATGGTATTTTCGCCGCCACAATATTTATTGCCTATTCCTACATAATATTATCCGCTTCACTCGGCGGAATCTATTAAAATATATTGCACATTCATTTTTCCGATTCGGCGCGATAATCGTGTTATTCGAGCATAACGAACGGAAAATTCAAAATGAACGAAAGTGAAGATTCCGGTGAAGACGAACGGGTCACAGGCCAAACATAATGGTAAGTATAATACTATATTATATTATCCTCGTAATCTAAATAATGACGCACGATAAATTGTTCTTTCGTATAGGTGTAATAAAGTAAGGAATTCGAAGGGAAAACGGTCTTAATAATGATTATCGCTCGTTACACGGGAAATGGTTACTGATTATTTATACCATAAGTATATACTATCGTTGGCAAAATTAATTATTACTTTGTTTTCACGGCGGTAATAATAATTTACTTCCGACCACGATGAGCACATTTCCCTGCAGATAAATGAGTGAAGTATACATATCCGAGCAGCGTTCGGCGTGAATAAAATACATTTTTCCATTAACATTACGTAAAAAAAAAAAAATTTATTTAGGTCAATAGTGCTTACGGATTGATAAAATATTAGACACTTACGAGATCAATTATGGTGGAAATAAAACACTGCGGTAGGCATGCTTTTGATGAAATGATGCAGTTCGAGAAGCAGGTGTTTTATTATTATTATTATTGTTATCACTCGTAAATATTTAAAGCAACAATATAAATTTAAAAAGCAATTTTGAGCGACAAAATTGTGTAAAAAAAAATGTCGTGCTTAACACCAATCGACTATAAAAAAATTGAAATTAACACATAAACATCACATACAAACACATACCCTCGTACCTTGTCTGTAATAATATTATAACCTAACCAGATTTAGACGAATTAAAACCAAAAATATAATACGTTTGTCAAACTGTATACGAATAGTGTAAAAAATCAATGAAAAAGAATAATAGGGAAATCTAAAAATAAGCATTTGTATAAATTTCGCGTTTTATAATTATAGCTAAAATAGTAAAATTATCGTAAACCTTAAATTAAGCATAGTAAATAAATATATACATAAAATAAATATTTAGTTTTAGTCAATGTAGTGATTTTCTATAATATACGAGTTATGCCGATAATATACCGTTATGAAATGTCAAAATTTGTAAAATTAATATTGCATAAATTATACAAATTCTAACTTAATAAATATCAATAATAATAATAAATACGAATTCGAGTTTTTAATTATTATTGTGGTTCTGGTACTTACTACGTATTATGATAATTATAATTATAATGCCTTCAGTATATAATCAAAAATATCTCAGATTTATTTTGAACAAAAACAAAATTTGGCTATCACGTGCGAATATAATGTTAAATTACTCAGTAACATTATTTTTTCGTGTCACAATGAAACGATTTACTATAACACATCACTCAGATTTTAGAATTGTATCTGTGTTAGGTGAATAGTGCTAGTATGTAGTATGTTGTATGATGTGGATTTGTGTCGTATGATAAAAGTGTTTATGAAGTTTGATCCGGTTATTTTTCAGATCCCAAATAGATCGTCAAATTCCCTTTCTATGTATAAGTTTAGTACATATTATACACTCGTACTATATAGTTCGATGGATACTGTGAAAACCGAACGAAAAAATAATCAAAAGCCCCGTAAAATCGTACGAAAATTAATTATTCCGGCAGAGTTTTTATGATTATACAATCGTTCTCTTTGGTACTACACAAATTAAAAGAAACATTATTTCCTATTGATTTACTGCGCGTACAAATAGAGAGCGGTGTGTTACGTGTTTGTTCAATTCACGAATTTACATCAGCACTTGTGTAAAAAAAGAAATCAATTGATTTGCTGCTAAACGTCACGTTGGCTCATCCGCAGTAAACGAAAGAACGCATATATATTTTTCAAATTTTTGGGAAAAGTTCATTTAATGTCTACAACCCCAACTGATATTTTAGTAAGTACGTATTATAGGGAACGATGTCGGGGATGAAGTCATCAAAAAAGACTTCTCGCGTCTTTATGATGTGAAATGCTATGTGGATCGTTACAGAAATAATGTTAGAATCGACGAAACGAACGCGCAATAATAATTCTGGTTGGGCTAAATTCGATAGCGTTTATTAGGAACATAAAATGGACAGAAAAATATTACTCAAGGAAAAAAAAATGTATTTTTTTTTGAGAAAGTTAAATATGTTCAGTATACGTAAAAACGTCTGTGCAATAAAAACGAGTATAAGTACCTAACCTATAACCTATATAATGGTTTATGTATAGAAAATAAAAAAAAAAATAAATCCAATTATATCAGACAATTTTATAATAAATCCTCGCGTATATTCGTATGGTTTTTTTTTCTTTCAGTTCAATGGTTTAACGCCGTTGATCGATTTTTGAATAATTTATCTACGATATCTTGACTTTACTAACGGCGCAAAAAAGACATAATAATAACAATATAGAAATATTTACAAAGCGATTTTATCGTGTGATCCGATATTCGTATAGGTACTCATCGTCTGCCGTAGGGATAAAGTAACATAACAATATTCTCGCCGAACGTTCAAGAGCCTATACACTCGAATTCAAAAGTTTCAGAACGTCGAGGAGTCCGCTGTGTAGCTATGTACGTCAAGTAGAGCGTAAACTCAAACTCTCGCGTAAACGATTACAGTATAGTTTAAATAAATTCCTAACTACCTACCTACATACGGAACAAACGTCCGGAAACGCTTATTAATTATTTTTCATATATCACCTCAATGATTTTCATTAATTAGTTACCCGCTTTTGAAAGTATAAAATCGTGTTTAAAAAACACAAGGGTATAAAAATAATATCGATTTTTATTTTTATTTAATTCATGTCTTATCGTAAGCTCTACACCGTTTTAGATTATTACGTCCCTCCGTCATTAACGTAACTATACAATTTTTACGTTACTGGTACTCTCAAGCAAACAAATTGAAAATTTTGTTCAATTTCATGTAATATTATTTTTAAAGGGTTTCTTCGTAGGAGAGCCATACAAACACGTTTACAGAGGCTAAGCTTACTCCTCTAGGTCAAGTTACGCCAGTGTCCGCTACGTATACTTGTCCATGGCTATATAAATGTTCTCCTATTCACTCAAGCTTCTCTTGAAGTCTTCGCCGGTCAGTCTGTCCACGGCTGTTGCCTGTTATCTCGGTCCTCCTTTCGGTCTTTGTTTGTCCGGTTTCTGTATTATGAACTCAAATTGCCATTAGTTGACCCTCTGACTACCACACGTATCTAGCACAGGTTATCATTCGGTTTTTCATAACTTCCATTATTTCCGATTGTTATTAAAAATGTTCAGCTCGGCATTCATTTTTCGTTTATATTCTGTACTATTTTCCTCGTTTCTATTGGAACATATTATATGTTTCATCTTTTCATATTTGATCATATGTTTTACGAAAGATCTTTCTCTTAAATCTTGTTAAATAATATCGATAAAATAATATACAAAGACTGATACATGTTTTATATGAAACACGGTCTGGCGGAGTAATACAAAATTCCATTTCACACCACGATTTTCAGGTTGCATACTTAAAATACAATACTTTCACCCTTTTTGTAGCACAGCATGGTGTTTTCAGCTTTGTATGCAAAGTATAATTTATATTCTTTTTTAAGCCACTTTAACCCTTTCTGCATTGTTTTTTGCACATATTTATCTGACCCACCCACGCGCGTGTAAAACACCGTAGGTAATAATTCGTCTCGGGTCCACGGATTTCCTTTTTCGTCTTTAATCTTCATGTAGAGTATACAGAGCACTTAATTCAGCAGAGTACTTTGTATAAAATGTTTTAAAATATTCCACGCCGTACAGTCGTAATATAATTTAATAATATGAGTTATGATTATTGTTTACTTGTTTATTTGTTTGAACTTTTGTAAGAGGTTTTCTCGAAAATGTATTTTAAATGTTTTTCAACGAAGGGGGCAGTTTGGTTAAGGGGAACCGGTTAAGGGACATGATCCTGATGGTTTATGCTTCATTCAAAAACTGGCCAAATATTAAGCAATACGAATAAAAGAGCAGTGTACCTTATATGAAGAAATACGTGAATATACCTACGTTACAGAATTTAGTGAAAATGTTTTTTAACAATATTTTATTTTGTGAAATTTGGGAGGTAAAAGTTAATGGTAGTAAAAAGTTTACGTTGATTTATTTTTCCCCGATTAGCTGTTGAAAACATTAAGATAATATTAAGTTGTTCAGAAGTTTTTTTTTTTTTATGTAACCTAAACTAACCTATTAATTATTAATGATTAATTATCTACCAATCTATTGGGATGTATTTTTTTTAAAAGCATATTTTTGAATATTTTTATGTATATTTACATACATTTTTCTCCGATTTTATCTCCTATAACTTCTCATCCCTACTAATAAACATGAGAAATTGATGTTCAAATAAAAAAATTATGACTTTTATTTTTGTCGAATTTCATGTTTCTACATATACGAGAAGTACCTTAAAGATTTAATGACGACGAGTGAGTAATAAAAATACAAATGTCGAAACCCTCTCTTTTTAAAACGGCTTCTTACTAACGGCTCGATTGTGTACAGTGACATAAGCTACTTAAATTTAATCTATATTTCAATTTTCGAAAAGCCCGTCTTAAGAAGAAGCAATGATATGAGGGTGAGAAAAACCGGGTGAATTGGGCCGTGTAAGGATACACTGGAATTCGGTATGGCACGCTGCCGTGCACTCAAATACGATTACATTATATTGGAATCGAATCCCCGACACAATTAAAGTCTCGGGGAAAATCCTACACGTTCAAGAAATTGTAGTTATGTTATTACCTATACATAGATTCGTCATTCTTCCCGAAAATCGAACATTTATATTTTAGTTTGCGTTATTTCTTTGGACCGCACATTCGTACGTGTATTGATCGTGCACGTACTATGCCTACGTGTACCAGTTTCGTTTATTTATAATATTAGCGTTCGTTTGGTACTTGATTTATTTTCTTTTATTATTATTATTACTATTGTTTTTTTTTTTTTTTCTTTTTTTGTAGAACCTATATTCTAAGCATAATATATGCAGGGGCGTAGTGGCCCGGGTGACTGGCCGGCAATTGAAGGTTGCCCCGTCTTCTGTATTCTTGACGATTATGACATCATGACGATTTTGTTGGTTTTAAAATTTAGTTGTAAATTTTAAAATGTAATTGACATAATGTTGTAGTTCTATAGGGTTTTGTTTTAATGGTATCGACTTTTCAATATCTTAACAAAGTATGAGGGTTGTCTTATTACAAAAAAAAAAAAAAACGAAAATAAAAAAAAATGGCTTGTTGTTCACAGCCAGTTATCAATTATACTGCAACACCAATTATGGATTCTATTTCAATCCGTGATAGCAACGATCGCCTTCACCTTATCGTCGGCAATCGGCATAGACTGAAAAATTGTTTGAAAAAAAGTACACTATTCTGCAGTCTTGTGAAAAATACTTTTCAAATTGTTTTTAAAAACAGATATAAAGACATACATTCAGAAAGTATTTGAAATACATTTAATTTTAAGAAAAATATAAATATTCAGAATGTATTTAAATATTTTTTAAAATATCTAATATAAAATTCAGTTAGGTAGGTACCTATTTTTAAAACTTTGTACCATCTACTTCATTTTATACTAAAAAAATGAAAATAAATGAATTTTGTTGTGTATTAATTTTGAAATAATTTAATGAATTAAAACAAATTATAAATTGATGATGTCATAATCATTCCCAACATTTTTATTGCACTTAGAGGCATAGTGTATAAAAATGTTTGTTGTAAGCCTCCAATAGTAGTTTAATTTTTGTATCTTTTGTCACTAAACTGTTAATTTGTTTATGTCTGATTTTATTTTCTTCGGTTTATAATTTTGAAATGTGTTTGTTTATACCTACTAAAATATTTAAATAAAACATATTTATAAGTAAGAAAATGTTAGAACGACTTTTGTAGTAAAATGTTACGAACAAATTTGTTTTGATAAAGTTAGATTTTTATGATTTAAATAAATAATGTCAATCGTGTACATACGTATTATAAGTAGTATAAAATGAATACGTTATAAAGTAATTTGTTAACTTAAAAATGTATAAACAATTACATTTTCGGGGTCATGAGAAATATAATGTATAATGAAAATATTTGTAATAGTGCGCAGCATGGGTGTATACTGTATACAGATATAAATTTGAGGAAATATAGTGTTGTTATTCATTCGATTTTTTAGTCTTTGGGTCTCTCTCTGATGGCCTGATGTATACAAATCGCCGGCTGGCCTGTAATCCAACCAGTTTGCCGCTGCACATATGTATTGTAGCCGGACTGTCGGCCGTCGATATTGACGATGGCGATAATATAAACGACACGGAATTGTCGTCTTAAACGCCATTTCCGGACTCTAATAATAATAATTATGTTTTGAACAATGATAAATTTACCAGCAAGATCATCCACTCGAGCGGAGCGCGATCGACGAGTAATTAGTTTGGAATGTATATTTTATATGCATACAAAATTATATGCAATGGCTATTGCCATTAAATATGCATTAGTAGCGACTCGGATACCGCGGAGGTTTGCTCGGGTAAAGCATATTGTAAAAAGTTAATTTTATGTTGGAATTTTTTTAATTCCATCGCGCAATGAGTATAGCGAAAAAAACTATGAATATCACTTACACGTGTGTATTTTTTTTAAAAATGTTTTTCGGTTAGCAAATTCGCTTTATTTTGTTTTCCATATAATATCCTTTTGATTATACTCAATTCGAAATGTTCATAATTTGTTCAGTTATCCTATTGTTCAGTTTTCTAATTTACCCTGTAGGTGTCTTGTACCTTCCTAATAACTAATTCACCCTACAGCAGTGGCCTGTCCATAGTATGAAGCAATCTTGGTTTTTTTTTTTACAATTTAATTGTATGCGCTAAATTTATGCTGTATGAATATTATTGTTAAAATTTGCAAATAACTAAAGAAATTCCCTAGGTACAGTAGACTGCGAAAATATTATGTTGACTGAACATGAGCGACTTAATAAACAATATTTGTCAACGGATAAAATTGTGTCTATGCATGGCAAATACCAAAATAGCAAATTAGTAATACAATTTGGTCAAATCCTGCAATCAAAGCCCGTCAAACATAAAAGATTAATGTTTTATTTTATCTATATGCAACCAAGTAATTTAAACACCAAAAAGAAAAATTATATTTTCTTATTACCACAAGGACAACATTTAAGTGTGAGCCAGTGTCAATTTTCTGAACTATACGGTTTGTAATACAAATCAATTTTTTCACGCGCCATTAAAATCATACAATTTTCACGATTATTTACTCGAAAGCTGATATTGATTAACTTGTGCGTATACTTTCGCCGCACCCACCGACCGCCGGGTAACACATTTATTTGGAACTTCTGCTGTATATATACTAATGAAAAAATATAGTTTTTTTTTTTTTTGTATTCTCTGCACTTCACAAAGACGATAACAATGTAACATAGAAATATAATACTTAAACTGAATATACTTGTACATACTTTTTTTACTTCGAGGTTTCGTACAATCATATTCATTTGTAAATAATACGAACGTGATATCTACCAATATAATATTTTATTGGCGTTAGACGACCCGATGAGTGGATCTGACTTTTTTTTTACGCGTTATTTACACTATGTACTATTTTTTTAATTTTTTTTTTTTTTAGTCTAGTAATATTTCCCGGGGCCGTAGAGATTTGAAAAAAAACGACCCATTCGAAATCCCATTGAAAGCCACCTAATAAATAAACTGCAATATTTATCTTAAAATAGTTATTGCACGAAACTTTTCGAACGTCATTTATATATTACCTAAAGGGATTTTTCAATAATGATAATAAAAAAAAAACCTCACATACCTTCGGCGTAAATCCATATAATGCGTGGCTACCTCGCCCCGTTTGAATCTAAAGAGCTACCATATAGTATACTATAAAGACATTTTCCAAACATTATATCGTTCATTATATTATGATTTATTGACATTCGAGACAGATATATTATTGTTTATATTGATCAGCAAAAATATACGGGAAATGTATTGTATTGGACGGTAAATTTTATTTTCCTGCAGTAACAATACAATACTAATATAATAATACAATAGCGAATTCTATGTGTTTGGTGCGCGGCTAAAACGTTCAAAATGAATTATGTCTCTCGAATTCGATACACTCGGGAAAATAAGTAAGCAACTATTATTTTGTAATATTTTAATATTTATGACTGTATATTTTATTATTGTTTCCATTTTTTAAGTTCCGGGCCTAGTGAGGAGCAATGACAAGCAACGGTATTTTAAATTGGGACGGAGGAAGTTGTAAATAATTTAAATATTGCAATAAATTAGTATTGTTGTAAAAAAATAAACTAATCAATACAATTCACATACATTTAGGATAATCAGAAATCAAAAACAAAAGACATTTTTTATAAACTATGTTTTAGGTTTAAACAACAACAATAAATTATATTGTATTGCAAATGTACATTACTACTACGAGTAACTCGGTGTTTCTAAGCTTTCATCAAGAACTCCAAATTAATGTCAGTCAAACGGACGATTAATACGGGAAATTAGTTATAAAAACATAAGTGAGTGAATATGACACCCTCATTCTACCCCATGAGCACGACCTTGGCGAGAGGAAATAGATTGGTTTTGTTATGTGGCGTATGTTTTATTTGTCCTGCCTGTGCACATTATTTTTGACTAGAATTCTCGCATCAATCAAAAAATCCTATATCATATAGCTTTTTTTAATCGTTTATCGTTTTGGATTTACTTAGTGCATTATATATGTAATTTTTACATATTTAATGTATGTATCAACTACGCATTTTTTAATAATTAGAGAAAACGGAAGACATAATCGGAAAATCGAAAATGTAATATATGCAATATAGGTTTTCGGTAAAATCGATTTTGTTTATTATGTTATGAGAAATATTCATAGATTCGTGTGATTTTTATGGAATTATCAATTTTACATTTCTCAATACGCGTTACAATTTATTTCGACTCTTGATGTTTTTATTGTTATTTGAAATGTTCAAGTTTTTGAGTGCCTGCATTTTTTTCGGTCCCGTTACAATGCTCAAAATTTGATACTATGATTTTGCACACTAATTTTTATCCCTGTAGAATAATTAACAGAGAACTCGACTGAGAACCGTGTTTTACTTTTTAATTCTGACGTATCATTTTGCCAGAGACAGTATGCAGACAATGTTTCAGCGCGAAACGTAGCGATTTTGAACTAAACATGGTAACATCCGTTCGAAGGTGGGCAGCTATTTCGCGACTCTGAATAATTATTATTATTGTTATTTATTCTAATAATTGTTAATAATGTCCGAGAGATGACGGCTTTGACGTCAAATAGGAGGCACGAATTATTACGCGTGTGTTATTTCGATTTGGGTGTTCTCGTAATTCGTACTCTGGCGACTAATTATCGGTTTTTCCCGGCACATTAAAAAACCATTATATTTCCTCTGATGTCGTCTCTTCGATGGAACATGATATCGATATTAATTTATGCGGCAACTTTACGGAGATAATTTAAATCACCGTCCACACACTTTGAAGATCTTTTTGAACACAATTTCTGAGTATAAAAATGACCACACCCTCCCCTAATTCCCCACAAGGTCGATTGAACACGGTCGCCGTAGAATGAAAATGCCTGTAAAATGTACTATCATTATATTTCCGTGTTCAAAACTTTTAAGTACGTGGAAAAAGAAACAACAAAGAAAACGATTTAGTGAAAATTACTTCTTTTTTTTTCACAAAGAATGAAAAGCTAATGAAAGGCTCCAAGTGCGTCGAAAATTTTACTCCGGTGTTTTCCGAGAAAGAAAAAAATACAATGGAAGCTTATATTCTTTACAATAATTAAAACACGCGTAACTGCGTCCACAAAAGCGCAATCTCTCTTGCTAATTTCAATTGTGTTTTATCAGTTTGCATCGAGGCCTCTTGTTTTGTATATTTATATTTACCTGCATTTATCCAAATTAATTTAATTATAATAAACAAATCTGAAAGCAGGGTAAATAGAAAGATTTCATTTATGTCTATGTTTAACAATGAATCATTGCAAACAACAAACGGTTTTGAGCGAAATTCGGATTTGTGTTTTAGAATGTCCCGGTTTTCAATTCTCATAAACATTTCAACTTAAACGGTATTATATTTTTGTAAATAAATGAATAACCCAATACTTTTAAATAATACTATAATTAATCAATTCCAAAAAAAAAAAAATAAATAACGAATTATGAGAATAAAAATGGTAGGGTGGGAGTTAAACGTCGAAATCTCTAAAAATCACATCTTGACCACTTGACGCAAACTACAAATAAAATTTCATTTCCTGACTTTATTTTGGGATTTTTACAGATGGGCTCCAATAATTAAGCACCCTCATCCCACAATTATACGCTGACATTTTTTTTTAAATTTTAACCCGTATAAAATCACTTCAATTGACTAATAAAAAAACTTAAATTATTCCCGAATTTAAGTTAATTTTATCTAGAAGGAGTCACGATAAGAAATGTATATAAACAGGAAAAGGATACAAAACAGCATATACTCGTCTCTATTTTCAGAACAAATTCTACAAAAATAGCAAATACGGCCATTTTTCTCAGATATTCGGATTTAACATTTTTCATTTCTTTATGACCTAATATATATGTAGAGTTTTTGGTTTAAACATGTTCACGCAGGTACACGCGTGTGATAACCTATATTTTTTTGACACCATGGTAACGTGACTGCGTTATAATATTATTAGAATAATGAAATAATAATAGTATGATGCGCGTTTATCACTGAATTCCCTAGTTAGAGTGATCCGTCAACTTTTCAAAATTATTCTCGAAATAATTTGCCAGTCCTGTTACTCCTATTGATACTGAGGCAGTTTTTTTCTCTCGCGTTATAATATTAATAAAATGTATAATGTACGAATAGGTATGCTCTTTCCGTGACGTTTAATAGGTAAAATTACAATGTTGTAACAAAAAGTTGTAACATTATTGTATCTACACCGTGAACAGTAATTATTGCCCTCGATATCTCGAAAAGAAATGTATAAATGGGTTTAGCTGAATACCGGATGACTATGAAGTCCAATAGTTCATAGTCCACTTACATATAGTCCCGTTTTATTATTCGTTTAAAAACATTCTCATGACGCCTTCATCCAAAAGCCATCACTTAATCCGTTCATGATAATTTTGAAAGGAGACTATTATTATAACCATTTGTCGGACCTGCACCTTTCGAGATAAATACCTAATAATAAATTACCAGATTTATAATATTATGATGACGAAAAAACGGTTATAATAATCGTGATGACTATGACTGCGATAAATTATGATAATTAGTAGGTACATAAGTAGACAACTTATTAGTAATTATGATAAAACAGACGACGGCATGGAATACGTCATTATCAGTGTCTAATAGTTTCTATGCAGGTGCAGTAAAACCAGTTTTTCAAGCACAACGCGTTCCGGAAATTTATTTTACGCACCGTGGTGAACCAAAAAAAGTCCGACTAATCAATGAAAAAAAAAATTCAGGGTCGAGTTGGACAGAAAGTATTTAAGAAACCTGGCTCCGCCCCACATATTTAAAGTTTCGTATAAGGGAATTTCAGGTAAAAATTCAATTATTGGATCGGCTATACATAATCGAGTAGTTTTCGTTAAGTTGGCATTTTAATCCGGAAAATCGATATATCCCCGGTCACATTAAATTGTCCGCACTGGGTCGAATCGTTCCTGCAGATGATCCAATTTTTTGAAGGAATTTCAATCTGTTTTGTATAAAAATTATATTTTCAAATTGGAAATCGCAAAATATCACCATCGGATCAAATCATCATAGGCTTTAGTAATTATAATAAAAAATAATAATAATAATAACAATAATAATGAAAAACAGAACAATAGTTATTGCATTTATCGAATTTTCGTAGGATACCTAGTAACGTATACCTATAGCGTATTATATATAATGTTTACGGTTAATATGTTATTGTTTTATCCGGCGAACGATTAAACAATTTAAGCACAAAAATAAGTTACAGGTAAGACGATTCTAAGAGTATGCAAAGTTCCCGGTTTCCAAATATATTTTAAAGAATAAGTAATTCCATCATATATAAAATGTTGAAAGAATTTGATGACTATTTTAGTATACTGTTGTGTCGATGAGCAGAAAATAGTGTTGGAACTATCCCGATGCTTGGATTGGATATTATAAAATCCGCATGAAAATTAACTTGGATATTTGTAAATACTATTTGTTTATTATTCGTAATATACTCGTCCATATTATGTATTTACTATTCAGTTATTTTTATTAATCGAATATTCATGAAATACGGTCAAGAATTTTCGGGTTATAAATGGTTAGGCACACAATAAAAGAATTATTAAGTCCACAAAAACCGCACTGAGAACTATCAAAAATATTATATGGCTATGTATAGTATAACTTCTGGTGTGATTGTTATTCAACCGGTATAAATACGACCTTTCTTTTTTTTTTTATTTATTTATTGAATTTCATATACTGGCTATGTTTATTGTTCATTTTTGTTGTTTCCCGTTTAGTACTTATATATTTTTTTTTAACTCGCCCGTATATATACGAAAATAACATTATAATAATTGTCGTAATATTATTTCCGAAAAAGGGTTTCCGACCCGTATCCACCAGCAAACAAATTATTAAAATGCTATGTACATACATTTAAAGTATACCGTTGGTAAACGTGTTCGAACGACTCCGCCCTTATAATGTATAATTCATTTTATATAGAGCCGATGAAAACATTATAAAATAATTTAGCGGATATTTTATCCCGGAGTTGTGCACCGAAAACAGTAATACTGTACAAATTTATTGCCGGATCGATTATTATTATTATTTCGTATACACCGTATATAACAGTATACGGCCATACGGGTAAAAATTAATTTATAGCATTTATACGTACGACCCCCTTGGAACGCACGTCGAAATATACTATCAAAATTCCGTCATTTTTATTATATTGTACTTAAAATACGAGTGTCAGGGGAATAGACGCGTTTTGACGTTATACGAGCCAAAACCGACGAAACGGCCGATATAAATAAAATAAAATTTGTCTTCATAATGTAATATTACACGATATACACAGGTGAGTTTTATCCTGAAAATTTGAAAACTCATTTGAAAAATGTGTACAAAAAAAACAAACGGACATACTTTGCACGATAGATGGACCACTGTTGCCGGTGAGAAATTGGGAGGATAGAGGGTAGATTCAATATATATATAAGTGTATATGTATATATATATATAGGCGACTACTAAACGCTAAAACGGTTATGAGTGGAGTTCATTTATACGTGTTTTGATAGACAACATTAATATTATCGTAATATTTAAGATTTGAAAATAATAAATTTCCTAAATTTCCTTGTTTTCCCTACGGTTTTTCCCAATGACTATGAAAACCCCTGGGAAAATCGAAAAATGACCTTCTTAAAGTACCACCCTACAAAAATTTCCTTTCGGAAAATGTGTTACACTTAAAAATTGGAGCAAAACTTTTGGTAAAAAAATTGTTCAATGGTAAAAATAAAATAAATATCATTGTAAAACCATTTCATTCCTCGTTCCGCAAAAAATCTAAACAAAATTACTACATTATGATCAATTTGAAATTTGTTTTGACTGCTATAAGTAGATACATACATAGTATAATGAATCTTGTGTTTAATTTTCAATTACTCTGTTCATCAAATAATTATAAATAACCAAAAAATCACCAGAATATTTTTGACAATATTTTATCAAGTCTAAAAAAGGCCAATATAAGTGTTCCGTAGATATTTAAGGTATCTACGATTATTTTTAACCGAATTACAACAAAAGAATAAAGTCGAGAGTAATGAAATTCAATCATGCGTTTAATAGGTCCTAGAACCCAAATATTTTATCAGTTTTTAGGTTTACCACTTATTTAGGGAAGGCAGTTAAGGTGGTGTTTTCTAATGAAATGTATAGTGTAACGTATTGATATATATGTTTTTAAGGTTTGAAAACCCAAATTTGGGATTATTTTTGAAATTTGCTTCATTACGAAGTTTTTTTTTAATCCTATATAATTTATGGTGTGATTTAATTTATATTACAAAAAATAAGTTATAATTTTGTATTATTATAGTATGTGTAGAACTATATTTTAATGGTCCATTCATAAAATGTATACTTGATAGTATTGGAAAATAAATTGTACAACAATGGCACAAACACTATATTACTGCACATAATCGTATAAACAGCGACTAAAATCATCGTATAATGGATTACTTTTATTGTCATAACTAAGATGAGGGCAAAAACTGACAACGAAATTCTTCACTATATTGAATTTAGACATTGTGAACGTTCATAAAATGTGAAAATAGATGGGTAACCTTGAGTAATGGGTATAATTCTATTTAAATCGTGTTTTTACAGTGTATCTTAATGATTAATATTGGGCATTGACCGTATCGTTATTAAATGGTAAATTTCCCTCAAAATATGAAACTGTTGATAACAAAAATATTAACAAACGAAATATTTAACAATATTTTGATAATTCGTAATATACTTAATAAATTTTTTTGTATACTTAAATATAACTATAATTATAAAAATATATTTATTTTACAAATGAATCAATTTATTAATAATTTTGACATTTGCGTACTTTTTCAACTTAAAATAGTAATTTTTCAATTAAAACAATTTTTTTTAAAATTATTCGCAATACAAATAGTGTATAATGTAAATACTAGTAAATAGTAATCAAATAGTAAACTAAAAAGTTTCAGCACTTTCGTTAGAATAAAAATAAAATTTTCGGCCAGCTTTTTTCGATTTTTAAAAACTGTGTGTTATTGTCATATACTTGCCAGTTTTTCCTATTTATTTGCCAACTATTAAGAAAATTATAAGAACATTAAAAAAAAAGATCGCCCGACGCACCAAATAGACAAAGTTTTTTTAAAAAAGATAATAAATTTAAAATTCGGAGTAAAATTTCCGGTAAAAAAAAAAAAACGAAACTTTTACTGTCGTAAATTTGTCAGATTTTAACGATAATTGTGAAAACTGCTTGGGAAATTAAAATATGATCTCTCGCGCCAACTATAGATTTAAAATACTAAAAAAAAACCTCCAAGATCATTTTTCGATTAGATTTCTGACAGGAAAGTTGTTAACATACCGTATAAAATAGAGCACGTCGTACAGTAGAACTCAATAAGTCAACAGCTCATACATTCCTCACCACCTTCAAAATCAAAGTACTATGATTGAAGTACGAACTCGCGGTCGTCGTCACGCACATAACCGGTCCGTTACCGTTAATCCTCCGATCCCATTCCTATCATCGTGCCGTGCCGCACAGGTTATAGACCACGTCATATTGTCGTTCATCTGTTCTGTAAAGACTGTCGTATTATATTTATCTATGATTTTTCATTAGTTAGGTATTTTGTAGAATACTATAAATATTTTACCTGCTATCAACTGACGTTATACAAGTATAAGGTTGATGTAACTTTCGCACGATAAAAATTTAATTTTTTTCCATTATTATGCGTGTATTTTACGTATTATAGCGGAACCTGCGAGACTTATGGTGACTGAGGAAAAAAGGGGTTTAAAATATGAAAAAAAAAAAAAAATGTTGAGTTCTATATTTCCGTGTAGTTTGTTCAAATCTAATTTGTTGGACCATTTTTATAAGTTATTGAAACTCGAAAACGCAAAAATTAAATAATTTCCTATCGTTATTCGTAAATTGTGTATTTACATAGTAACTCGTTGTTTTTGGAAAAAAATTATTTAAAAGTCTTTGTTGTTTTTTCTTAAATAATATGATTAAAATAAATTAGATGGACTTCTTACTTGAGATTTCTATGGAACACCTACATTAAATTATCTTTTATGTACAGAGCTTTTAATTTTGTCCAACATTTTCCACCAAGCTTCTAACAAACCCATGTGAACATTTTTGGATGAGTTCTTTTAAATTTCCAGTCAAGGGTGATGGTGTTGATCGTGTAGGTACTCGACAACAAAATTAAAAAGTTAAATATAACTATTTCAAATTTTTCCAACAACTTTCCAAAACAATATCTAACAAGTCGGAGTAGGGACTGTTGGAATGTTTTTTCTTTCTTTTTTTTTAACTTTTATGAACTTTGTGGCACTAATTGCGCCTGTCTGATCGTAACAGTTATACGCGCGGAACGACTGGGAGACTCTATACATCACAGACGGCGTTGTTACGAAATACGAAACCGAGCATTGTGATAATAACGTATATTTATGATGGTAATAATATATGTATTATTGTGCGTACACAACTCGACGACGCGGAGAACATATTCATGCAAAGGGTCCCGAACCACGCGGGCGTAAATCTACTCGTCTTTGGAGAAGAAAGGGAAAAAAATGTTTCATCTATAGCGTATTTCAAACGCCAACGGAATTATTCAAACCGCGTGCGTCTGCGCTAACGATTATAGATTTTGTTTTTTATACCTTTATAACGAAATCACTTCTTTTCAAATAATATTTTTAAACAACGAATGTTTCTTAGAACCATTGAAACGCGATAAAAACGGGTGTACTTATTTTTCTTTATTTAGAATTAAACTATTTTTAGTGTACCATTTATTGTTATCATTATCGTTGAATTGTTTACTTTACATCGATAAATTTAAATCATTAAGGTGGTAAAAATATCTACCAAATATGCTAATATATAGGTAATTAAGGATTTACTCTCACAAAAATAGGTTTCAAATCGGAATTTTTATTGTTAAGAAATTCTAACACTTTATGCCGAAGTTGAAATAATAATAAATAACCCAATGCAACTTGATCCGATATTATCTAAAATCTATTTTGCTTGATAAAGGTTTCAATTAAGTGCTAACATCTTTCATTAGCTGATTAGATTTGATTTATTTACTTGGTATATCGTCTTACAAATTTTACTTAGTAGCCAGCTGGTCACCTACGAGTAGTAGTATATAATTATGATGTTCTACGCGAGCACCACGCTTGTCTGTCGACCGAAATGTTGCATTATTGTACGTTTTAATAAAATATCATCTGTTACGATAATAAAAAACACTATATTTATATCGAACGCATAAAAATTGATATTCCTACGTGATTTACGCATGATTATAATTATTAAATGTTTTTCACGGCCCAAGAGTGTGTATATTTCGCAACGGTTTGCACACCGAAGTCGAAGACGTATTATCGAAACGAATCCACTTGTGTAACCGCCGTATTCAAATGCCCGTATTGTGACGCAACGTCACAAAACAAAACAAAATGTTCAATGCGTAAAGCGTAATTATTTTAACAAGATATGACACATATATTGTTGAAAAAGCAATACAACCAATCGAACTCCACTCAGAATCGTTTATTCGTTAACGGCGGTTAATATGACAGCTAACCGATGTACATTAAACTCCCGTCTGTAGCCGACTACAAGTAAACTCCAACATAGACCCCCTTTTTACCTGCCAAAAATAGATAGTGTAATCTCCTGTACAGAACTTTTTACATTTTAGATACTGAGTGTAGCAAGGAATGTATATTGATTTTACTGATGTTTATTTGTGATAATAGCGCTTAAGTGGGACAAAACGTACGATTTCATTGTTTTAAATAAACACGCACGACGTTTTATACCAGAAATAGTTCGACCGTTTTTTCGCATTTTGGATAGTATTCGTAGAGATTTACGAATGTAAGGTAATAAATGTACAAAAAAAATTTAGTAAACATATTAATGCATCGTATCGGAAATTCTCGAACATTTCGATAACGTCTTTGTTTTTTTCCGAAACCAATAAAATACGCATTCCACGGAACGCTCAGAATTTAAAAAGGATAAAAAAAGTAGGAGAGAAAAACTAACCGATTCCGCCCGCGTTCGAAAATGCCTAAGCCCTCGAGCGAGTATGTGTCCTGGACGGTACTGTTAGGGGAAAGCGGGAGGCAAACAATGCAGTACGGGACGCGAAACAATACGGTCCGCGCGAAACGGACAAAGTATTTTTGTTTCGTCTCGCCGCCCCGAAACGATGAGGTGCGCGTAATAAATATTTTACAGAGTGGTCGGACGAGACGACGGCCGTTGCCGTAATTGCGCGCGCGTGTTTGTTCTCTTTCCGAGAAGCCTTTGTCGCGGCGGCGGCGGCGGCGGTCGCTTTGGCGTCAACCGCGGCGGCCGTCCTACACTCAGACGAGTCCCCGTCGTCGGTCGTCGCCTCCCCGCCTCACTGATATACACGCTCACTCACTGCGAGCGCAGCCGTTATCGGGGTAGAAAAAAAATATCTTTGACCCCCTCTTTTCACTCCCCAACCTACTCCCCGACCCCCTTTGAGTTTGTATTTACGGGAATGCGAACGCGCGCGAGCGTTCGATAAATTCCGTAAGAGCGCGCCACTGCGTAATCGATTGTACCAAAATAATATCATGTAGGTACACGTTTATAATCACGTCTAATGAGAATTGCCCAAAAGCCGATACCTACGGGTACACACTACAGTGGACACGACAATAACAATCGACATTTGTACCATTTATCCCGGTGGAGCTAATATAATTAATACATTTTTGAACTGAAAAACTATACCGATTCGAAATAGTAATATCGGTTTACTGGCGTACTTGGATTATCTACATAAAAAAAAAGCGACGAAAACGAATTTCTACAGACAATAATATTAAACCTTGAACCCTCATAACATCCGAAAATACATAATATATTTTTAAAATCGAACAATGACACTGGGCACCATGACCATAAACTAGAACGATAGTATGCAATCTAAGCTACAGTTACTTGTAAGTACACAATCTAGACCACTGAAAAGGATTTAAATACCACCTGCGTTTCGTACATTTTCCTGTTTTTCCCATTTTTTGAGACGATCGAAAACCGACCTCCCTAAAGTACGTCCCCACACCGATTTCCTTTCAAGGAAGGTGCTAATCGAAGGAAGATTCCTGGTGGGAATGTTGCGCGCGCATATAAATACATAAAAAAAAAAAAAAAATACATCTTTGTAAAACCACAAGATCTTCCCCGCTCCGCTCGGAATCTAAAATTAAAAATGTCGCACCGAACAAAAGCGTAACTCGTTCGTCGCGGGACACCTCGCGTATTGTGCCTCGCCTTTATTACCGACCGACGATTCCGTTGCATTACGCAAAACGAATTATTATTATTTTCCAAACTCAATACGATAATGGACGTTCGCGGTGAGTACGAAACCACGGCGATCGTGTGCGTGCTGCGTCGCGCTTGTGGAAATATTAGGATACTAAAAAAAAAAGACCAATAAAGACACGCGACGCGTCTGAAATTCGCATTTCCGAAGGCCAGCGTGTCTATGTAATATTATAACAATACTCGTGCTCGTCCGCATTGTAGAGGATTTCAAAATCGAAACCGTTTATTTATTACAATACGGCACCCATCAGTGGCGTGCCCGGAGTGAGGTTGGTTAGAGGTTATATCACTCCCCCTCCCATTGGCTTAAAAATATGACAAAATATGAATAATCTACTATCGGGACTCGTAAATTTCGGACGTTTTCCGAGAAAAAGTATTGATTAGAAATTGGCTTTCGTCTTTTAAATTACCAATTTCCATAGTCGAATTGGACAAAGAAGACGATATTACTCTTTTTTCACGAATTTTATTTGTTACATGCACTCCCATTGTAAATTCCTGGACACGCCGCTAGTGTCCATATAATACCACGGGAGCGATGCTATTCTACACGCGGACACACGAAAAAAACGTAATCCGACGATACGACGATAAGTACCGTTCATTTTCGTATACCGGAGAAACGAAAGTGATATATCGAGTGACCAATAACACGTTCAAGCCAGGATTAAGACCATTATAGAGACCATTGTGAACTCGGCAGCGTAAAATTGGAAATTGGCCTCCTCGGGTGAAAATAATGTACAGCAATCTACCAACAAATTTGTTGGATTGATTAGATTGATGTTTGCATATGTTGTGCGGCCAAGTTCACAAAGATCAATCTGAGGCTCCGGGGTCAAAGACTATAATAATACGTTTTTTTTTTTTTTTAAATGTTTACCATTCAATATTATGCTTTAACAAAAAAAAAAAAAATAAATAGTATAGACGTCATGTAGATCTCAATTCAAAAGCCACGAGTATTATTTAAATAAATAAATACACTATTTTTAGCTACACTAGTAGTTTGTATACTATATAGTAATACGAATAAGTCATAAGTCAAACGAAAAAATATCAAAATATCAAAGTGAGTGCAAAGTTAATGGTTAAATGGATACAATAAAAAGAACATATACCGTGGTAAAAACTCAGGCCCTGGGAGTCTGGTGACTCGGGGGGCATGGTCCTCCCTGGATCCTCTCTTAATCCGGGTTTTAACACGTTTTCATAAAGGTTGACCGTAGACGTAAATAGTGGGGGGAGTACTTAGTAAGAATTGGCCCTACCCTAGCCGTTTCGAACCAAGTCTGAAATATTCGAATCGATTCAGTCTTTTTAACGTCTAAAAACGTGAAATCAATTGGGCTCATACTCTACGCCTGTGAGCTCAGCTCGCTCTAACTCATGATGAACAAAATTGTTTAGAAAAAAAAAAAATTTTAACGATTTGAAAAAATTAAAATTAACTTAGAATATATTTATAAATAGCCCTTATCGTTATCACAAATATTTATTGCGTACTCGTGAAATAACTGCGACTGTTATAATTATAATATTTTAATTCGTTGTTAAAAATGTATTTCGGTACGGATATATACTGTGTAGCCGGATAAAAATTACAATAATAAATATAAGTAATTGCATGGTCCATGCAAATAGGCCCATGCAGATTTCTGGGAGCGTTTGGGGGAGCGCATTGACTCGGGCGCAGCATTTTAAGGCGGTGTATTTTAAAACGTCCTAAAATAGTAATCTTGTGTTATTATTTATAAATTGTTATCATAACAAAACAGATTTCATTATAGTTATTTTATTTTATAACAGATAATTTAGTTAAACATATTAAATAGAATTGGAGCATTTTTATTTTATTTTTTTTTTTTTATTAAGGTTAACCCCATCTCACAGTTTACCCTCACTCAGCAGGGGGCTTAAAACCGTATACTGTAAAACACAAAGTGCAGCTGGAAATCACAGTGTATCGTAAAAACAAAATTGTTCTTATGTGAAAGGGCACTGGAGGAATAGTGTCCCAGGACATCATAAATTTAAATACCTCTGAGTTTTTCGTATAATGAAAAACTCAGTAGCCGATCCTGGGGTCCCCGGTGATAAGAGCGATCGGTCCCCCGTTCGCATCCCAATATCCTCCGAGATTAATTTTCATCTTAAATGCGAGCTTCGTATACATTTTCAAAATCACCACCCCCCGTCCCTCCTCGTCTCTATTTTATTATCTTGGGTCCGCCCTTGCTTCGTATAACATATGAATCGAAAGACGTCGAATATTTTACAAAAAAACCGTATTAATATTTACAAGTGTTGTACGGCACACGGACGACGATTTATACTTAGTAGGTAATTTATAATATGACCTTTCGGCCGGTACCTGTATCACTAATAACGTAGTCAGAGGTCTTGCGTAAACACGAGCAAAATTAATCAATTCGATAAATAACGTCTCATTTGCTCGTCGGCGATAAAATATTTAAAGCGTGTCTGTCTTACCCATATAGGCTTGTCTATACAAACCGATTTTCAATCATCAACACGGCCGATAAACTGTAGTCTGTTGGTAAGTATAGAACGGTATTTTTTTTTCTCTGTGTTTATAAATATTTTATTTACACACGATTCGTAAATAATGTAATGCAAACCGGCATCATAATAAATGTAAACATCATTATAGGCACGCCTTTGTATCTATACGATGCGACGAGCAAAGGTTGAGTACGGAAACGGTTTGAATTTACGGAAAATAATATTATAGAACCGTATCAATAATGTGAACCCTCGGAATAGTTTATAATACGTATGATTGTATTGTATTATGCGGTTTTCGTATGCGCATGCGGAATAAGCCGAGGTGTTAAGACCTTTATTTTTACAACACATTACCTACGTAAAAAACTATACGGCTCCGCAAGAGTTTTGTAAATTTTAAACACCGAGTGTGAACGAATTAAATGCTGAATATTCGTTTTACTAAAATGTGTAATAATGGAATGATTGATAAAGATAATACAAGTATAATATTCACCAACGGACACGTTTCGATATTAATCATTTTAGATTCTGAGCGAATGGATGTATTGGTTTTTATATCGATATATATATATATTTATACTGTGTACGAAAATTCAACCGGAAATATTACTCCTATGTACCAAGTGTAGCAAATTTTCTGAAAGTAAATTTTATCTAGATGGTACATTATGGAGGTTAATTTGTTGATGTTCCAAGAAGATTTCATAATAATTGGGAAAAACCCGAAAAAAAACATAAGAAACAAAAAAATTGACTAAATTTATTATTTTCAATTTTGTTTTTCTGTTGTGATTCGGTTAAAATTATTCGTAGAGACATAGAATTTTGACAGAAAACTATATTTGCTATTACAGAACGTGGTAAAATGTTTAAAATATTTTAGCCATTTTTGTACATTTATGGACATTTTAATTTTGTGAGTTTTTAACTAATTTTTTTCAATAGGTTCTCTGTGGATACAATTGTTAGACCAAACAGAAATGCTTGACAATTTAACAAGATATTCATGGTAAGTCGTAATTTGGGGTAAAAAAAAAATATTGAGTGGAATATAGAATTTTTTTTTATAAGAATTTTAATATCAAATTTTCACAAAAATCGTAAATATTACGGCCTTTCAAAACGTGTATAACAGAATTCCGATTAGAATTGTTTTTCGCTTTCAATGATTAATCGTTGCGAACAGATATACATTAAATCCCCATAACGAATAACATACAGCAAAATTACGTTACATACTCGGAACATAAATTGTGGCGTTTAGGTTGACTCTAATAGCGTTTAAACACTAATATCACAATTTAAAAAGATTTTCGAGGGTACGTCACTTTTTTCTGAAATATTATCAAACCAAAATATCACAGTCACTTTAGATTATATATGTTTGTGTTTTATAAATAGCTGTAATTTTTATGCGTGGCAATTTTTTAGAATTAAAACGACGTATCCTCCACGAAAATATTATCCTCTTCAAATTTTGTTATTTGCGTTTAAACTCTAATCGCCTGCCGCAATGAAAAAGGTCACTTCTAACGTCCAATTTACCTAATCTCTTATCATATCGTCAGCTGCAATGAAAAATGTAGTATCTCTGATGCTGAAAAAAAATACGACCTGCATCGAGATACGTCATTTTACGTTGTGGCAGACGATAAAAAATAAAATAATAAAATTTTATTCCTGTAAGTAAATTAAATACTTGAAACAAAACTATTTTACCATATAATTAGATTAAAATGATGATCACAACAATTATTATGGTATTGTCGTCTGAAATGATGGCTAAATGAATCTAATTTAACGACCAACAACTAAATCCAA
This sequence comes from Cinara cedri, assembly GCA_902439185.1. NCBI lineage: Eukaryota > Metazoa > Arthropoda > Insecta > Hemiptera > Aphididae > Cinara > Cinara cedri. The sequence goes on along the minus strand of CABPRJ010002367.1, from coordinate 1,200,144 downwards.
TTAAATCCGTTTGAATTGTGAAAGAAATCGAATAACTAAGTGCACGATTTAATGCACTTGTAAGCATAATTAAATTAATTCAAACTCGCAATGGAAATTATAAAATCATTAATATAGTAATAATATAATGTTATAGTAGGTAATAAATTGTATAGTAAAAAATTACCTCGGACTAATATAATAATATCCATGAACTGTTTATAATATTAAAATATACACGAAGATAAGATGTAAACGTTATAATATTCAAGTCGCGGTTATTATTTTCATAATATTTCGTTTTAGTTCATTAAATATTTCAGTTATATAGATTTGGTCGAGTACTCGACTTTACGCAAGTACTCGACTGTTCACTTAAAAAAAATGAACGTACAAGTAGCAACTACGTCTATATATCTTCAAACCCAGATAGATCCAATCAAATTACCGCATTAATGGTTTCAATTTACAAAAATAGGAAGTTATTATAATACTCAAGTATTATGGTAAGAACAATAATTGTGTTTGATTTAGAGTTGGCCGTGTACTCGACTACACATTTTTTTTTCTGATACTCGTTAACTCAAATATTAGATTTTTGAACTCTGCTCTACTCTTAACAATGTCTTTTTTTTTCGTCTTTCTGTTCAAATAAATTGTTCACATCACTTTTTAATGACGTAACTATTCTTGATTAAAGTTAATTACATAAAATTGGTTTTCATTTGTTATATAAAATACGGGAGAATTGACGTTATAATAATTATTTGTTCGTATGATTCAAAATTAAAATCATACATGACTGCATAATAATAAGACATTTTGTGTACCTACCTTTTGTCATGTTGGGTAACATATTATTGTGTATGCTCTAATACTTTCCCCTATCCGAATTTAAATGCGGAATGTTTCGTAAACGAGCTGAAGGAATTTAAAAATTCGAACACCAAAATTTATTTAAACTCTGTTTATGGCATTTTCAATATAGGCTGACATTTGAAAATCAAAAATAGGTACTTGCTTCTATCCCAAAAACAAAGGGTGATAAAAATAATTTTTAATGGAAATTTTAGAGCTACTAGTTTTATTTTAAATTCCGAAATATGTTAATATATAAATTAATATTTTCCGAGATATCGCAACGGGTTATCTATACTCTATTTTGTAAACGTTTCAAAGCACTTAATGTGCGATTTTTGGACCGAGTATTTTTTTGAATTTATTCATTTTTGAAGCTAGGCGAATGTCTGAGTGCCTGCTGTTCGTTGATTTCGGGTTTTGCATCCATTTAATATGATCCTCGAGGGTGGAAAAGCACACTAAAATATTATACGTTTTGGTATATAGAGTAAAAATCTCGTCTATAGTGTGTTTAAAAAGGGTTCAAGTTCAAAGTGTTTTAACTGTATATACAAATATACGTATGTACATGATTTATAACATAATATTATGCAGTTATCGTATTTGTTTGAAAAAAAAACCCGTGTACATATATTTCATTTGCCTACGCAAATAATAATAATAATAAAAAAAGGCACTTGACTGCATAAACTCTGAACTTTTTTTCGATTTACCAACCCGACCGGAGATAACCACCCGATTTCGCCCGTCTGCACAATTCAGTTAGCGGAAAAGCGTATATAGGTACGTACGATTACAGTCGTTTAGCGAAAATTACTTTTAGAATTTCCTATGGTTCTGTTCCGGTGTACGGCCGGGTGCTTTCAATAAACGGTTGCACTTTACCGCGTGTAATGATTAAAATACCATAACGATAAAAGCGGTGTGTACATTTTAAATCGGCCCACGCCGCGTGTCGACAAAATCCACTGCCCGGTTTTATTAATATAAAAATCTCCCTCCAATCGTAAACGCGTTTTGCAGAACCAAGATTACCGGTTGAAAACGCAATTCGTAAAATATTAAAAAGAACGCCATGTATTTTAGCCCCGTCACAATTTGGACATAAAGTAATAAAATCCCCATGTCGTATAATTATGTCATCACTCGGGCCCAGATTTACGCATGTGCATGCGATGCACTAGCACAGGGTTCCCGAATTTTTCAACTCTCTTCCCATTTTGTACTTAAGTAAAAAAAAAATTCTGTTTACGGGCATAAATATTGAAAGAAGTAGTAAACATATTATTATTAAAATATTATTATATAATATCATGACCATTGTCTGGTATGCAATTCTTCAAATTAACAAAGTTAGTATGGATATCCAAGTATTCACAATAATTTTATCTACTCTTTTTCTACTGTATAGTTCATTAATTGTATTTATTAACAATGTAATACATAATTTGAAATACTATGAAAAAGAATCCATGAATATAAACTTGTTCCCTGATTATTTATCAAAAAGAAAAAAAGCAATATACCAGAAGTAAGTGCTTAGATAATACAAATAACCCGGGTGTGATTTTAGCTGCAAAAGAACATTTTATTTAAAACACTCATTATGTAATATATGATAAATTACTTACTGGATTTTTTTAAAAAAAAAACAACGCTTACGAAGAATTAAAAGAAAAATTGGTTTTCTCTTTAGAAATGTGGATAGATCAGATATAGAAAAATGTTCAAAAAATATACTGGAAACTTATTCTGATGCTTTAGATTCTGATAATTTTGAAAGTAAATTAATACAGTTTCAAGAGTTCAGAAAATTATTTCTCGACACTAAGCAGGATCCTGGTTATTATTTGAAATATATTCGAAGTATGAATATTCGCCATACAATTCCTAACGTAAACACTATATTACAAATATACTTGTCAATGCCACGCTTGAATTGTAGTAGTGAACGTTAATTTTCTGCATTTAAACTCGTATTTAAACTCGCATGCGCTTTTCTTTAACACAAGAATGACTGTAATTATTATCATCACTAGCAATCAATGTTATTCTATGATACAAAACAATTAACATTTGATGGCATAATTGCAGAATACGCAAAAATACAAGAAAAAATGTCTATTGTAATAAAATTAATATTGTAATATATGAGTTTTATTTTGTTATACAAGAACTGAACTTTTAATTATCATTCTTATTTATGTATTATTATTTTTTACTTTTAGTAAAATTATTAGTCAAAAAGTGCCCCCTAAGTTAAAACTGCACGGGGTCTATATTACTTTAAAGCAGGCCCTGCATGTGATATTAATGAAAAATAAGTATGCACCGTTGAAATTGTGAGTTTTATTTTATAGCAGAAAATCATCGCGACACAAATATCAAATTACTTTATGTATCCAATATATTGCCCACTTCTCGTCTATAACAGTGGCACACACAATATCAGCTATATCTTTTATTTGTTTAATTCGGTAAGAAATAATAATTGTAGATACCCGAGTACCTACTTCAGACCGCACATAAATACTCGAAATTTCGATACAGGGTTTCTCATAAGTTGTCGTTATGGTTATAAAAAATATCGGAAATCCACCACAGTCACGGTTTTGATTTTAAACAAATTCGAAGTTCGGATTTTTACGAAAGTCTATAAATCGTAAAATCATTAAAATGTTAACGGATTTTAATTGCAGAATTTACCTCGAAGACTCTACGAAGACTCTGTTCAACGGAGGCAACTGTGTGCTGTTTATTTTAATGTTATAGAGAGTTGACCTGTTAGGTATATAATAAAATTTAAATTTTAAAAGAATAAAAATACGTTTCACAAAAATATAAAATACATTTCGAGACCTGAGAGAGAATGAGAGGGGGGGTGTATAACCTGCTACCCCCGCTGTCTTCCCCCGGTCGTCCGGTAATTTATTTTTAAAAGGGTAGGCACTTCATTTCTCGCGACAATGAAATCAACTAATATAGTAACTGTTTTTTTTTTTTTTATCTGTGTCGTCAAGGTGATACCTATAAAAATCAACAAAAAAAAAAAAAAAAAAACAATGTTCGTTTTAAAGACTATAGTTCTTAAAAATTATCCTTATCCTTTCCCCCCATTTCATGACGAAATCTTTTGACATCCACTGCAGGTGATTTTGCAGCGCACCTAATAGAATAGCCGTCGTTTATAGAAATGTTGGTCGTCGTGCATTTATTATAATAATAATGAGAGAGGCGGAAAGACGGTCGCAAACCATTTTTCATGAACATTTTTCAGGCTTTTCCCCTCAGTGTTCGCCGGACAAATTTTTAAAGAAGAGCGTTTAGCTGTCTAGTTATCGTGCGATTTATGTGACATTTTTATTGGTGCCGCAGGCGTTCGGCGCGAATATTTGGACATCCGTATAATAATATAATGGCCGTGCAAATGTTTTATTACACGACTGTTGTCGAGTGAGTGCATTATTGTTAAAAGCGTATAAAATAAGCCGTTAAAATCAATATATAGGCCCAATAATCATAATTTTATCGTGTGTTTGTCAGTTTCTACTCCTCGTTAGAGACTCGAGGTATACAATGTTGAAACTATTTGCGTGTTTAAAAAAGTTTTTTTTTTTTTTTTTGAATCTCGGTGATTTTACGTGAGGATTAAAGAGAAACCTACGCCCGTTTTGCCCGCCACGATATTGGGTCGGAGCGCGTATTTTTTCCCCGAACATTTATTTGGATTAAAATCCCGTCAATATTTTCCTCTGGATATTGAAACCGATTGCACCGGGGAAAAAAAAAAATAAATATAAATTAAGTCCTAATTTATCCGCAGCCTTAAACTTGATGTACCGACATAAAATTAACTTTAAGAAGACGCGATATACACATAATATGATGACTAGTGAACGGATTTTATTGTAAGTACACATTTTTATCGGGACGAGTTATTTAAATCCGATAACAAAACGTGTACGGTTTAGATCATTCTAATTGAAATCGACACAAATTTATGTTGCATATTTTTACATATTTGGCAAATAAATACAAATTTTAGTAATTTTTGATATTTTTCATTGATTTTTGACGACGATAAACGTTATCTGCATCGTCTAAAACAATAAGATTAGTAATCTAAATGGCATTTACGTACTTATTCCCGGCATGCCGCTATGTTGTAGATTAGAATTAGTTTAGTTATCGCGTTATGATGCACCGTATACACTATTGTAGATGTTGGTGATGTCAGACGATATAAATGTAAAATAAGGAAGTGGTACTCGGACAACCGTTTTTATTAAAATTCGTAGTCGCATTTACAACGTAGTTTCGTGTAAGACTAGTTTATAATTTTTAAAATGCCGAAATTTGTGAAAGCGAACTAATATTTAAAAGAGTTTCCCAACAAGACATTTAAAAGTGATGGAAATGGTATTGTATTCCGTTCATGCTGTGAAAAGGCATTTATTTATGAAATTTATAAAATATTATTATTTTTTTTTTTTAGAAATTTTCAATACATTTTTTCGATATTTACGTAATTTGGATCTTTTATTCCACATTTTATGAAAAATCAGTACGTATATTGATTTTTTATTACAATAAAATCCGTTCCCAAATGATAACCGCCTTTGTTTTGTGAACGTAGGTACGAAATTGAAAATTTGCGTTCATCGGCGACAACATGTTTGCTATTAATTTGAATAATAGAGTGAATTGAACTATTGTCAAAGATTATAAGATCTGAACGGCCAACAGTGACGTCACAATATTAAAATATATTTCATTAACTTTTTGGTGAAACACAATAAATACTTCGTTTAAAATAGCGTTTTTAAGTACATTATTTCTTAAAGTTGAAATTAGCTTAATACCGGAAAACAAATTATTATAGGTACCTATTGAACGAGTGACGGATTTCGTATACTTCTCGAAAATTATGAACGAGAAGAAATGTACCTTAAAAACAAAATTAAAATTAAAATTGCTAATCTAGTTGACCATAATATCCTTTTTCCTGGCATAAAACAAATTGGAATCTTACTGTATGTTTTTTTTTCTTTCTCAATAGTGTAAAACAAATATGCAAACGCTAAAAGTACTTGTATTTGACATTAATTGTCCATAGGTTGGTACCTAAAAGATTAAGCATTCGCATTCGCGTTTTACAGACACGGGTTACCGGCATAGAAACCAGTAGCTATAAAATCTAAATTTTCGGTTATTTTACGTCACTTTTATTTTCGGGAGTGAAACCGCCAGGGGCTTTCCTTGTGGGAGGACCGACGGGGGCGATCACCGAAGTGGACTTACATTGGCATATGGCATTGCCATTGGTCCGGAAGTAGATATAGGTAATCGATATATTACTTAGGATAATTTTTGTTCTCGTCAATCATTAATATTAAATTTAATTATTTCACCTTAATCTCTCCCCCCCCTCCCATAGCCAAGGTCTGGAGATGTCCCTGGAAACCACTACCTAGTTTTGATTTTCAAATGGTAAACCATAGTAAAAATGCCGTACATAGATGGAGTATTATAATTGAAATGCATTTCGGCGCTGACACTATTGATTTCTCTATCAATCCGTTGACGAGATATTACGCTTTTACGTTTATGCACGGAGAATAGTGGCGGAACACTATTATAATGCGCCGTCATATAAATAACGCATCACTACTCTCCACCCGCCGAATATCGAAAGTGGAATATCTCGTCAACTGTTTGACGGAAATTAAACATCGCATCAACAAAACTGATTTAGACTAATACTCCGTCCATACCGTAATGTGCAGTCTGCGTAGAACTTTTGATTTCAGAGTAAAAGCGCCCATGGCGAAATTAAAAGAGGACAATATTCCTACAGTATTTGAGCGAAGCGAGTCGCGCACGTTTTTTTTCTCTCAGAAAACACTTTTTCGGTTAAGTGATCGAGCGGCGTCTGTGGAATCGTCCAAGAGTTTATAAAAATTATGCTGGCAGCTACTCCTCAGTAATCCGTAAAAGTGAGTTTTTTTTTAGTTCGCTGAGCACAATGGAATTGCCCTGTGTCCCGTGATAAATGTTTCCAAAGTTTGTTTGATAAACAGCGGCAATGATAACAAGCACTGAGCGTATTAAGAACTGTCATCATTACCTAGAGATTGTCATTGCTTCCTAAATTATTAATAATATTTCCGGTATCTGACATATTATAGCACAAACAAAGTCCACAGCTTTCTTTGTACGAGTAAAAAACTTTGATTTGACAGTCAAATTTATTGGGACTTTTTGTTTGTTTACACGTGGTGTGTTTTATATTTTATGATAAATTATATAGTAGACACGTCTTTGAGGTTTTTCCCGTGAAAACTCGAATGAAAATATTATTTATACTTGTATTCAGAACATTTGAAATAGGATCAGACATTCTCGTTATACGTCTGACACATTCAGGCGTTCATTTTTTGATGGGAGAGTGGCTAAAACTGAATGTCATAACCTCGGTAAGATGTTAAAATATGTATTCCAATATGACAATCATAATACTTAAGTGGCTATGCTACAATTTCGGTCCGAAATCGCGGGGCATTATGGGTACCTCCTAGTTGGTTTGTTTGTTTTTGTATTTTTTTCCTAGTTTTTAGGCGGCCGGAGGTTGTTCACGACTTATTTAAATTTATTGTATAACATTAAGTTAGAAAAATAAATTTACTGAGTAAATTCTAATTTGTTTAAAACTCTTCGAGTTTTGGCAAACAAAAATGTTTTGCGTTAGCAATATTATTATATACGTTCGAATTTAGAATAAAATATATTCACTATAAATTAAACTAGAATTGAATTTATTTGCGTTAAAATTACCTATCTATGTCCGTTCGATGTTGGTCGGCAATGAAAAATATAATTTTGCACGTTACTTCGTTTATTTTTTGTAAAATATCTAACCACATTTCAATAAAACAAAAAATCGCTATACCGATACAGTTCCCAGGACAGCTATTAAATGACAAAATGTAATATCGGGTTGGTATATCGAATGGCGCCATCTACCGTCGAAATCGATTAAAACAGCATTAGTTACAACGCTAGAATGCGGTATAGATAATGTTTGCGCGGATGCTGGTTTATTAATATTTGGAAAATAAACAAATAAACTGATAATAACAAAAATAATAATCTTTTATAAAACCATCGGTCGGTTTTACTCTTTTAGATAATTGGTGTCTGCTGAAAGGTATATGTATACTGTGAAGGCGTGGAGCAGTGGCTTAAGTTTTCAAAATGGTACGAAAACGGTCACAATACTCACAGTATACCTAGGTATATGGCTACATAGTATAGAAAAAAACACAAATTACGCTATTTATATCTAAAACGAGATCTATTCTGATAAGTTTAGATGCTAGAGTTTTTTCTATTGATATAATGTTGGTGTCGTACCGATCGGCTAACAACTGGATTCGCCAACACACTTTTGTATTTCAATATTAATTACTTATATTACTTATAAAATAATATGATTCAGTATAATAACTTTATTAAAAAGAAAAAAAATTTTAAATTTATTTGGTAAAACTCTATAATAATATTAATCTCATGTGCTACTGTTTCCAATATGAAAATGGAATATTATGTACGTCCGAGTTTTCCATTGTAGAAATCGTACGTTAAAATTGTAATTTGAAACGTTCACAAAAAAAGAAAAAAAAAAATGTATTATTATGTCATACAAATAAATTGTGAACGTATCGGTCTTTTGCAAATGTTAATATTCCTTCTCGTTGTAGCGAGGAATGTATTGGTTTTTAAAACGGTGTTTATTTTTTTCTGTCTGTAAACAACGTTTCTACCAGAAATTTTGCTCCGATTTTCAAGTGTATTATTTTTCTGAAGTAAAATATGACTGGGCCGGTATTTTAAGAAGGTCATTATTTGATTTTCCCAGGGGTTTTCATGATAAATTGTAAAAACCGGGAAAAAACCGTAGGAAAAACGGGAAGACGTATGGAATATATTATTTTCAAACCGTTAATATTACGGCTTTCCAAAACGTCTGTAACCAATTTTCGTTCAGAATCGTCTTTCGTTAGCAACGGTTAATAGTTGGGTATAGATGTACGTTACACTTTCCCATTTAACTTTCCAACTTCTCGCCTATCGTCCGAAGTAATATGTCCATTCGGTTTTTTTTTTTTTGTATAATATTCAGACATTTAGTTTTCACTTTATGTAGCCGATTACAGTTCTATGGTGTTGTGAGGTTATGCTCGAAGTTTGTTTTCATTATAAACCACGAAATTGTAAATTGTATTTTATTCGATAACAAACTGACTTAAACGACTGACAACGCAACGACGGTTAACTCTCAGCTGACAACAATACTGTAGTATAGTTTTATGAACCTTTTGGTCGTCTATTGTAATATTCTAGATCCCTACAAAAAAAAAAAAAAATAAAATAAAAAAATAGCGATGCACTTTGCGACACTTCGATTTGTCGGTGAATTGGAATATTTTCTCCGCTATTACCGGATACCGATTAACTTACGCGCCGGAACAAAGAGTAGTCGGCTAATTGGTTGTCGGCGAATTGGACGTGAACGATAAATCAGAATCGCCTTAAGACGTGAGTAAGACGGACCGGAAAGAAACTTGTCATAATAAAAAAATATCATAAAATGGTATACGATTTGGTTTTTTTTTTTTTTTTTATATTAATGTCTTTACACATGACATATTATTATTGTTATTATTATAAATCAATATCTAGTAGATTTAATATCTATAAACAGGTAGTAAATACTTAACTTACGTAATATAATATTAATAATAACGTTATAAATATATATGAAAATCACGACAAACTTACGAGCGGGTAAAAAGTCATAATAAATCACGGTCGCTGCCGTGCGGGTCAGAGGGCCCGGGCCGGTTTTTTTTGCTACCTATGCTACCTATAATTATTTTCACACCAAACCGAGGAATATTTATTATATTATTTTAATTCAAAACGACAACTACATTATTGTTATGTTTTTTCGCGTACAACAATCTGTATAGCGTAGAGTTTCCTTAAATTACAAATAATTTATTTAATTTTTTTTTTTTTTTTTTTTTGTCAAATGCGCAGTAAACACGATATTGTCGTTATTACGATAGTTAGGTGTAAACCCGTGTACATGTACGGTATAAATATTAATTTTTGAGTTCTTGAATGATAGCGTTATTACAATAAGTATTATATTTACGCCCCAAAAAAAAAAAAAAAACACACCACCATTGAAACTAAGCGAGTAACCGTATTATATTATTGAAAGAGTCAATTGAGTTAACTTACATTTTTTTTTTTCTGAAATTAGTTCGCAATTTTACAAATCGACTTGTTTTGACGTAATACAAATGTGTGCAAAATCTCAGAAAAAACACATTAGTTTATGGGGATATTCGATCGACAAAAGTTTTATATTAGTTTTGTAGTTTTTATTTGTCAACAAAGATGTTACAGTAAATATGTCAATACCGATTACTATTTGTCGTTATATTCTGCAGATAAAAGGTTATAGCATATTTTTCGCTTCGAATCATCCCTCAGACAATTTCGAAAATGTTAATTTACTCGTCAATCAATAATTAACCCAAACGTAAAGCATTTGTCATTTGATTCAGATGAAAATAATGCTCTCCGATCTACTGCGCAATGACTTCGGGAGAGTAATAACGTATTGTTTAAAAAATATTGTACTTATCTGTTCACTTATACGTAATATTATAATTGAAACAAATAAACACATTTAACAATGGTATTTCTGTATACATAATTAAGTACGAGTATAGGTAATAGTCGGGTTAAAAAGATTTATAGATTATTAATTTTTAGACATTTTTCTCTGGATAACATATTACGTGTACAAAGAATTTATATCATTTATATGCAAGTCAAGACACCGTCAATAAAGTATACTAGACATAGTATTATAATTATTTAGAATCGAAAAAAAAAAATAAAATATTTTATGGAATAAATTAAGATTATAATATCTTATTATGAATATTTAATAAATATTGTAAAACAAATCCTTTAAAATATTTGGTAGATATAATTTATGTTTGTAACTATTATTATTTTATGTGAGAGAGACATTTTTGTTCAAAAACATCACATAGGCAGCTTGAATATAATAAATAGTTTTGATGATTCAGTAAATTCCCGAACATTCGGTATGGGTAGGAATTGAGTCATTTGACAGAAATTCATAAACTGAGCTTTGTTATATAACAATCATCAATAAATACAAATATTTTTTTTTAAAAAAACTAGAAAATTTGTTGTTTTTTTTACCTTTGATTTTGTATACTGTAATTATGTATTTTTTGTGTGATGGGTTGGTTATTAATTTGTTCTATACTTGAACTACCAAATAAAATGTTTCAAGCCGCCCTAGTTGAACATGTCTTTAAGCGGGAAGAGGGAGGAACTTATGTGCCGTGTAACGGTCAGATTCAGATGATTGTTTTTGTATCGAAAATATGAAAATATAAAGACTTCCTACGGCCCGCGTTGAATTCTGCTTTTCAATCTCAAACACAATCGTATTGTCTTTTTTTTTTAAAAAAAAAAATGTCAATTTTAGCTTCTTTTTTTACCAACTTTCTTAGTATACCGTTACATAAGATCATAAAAAAAAAAATGTTATTCAATTAATATTCAGATGAATTTTGGCTGTAGATTGGTGGACCAAGGGAACGGTGTCGTTGATTCGTTAAAATCAATTATTTTAAAATTGTACACGATTAGAGAAAATTGTGTGTTCTTATTTTACTGGTGTAATATTTTTTTTTTACTATGTTCCTTATTTATTTTCGTATTGCTTTTTATTTAATCGATGAAACATAGTGTGTTTTTCCATCCTAGCCTAATTTTTTAATAGGTTAAATTGTTTAATCTACTTAAATATTATTATTATATTATACAGCTATATATTAACGTTTGATAATTTAAAATTCTTACATTTTTTTTTTTTTTTTTTTTTTATAAAATTAATATTAATTATTTTTATATTATTTACAATGTACAAAAAAATGTCTTTATATAAAATCAATGCGTTTTATAAACGCGCGTGCGGTACAACACGATCTTGTCGTACTTGCACGCCATCCTTAATATTGTATAGTATAAAACGATTTAATATATTATGGATAATATTATTACATAGTATTGAAAATAAAATTAAGAAAAACACATAATCGCGTAAAATATTAATACTTGAACACATATATAAATTACAATAATAATATTGTGTGTTATAAAATACAAATTGTCTATAAACTAAACGTTTCACTACGATTCTGCGACGATCAAGGGCGTCCGTCTTCGTAGGGGGATAGGGGGACAATTTGTGTATGCTTTATGTTTAATCGTATTTTTCAACGATATTGACGTTTTTTGTCGACACGAAGGAATATGCCCTCCCTTGCTTTCGCCCGTTCCCTAACGGACGCCCTTGGCAATGATCTTGTGTATAGTATATTGCACTTATACATGTAGGTACAATAGTATTTTTCACAGATACGCATGTTACCGATCAATAATATTCGAAAGTAATTATTGATGTCGCTATTAATAGTATTATTATTTCCGTTTATATGTAATAATATATTATGTGACCGACGTGATAGTAATATTATATTAAAAATAAAAAATAAAAACAGCTGGTTAAATAATATAATAATAAAAAAAAAAATGTCGACTTATCGTTTCGAAAAGCGCATAATATAATATTACACAAATCGCGATCCAAAGAGAGAAAATTCGTTGGATTTATTTGAACATTATGGCATAACTTTGTCGAAAAGTGAAACGATTAGCAATAATCAAACTGACCGTTTCAAATATAATGGGCGAATCGAAAAATGTCGTACGCAAAATACGATATATTGTCGTCTTTTGTCGCAAGAGGGAGATTCGATACGATAGTGCATAGTCTATTGGGATATGCACTTGGATATGTCATGGGCGCGATAATAATATGAGGATCAGTGCAGTCGTTTCGTTTTACGAGAGGAAGTTAAGTACCAAACACAAAGTGTCTGATAGGGGATATGGGATTTGGCGAGTTTAAATGAAGTTACTGAAACGTATGTATATTGTATTAACTGATATGTAGGATGGGCTATGATATGGCGAGCTAAAAGGAAGTTACTAAGACGTACATTAAATTATCTGATATGTGGGATGGGATATGATATGGCGAGTTGAGAGAATGTAATTCCTGAACGAAGTATCTGGTTTATGGGATGATTGGATATGGTGAGTTGCGTGGTACGCGGTGCATAATACCGAAGTTGTTTCATACGGGATAGATTAAAATGTCGGAAACTCTGTGGTTATTACTATCACAGATATTATAAAACAACATGATGTCTGAATTCACGAGTAAATTTAAAGTTTGCCCGTCATATTATTTCATATTAGGAAGATAAAATATGTTGTATTGATTAACCCATGAAATGTTTATGTCATAAATTATAAACAATAATATGGAAAATATTTATAGAATACTATTTTTTAAAATTTGAATTATAACAATGAGAGCATTTGTCAGTTCGTGCCATTAACTAATGTTAATATAGTTTAATCAAAATTATATTACACAGTTATACAAAATTAACATTTGCTTTAATTATTAATAGTACTTCATATAAATTATATTTTAGACATATTGATATTATATAGAGGCATAATGTCATCAATAATAATCAAATATGATAAAAACAAAGACGAACATACTTCGCATGATGGGTGGTCCATGTAACGTAGTAAATTCATGACATAAACAGATAGGTATTTCACGGGTTTATCGATAAAATTCTACACTCTCAGTAATATATTATGATGGCTGGTGACTTTATAATACATAACCAACTCTATCTCATATGGGAGTTATAACATTATTTAAAGTAGTTGGCTATCTTGTTGTTTTATACATCTCTACCTGTCTATAATATGTTCATGTGGTTAATTTTATTGCCAGAACTGTGGTGTCGATAATATTGTTGTGATTTTTGAAGTGAAATGCGTAAAATAAACACAAAAACACGCAAAAAAAAACAAAACGAAACGAAAATTCTTATAATGTTGCGATTAACAAAAAAAAATAAAAAATTAAGTGGGATGTCAGAATTAAGTACTGTCGTTTTCAACGTCCGAGGATATCATTCATGAGCCGCTCGTACTCGTGTCGGGTCATCGCCTCTTCGTACGGGGGGTGCCGGCCACCGCTGCGTCGTTTTCGCGAGAACATCGTTCCCGAGTGCGGCGTTATTTCCACGCACAGAACGACGAAAGAGTTGCGGCAGTCGTGTGATTTACTTTGGTCGAGAAGTTTAGCCCGGTGTCCACCCATGGTCAACAACGAGGACGCCAGGCCCTGTTTGTCCGAGCTCTCCGAGTTCCACGCGTCGCAATTGCCGTCCACCGCGCTGTTGCCGGACAAATCTGACCCGTGCCACACTGATTTCTGGGGCCTATAACGCACAGAAAATAAATACAACAATTAGGAATAGGTAATTGAGAAAAATTTGACAAGTATGAAATATATCGGCGATAGGAGAGTTACAGTCACGGACTATAAAATATCTAAATCTAAAGAATCAATATTTCAGGAAGAATGTTTTAGTCATTTTTTTTTTTAAATTTTGTTTCTCTTTAATTTTTAGTCTAAATGACATAATTATTTTCACATTATAACATATTCTAACACGTGTTGAAAATTAAAATTTCTCAAGTCATTATAATGTACATTTATTTGGCAATACAAGTATAATTCATATTTATTATACAGCAATTTAGCCATTTAGAAGTTATGCCGTTATGCTATTTTAGTAACTGCCAATATTTATTGACCTACATCTTGAGATCAAAGATATGGACTGGCGATGACATTTTTGGTAAAATGTTGGGAAAGCCAGACATCAAGTTTTTCGACCCTCTATACTGTTAACTTTATCACAATCTGTACTTGATAAACAGTGCTGTCTATTATAATTATTTTACCTAATATGGCATCCATGGCTTTGTTACACTATATAATGTACATATATTAATTTTACTTAAATTGTAATTTATGTTTAAAATGCTCATGAGAATCAAAAAATGGCAGTATGGTAGGACAGCTAGGTTGGATGTTTTTCCTGGGCATGGGTGGATAAGCCTATCGGAAAATCCCGGTAGGCCCCATCAATATTACACTCAGAGGCTGCAATGGCCCAATCTCGAAAAATTAAAAAAAATTGTAATTTTTATAATACTTGTGTACCGACGGCTGACCAGTATTAATGCGTATTTGTAATATTTGTATTATCTATATTAGGGGCCTCTGTATAATACACGTTGATACCTGTTTACAAGCGGGTATCCATAATTTTATTTCGGGGAGGTCTGATCAAAATGTATAAACATTGTCATACAGTAAAATAAAAAAAGCTGCTGTCCTAGGATAATTGGGACAGGTGCGTTATTAACACGCCGTGCACCGTACTGCCACACAAATGATATTCCACTATTCTCCTACAATCCAAACTTAAAAGTGGAACATCTCGCTAATGGATTGACGGAAATCAAAAATTTCAACACTAAAATTCATTTTTCATTTTAGTACTCCATTTATGAAATTTATGGAATTTTTAATATAGGTCGCTATTTGAAAATCAAAAGTAGGTAGTGGTTTTACCCCCAAAAATAAGGGTGAAAAAAATTGTAGAGCTACTTTTTTCTTAAACGTTTTAGAAAACAAATTCCGAAAAAAGTTAATATTTTCCGAGATAATGAGTGAACTCACTTAGATAGATCACTTTGTATACCTACGATACCTCGTATGTCATATTATGGTAAAATAATTCCATTTATGCATTATATATTTTCTTTAATAATATTTGTTTATTATTGTACCTATTTTTCTACGTTTTTCCCACTTATTTGGTAAACTCCTGGGAAAATCAAAAATGACGTTCTTAAAGTACGTCCCCATACCGATTTTTTTTTAGAAAAGGTGCTACACTTAAAAATTGGAACAAGATCTGTTGTAGAAAAGTCGTCTACAGATAAAAAAAAAATTAAAATTGAAAAATGAAAACCTTTGTAAAACGAAAAACTTCTTCGCTTCACTCAGAATCTAAAATTGTTATAATTTTAATTAATATATTTTTTTAACATTTTTTAAGATTGTGTAGTATATATATATATTAAACGATTTTATTGTAAAAAATATTGTGAGCGAATCGATCATTTATATTTCTTATTATATATATAGAACCTATATGTGGCTCACAAAATATATCCCAATGAAAAAAAAATACCTATCCACTTATGGTCTAGGGTGTCACCGTACCAGAAGAGGCATCGAAGAAGATATGTCGCCCCTGCCTTTTTAACAAGTGATATAATACAGTTGAAATGCGTTTACGTAGTTAAATGGTACCTACAATTATAGACGACGAGTTTGCAGTTAAACGTTTTTTGCCCAAATTTTAATAGAAAATTGTATAAAATATTATCTTTACGATTTTGACTAGACCTGTAAAACCAATAGCATTTTAATCCGCTTAGAATCTAAAATAGAGTATACGAATACTACTATGGATACGTATTATGCATTTATATTATTTCGATCGGTTTCGGCCAAAAATAACCAAAGTCGCGGTCGTATAATTTTATGTTTTGTATTCATCTGATGTCTTTTGATCTTTATTTATAATATTGTATTTGCTGACCATGGATTTTTTCGAAACTACCGACCAAAATAGATTTATATACTATATAGTCTATAACTAGACTTATCTAACAATACTCGCGCGGCGTCGATTGTGTTTGTCACTTTCCTCTGGCCACGGACCCCAGGATATGACGGGCTTGTCGGTCTGTTATTGTGCCCCGCAAGGAATAAATGATGCTTAAAACAAGAGATGCGATGTGAGGAAGCGGCAAGTGAAGGTATCATTCCTCTTCCCATGTAATTATAAGTAGTTTTTTCTTTTTTTTTGTGCGCCGCGTCATTTGAAAAACGACAAAACCGTAGGTACTAAAGCGGCGATGCACAGAGACGAACAGCGTGCAGTGGCGGTAACGTATATGTGTGAGTGACAATAGCTTCTGGTTTTTTTTTTTTAATGCGGCCCGCCACGAGAGTGTATAATTACGACAATGTACGAGGCTCATTCGAAATGAATCGTTATTGTTTTTCAACATTTCTAGGATCACTTATTATAATATGTATACAACACAGTGCTTTTACTTTTGCGATGAGTATTAAAAATATATATGGTCGTATCAATACAGTATTTTCAAGGAGGAGGAAATAAAAACGCCTCATGTCATTGATAGTAATGATACTCGCGCATGGTGCATTTCCGAGAAAAAATACTTTGGTACCTATCTATTACAAAACTCGCTCACGAGATTAGATAGGTATTTATATTATTTTTTCAAAACTGAAATCGAATTATCGTTAATTAGTTTATAAATAACTGTCTACAATGACCATTTTTACGTGAATTTAATAGTTGGGTTAAAAACTCGTATCAGAAATCGTCCCTTCGGAGTCAATATTTTAATGTTCAAGTTCTTAATATTAATTTTCTTCAATTGCCATGGCTCCCCGATTTTTAAAAACTTTAAAAGCCAATGAAAAATTTTATAAGTTAACATTTTTAAACAAAAATCATAAATTGGTTTGTGTCGTTTGCTCAAGGAAAGTATCCAGTATCTATTGTGTATTTTTTTCCCTCTCGTAGTATAATTATTCATTGCGATGAGTGGAAAATTAAACCATAATCGGATTTAAAATCCAGATTTAATCCATTACACTGGATTAAACGGGTTTTATTTTTGTTTTCTAAGGTTTTAAACTGTTTAATCGATTCGGGGCGTAGCGAGGAATGCATTGGTTTTACAATGACGTTTATTGTTTTTCTGTGAGCAATTTCGTTTTTAATAATAATTAATGAAAACCGGAAAAAAACGTAGGAAAATGGAAAATGTACGTACACGTACAAGAAATCACTCCGAATCGTTTTCGTTAGCAATGATTGACTGTCGCATATAGATATAAATTTAATTCCCCTCTATATCCTACCTACACAACTTCCCACCTACAAGAGTAGCGCGATGGAGCCACGTATCGTGCGAATTATATCAGTTTTTTTTTTTTTATCAGGATTTCGGATCAATTGATGAAACTTTTGCTAATCATAGCTTACCACGAGAAGTCAGTAAGCACGTTTTTGCCGCTAAAACTGTAGATTCTCGGCTGAGAAGATATGAACGTCCCGTGTTCGGTGAATATGTCGTTCCACGAGTTAAACAACATGTCGCCCTTGATGTTGAATATGGGATGGCCCCTGTCCGATTCGTGCACGATCGATTTTAGATTATTGAGGCGCGATGACAGGAACGCCTTGAACGCGCCGTGGAGACCAGCCCTCTGTGACTGCCGGTAACATGAGTAGTCGACGCTCTGTACTCCGTGCATGTTGCCAGTGTACGGTTCGTTCAAAGCAGCCATCCGTAACTGTAACAATGATAGTATTATAATATCTACGCATCAACGATGGATTACCAAGTAAGTCACCTCGAACCTCTCCCCCTAAACACTTCAGTGAGTTTTTCAACGCTCTTTAAAGCCTGTGGGTATGCAAAAACGAAGTTTTGCGAAATTGAATAGAAAAAAAATTGGAATAATTGGAATTATCATATCATTAACAACTTCATGAAAAAAAAAAAACCAAAATAATTGTAAAAAAAATAAAAAAAAAATATAACAATGCTCACATATTGTCACGTATTATTATACGACCCATGGGGAGATGCGAATGTCCCCTTCTCCCCCCCACACAGGTACGCCCCTGTTGGCCAATGATATTTAAAACCATAACCCATGAATATTGATACTTACAATACTCGAAAAAAATTAATTGCTAACGTGCTCCATGTGGGAACATTTACAACACAGTTTAGCCATAAATTTAGAAAATGAGAACAATTCACTATTTTATATTGGTTTAGCTATATCACGTAGGACCTTATATTCTTCGAAGGTAACTGTCAAATATATTATGGAACTCTGTAAGTTATTTTAACAGCTGTTTTTGAGTGTCAGTTTATACGAGTCACTGTCACCTATTAATATAGGTCACTGGGCTACCTATAAGTCTTAAATCGTGATTTTTAGTTATTATAATATCATTATTTATACCTATAAATAAAAATATCGGTTATCTCTCCTAACACTATTGGTAACCTCTCTTTCTCGCAAAGTTGTATTACGATATTGGCCTGTTAGCAGAATTAAAGGATACCTAATGTTAATCCTAAAAAACAGGTCAGAACATATTATGAGTATAATTGACGGAATGAGAGTTATTTTTACATAATTTAAAGTAGAATATAGTAAAAAATGTAAAATTATTTAAAATTTGGTACCCGCCTGAAAAAAAAATGTTTTATAATCTATTAAAAATTCAAGTTCATCCAACTTACCTGTTTAGGATGCCACTGAAAAAAAAAATTTATTCTTATTAAATCTCTTTGAAAATAATATAAATAAATATTGCGTATATTTTTTTTTACTACTTCAGACATAATTTTATTATTATTATATATACAGGGTGATTCTTTTATCACAATTCAACCATTTTCTCGTCGGACGTATAGTGTTATCGTCTAAAAATGGAAAATATGAAGTTTATTACTTCGGTCTAAATTTTTAAACAGTTTTAAGTTATATCTCGTAAACATAATATCTACGATATTAGTGTTATGCATTTCGACATTTTTTTGACAGGCAAACATTTTCTATTCCAATCTTTGTTTTAAAGTGGGTTTGAATTCGAATTCACTTTGAAATCTTCCGAGAAAATCGATTTGTCGTGATAAAAGAATCCACTCTGTAAAAGTTCGTAAAAGAATTTCGGACGAAGTTATTTTTAATTAAAAAATGTGACTATAATACGCGCGATGTATTTAAAAAGAAAAAATAAACAATATTTTACGCCTTACCATCGTGCTGTCTTTTACTGGACTGTGGTTATTATGTACTAAATTTGAGGATTCCAACGGCGCTCTTGTCGGCATCGGGGTGTTTGTCGGAACGGATTCGATTCCAGCCGGCACCACCGAACCCAACTGTAAAAAATTTGAATATGTGATGATCAATCGATCGATACGGTTCGATTCACTAATATCGTGATATATTATATTCCACTAACCGAAATGTACTGCCAGCCGTGCGCGACACGTACCAAAAGCGCTTCTTCTTCGACAATAAACGCAATAGTACCCACTTGAGTCCTATCCGTTACCTAAACACAAATAATTATTGAATTAGTTTAATACACGTGCATCCTATGCATAACACGTATATTATTGTGAAGACGTGACACGTGAAATGAATCGTAGGCATTACCACTCCACAGCCTACACAATCACTGTAGAATGATTATTTTATACGTTTTATTTTCTTTTATTTATTTTATTTTCCGGTGATCTTCTCGGAGGATTTCATAAATTAATTTGATTTTTGTTTTTTTCAATCATTATGGAATCTTTCATATTTTAATTGAACGATATTTTCAAACTATATAAAACCATATAAAGCTATTGTTTTTGAAAATTGTCTTCATTTGAATCTAGGAGTAGGAGGATTGAAAATCCATTTGTTATTTAAAAATTCAAAGTGTCGTTCCTATACTCATTCGATGTAAAACCAGTAAGGGTAAACATTTGAATACAGTGTTAGTTATTTAAAATAAATAAGCTTACTAACGATTCCATATAATTGAAAAAAAGCAATCAAATTCAATTGAAATTCTCCAAGAAAATTACTGTAGATAAATGGATCACTAGAATAACAATTCAAATTACATGTATCATTGATTTCTTGTTCGGAAACGTCATAGCTCCCGGTACGAGAATGGGATCGTTTATAGCGCCTAAAGAAAGTAAAAAATTATATTAAAAAAAAAAACAAAGAAATGTAAAATCAAAGAATAAAAATAATATAATATATTATAGCTATGTATAGTTATTACTTCGGAGTGGCGAGGAAACAAAACCTGGATCTCCGGGTTCGCCTTTCTGTCCTTCCACCGCTAAACCGGGAGGGCCCTGAAATGCGTATACATATTATTTTACTATAATATTGAAACAAAAAAAAAAAAAAAATTAGCCAACAATCGCTTAAATTGAGATTGTATTTACCGGTGGTCCCGGCGGTCCCGGTATCGGTGTATAAGTGCCTCCTGTACCCGGCGATCCCGGATCACCTTTATCACCCTTCTATATTATATATAAAAACACGAACATTACCAAATCAAAATATTAAAAAATACGCATTTTAGAATCGAAAATATACCATTTTCGGTACTCACTATAGACTGTCCCGGATCTCCTTTGTCACCTTTGGGTCCTCCCGCTCTTGGTAAAGCCTACAACGGTACGCATTTATATTATTAAAACATTGTATTTCATTTGTATGGACATGCATACATCCAAGAATACAAAACTAATGATAATTATTGTATTCATAACATATATGTGATTTAAAAAAAACTCGTATCTAATGTATGCAATTCTCATGTCTCTAAAATGAGATTAATATTATGCTTCTACTTTGCGGTAAATTAATTTATTAATTAACTATCGTAATTATATATATTATACTGGCCATCGATAAAATATAATGAAATATATATCGTATTAAAATGCAACTTACGTCGTCCTTAATATTTTTAGTAGCGTTTAAAAAAATACATAATTTTAATTTATTATATGTTTTTTAGTAGGTACCTAACGTAATATGTGTACACATATATTTTTTTGTTTGTTTTTTAAACTCACTCGTAAACCAGGTAAACCAATTTCTCCGGGCGGACCAGGTGGGCCTACAGGACCTATAAAACAAAAACGGATTCATACATTTCAAAAACGTGTTACACATCGGCCGCCATATTAAACGTATACAAGTCGGTAATATTTTATGTACCTGGCTTTCCGCGTTTACCTCGTTTGCCCATATCACCTAAATACATAAAATACAAATTAAATTAAATATTAAAAAAAAAAAATCATCTAACGTACATAAAAACAAGTAAATTATCTAAAATCTATAATTAATGAGGAACTCTAATGCATTTTTAACACGTCATAGAAAATATTCTGTTAAAGCTGAAGTCCTTTTTTAATATGAATTTCGAGTATTTCAAAATTAAAACGTTCGCTACAAGGAAAACGATTAATTATATTTGTTTCACGATGAAAATCATTTTGAAATCATACGCTTGAATATTATACTTATAAACTATATTCGGACTAATAATCGTTTTTAACAACGTTTCAAAATCCTTCCCTGCGAAAAAAAAAATAAAGTTTGATATATTATTATATTTTTGAAATAATAATTTACGTTAACGTAAATTGGTCCGTTACATTCGAAACTTTTATTTACTTCCTATATGTCATTTATTTCAACATAAGCTTTTTCTCTCCCTGTCCCTTTCTTTCTCTCCAATGCAGTATTCTATCAATTTAATAAAACTGTTCAAAGCCGAATAACACTATTAACGTCAAATGTCTCAGAAAATAAAATATCTATTATTTGCGGGGAATCTGAGAATAATATAATATAGATTATACACATATTATACATGGCCAGATGGGTATAAATACAATTTTTCGTTGTACATATTATTACAGTTACAATAGGTTGATGCATAAAAATAATATTGTATACTTGAAAAATGCAACATATTAAATGCATTCGGGTTACATGTACTATATTCAAATTTTTCGGTATTTTTTTATTTTTTTGTTTAAACCGTCAAAATAAAGAAGTAATAGTGGTTTTGTTTTTTCAAATATACAATAAGTATCATTGTATAATATTTATTTTTTATTATTATTATTCGAATTTATTCGGCCTCTAGGACCGCAATACTATTTGTCCTCCGGCTATCTGATATATCCATCGCCGACATGTTCCTTTCGGACCACTTCCTAGAGTTTTCGCGTTCATGTTTTTCCTTCTATTACCTAGACGTATATTCCCGTCCCGTTTTCGTCCTTCCCAACCGTATTTTACCCTCATACCGGGTTTTGTTTCATCACTATTGTTTTTTTTTTTTTTATAACGAACTTAAAATATGTATACATTTCGTAATATAACGACCGCACTACCTATATACTATACATTGCAGTTTATTTCATATTACGCATTATTTTCCAAGTATAAATATCATTATATACCTATATAAAGTATATATTATTATGTTTTATTCTTTAATTAATAATTTATTTATAGTCGGCACTCGGGTAATAATAATAATGCAAATCGGGATTTGGGTGTATTTTTATATTTAATGTAATATCATCAGCCATTTATTTCGGTTGCAGTCACCACTTATTATTTAATATTCTGCACCACAATATCCATACATTTTACGCAAGTAGTTAGGTATGTACATTTGTTGTATTGTTATCCATTGTATAATATTGCAGTATTTGTATACACGAAACTGTCAAATTAAAATTCGTAATTGGACTGTTATAACAATAGTATAGTATTATACTCGGCGTGTAGTTTTAATTATTACAAAGTATTAATTTTTGAAAATTAATTCTGAAAAAAAAAAAAAGAATACCGAATTGAAAAATTATTTTCACATTTCTCTAAAAAGCTATAGACATACAATTCGTACTTTTATAATGCGACGTAAAAATTAATTTGTCGCTATCCTATACCTAGGCGTGCGTGAAGTTGACCCCCGACTTTCGACTCATGATTTTGGAGCAATGCCAATATTTCGTGTGGCCGGACAAAATCATGTTTTATTTTTTTTTAAATAGTTAGGAAAAACACAGGCATTTCGATTTTAACAAAAAGTAATAAATAAAAACCCCGTTGTATTTTTAAGAACGGCGTGCCAGTGATTATTGACCCCGTGATGTCTCGGTAAAATGTATCGGGGCGGTCAATATACACTAGTGGAACGTTCAAACATTAACGCACGCTAAGGTACGTCTGGTCGTATCGTTTATGTAATGACAATTTGTCTTTTTATACAGACTTTTAAAATAAATAAGCGCAATGTAAATACACACGTGCAATTCGTATACAAGCCACGTGATAAGACCTCGGTTGTGTTTGGTTTTTATATTAATTATAGTAATTATTTAAAATTTTCGCGGCGGTGGATCGCGGGATGGGCTTTGCGGAAATATTTTTTTTTTCCGTTTGTTAGCATTTAGTGTACCTATGTTGTGTATATGCTTACACCATAACTCGAATAATTAGTACTCGAAATATATATGTACAATAATTATTATAATTAATAACGCCGCAGATTTAATGTTAGATTAACGGCCGTACAAAAATGTCCGTTCGTCCCTTTGAGAATAGTATATAGTATAGGTAGGTATATCGTAGGCGGTCCTCGGTAACGGATAAGGAAAATAGCAATACAATAATTATAAACAAATAGTTCAATAACATTACAATATAATATCATTGTCGTAATGTATCGGATTGGTAAAAAGTTACAAACTCGACGGAGATAAACACGATAAGGCGTACAATATTATTATTACACCCGTACTTGCTAATATGCGTGCATGCACGTACAAGTATTATTACACTGTTATTGTGTATTCGCGCGGTATTACGTAATCGTCTAAAACTAAAATACTTCATTATAATATTATTATTATTATTATTATTATCGTCGTGTTTCTCGTCTTACCTTTATCTCCTTTGAGGTTTCCAAGATCGGCGACGGATATAGGCACCGCCAAACCTGGCTCTCCCGGTTCACCTTTGGGTCCCGTCAGACCGGGCGGACCCTAAAACCACAAGCAAAATACATTATTAATTAATTAATTAGTTAATTAACCGTTTGCAGAGATTTACGTCGTCGCGACGATAGTACCTATATTATGTTATTATACACGCGCATTGTTGTTAATAATAATAATATACGGGGCGATCGATCGTCGATAACGTACACGCTGTATCGTATCATCGTCTCGGAAAAGTATATTATATTAACGGTTTCCGAGATTTTAAAGAAACGAGCCGGTAGATAAAACGTTCCGTTGCCGTTAATTTGTTGTCATCTTTATTTCCGAGTGCGAAACTATACGCACCGGCCGCTTTTGAAACGTTAATATCCGTTAATCCGCTGACGAGATATTCTACTTTTAAATTTGGCTAGGGGAAGAGTAGTAGAGTAGCATCGTTATTTCCGTGGCGCAACGTCGTTTGAATATCTACTCCTCACTCACCCAAACTCAAAAACGGAATATCTCGTCAACGAGATCGCGGAAATTAAACATTTCAACGCCAAAATGCGTTCAAACAAAAAAACTTCATCTATTTATGGAATTTTTAATAAATACGTACATTATGAAAATTCTATTTGAAAATCAAAAATGGGTACCTAGTGCGTGGTTTCACTGTCAAAAATATAAATGACAAATATAACGATGACGTGACGTTTTATTGTAATGCGGAATTCGGAAAACCAGCTCTTATACAGAGTGTCCCACGGCGTTCGAACTATTAATGAACATTCGATTATAATGAATATTAGATTTGTTTTTAATTTTATTTGTTTCAAACTGTTCTTCTTTGAGAGGGGGAGGGGTGTCTATTTAGGGAAAGGTTAAATCGTTATTTTCGTTCTCTAATCATTAAAAAAAATAATAACCTTTTACAAAATGGCTATTTTGTAAACCGATTAAATTATTTTTGTTTGGAAATTAGGAGATGAAAATAGAAATGTAATATTTCTTTAAAAAAATGTCCCCTTCAAAGAATAGGAGATTAAAAAATATTGATCGTTAACAAATCTAGAGAAATTCGTCGAACACGGCGGGACACTCTGTATACAGGTTTTTTTATTAGTAATACCGCATTATAATTTTATTAAACTTTTATACACACCCGTTTCGTCGTTCTGTTGGATAATATTTGGTCGTCAAAATACCGAATCGATACGTTTTCGGTTTTATTTTTTTCGATTATTATTATTATCGTTATTCGAACGAGTAAAAATATAGTATTGCACACTGTTATAAGGAATGGAAATATTAAATAATGTCTTTTAGCAAGTATTATAGTTTTATAATACTATACTGTTGAAGTACCTATACATTACCGGGTAAACGATTAAGACGCATACGTGTTAAAACACTGAATTCTTAATATTTTAACGGAGAGAGAGAGAGAGAGGAGATGTTTGTACTTTCATGCCGATTGTTTGGCGATAAATAAATAATAATAATAATATAATAAAAAAATAGATACGTATAATAATAAAAACTCGGGAAGTATTTTATTTCATTAACGTAACGGACGCGTTTCCGGCCCGAATGAACAAAATAATATACGAAATTATATACCTACTTATTATAGAGTATACTTACGGGGTTTCCGCCTGAGCCCTGACCGCCCAGAGCACCTTTTTCGCCGCGGTCTCCTTTCGAGCCTTTATCGCCTTTGACCGCTTTCACGACTGCCACGTCCGCTATAATATAATTCGATAAATAATAACTGTATAATAATATTGCACCTATATTATAATATAGGTATTATTGCGGGAATACGATAATCGCGACTGCGGATTTTCGAGAGTTTTCATACCGCCATACGAACGACTATTGTAGGCATGACGGACCTCGAATAAAATGTCCGTGCGTTTTTACGAAACTACAACAATTTTATATTAAAAAAATATATAAGCCCCGAAGATTCCAAATAGGCGATACCTCGATAGAAAATGGATTTTGAACAAGCTTATACATTTATTCAGGGAAAAGAATGTCTAGTCTCTACGTGATATTTACGTTTCTACAAGAAAATCATAGGAAAATCATAAAATGACCACTTCAATGGACCCAAATATAGACACAAAATGATACAAAAAAAGCTCTCCTGTTTGATCGGAACGAGATATCTGATAGAAAAGTTATATACAGACAGAAAAAAAAAACACACGCCACAATAGAACCGATGTACATTCCTCCGCTGAGCTGCGGTCAAAATCTAAAATAAAATTAACTACTGAATGTGTACGTTTTCACAATTTTCTAATGGTTTTTCGCAATTATTCAATAAACTGTAATGGTAATTATTATAAAAAAACGACCTTCTCAATGCGCTTTTGAACTAAAAAAAATTCGTTACAAAAAAACCTCATTTGTCGTTTTTGGATCGGAGTGTCATTTCCGGTGGAAAAATGAAGAGTAGGGTGATCCTCATTTTTAAATTTAAATAATTCTTTTTCGTGGGCTCAGAATTTTACTTGATACATAGTAAAAATCATCTTTTGCAAATTTCGGGTATGATAAGCGAACCCCTTCATTTGCCTCAAAAAGGTTTATGGGATTTATATACAAGATTCATGTAAAACGTTGAACCTGTCAACATTTAAATTGATTTTTTTACATATTATAACAATAAGTTTCGTTGAAATTTTAAAAAAATAGCTATTTTGTAGGAAATCTTTTTTACCCGAATAAAGTTACTAATCAATTTTTCGTATATTATTCGTATGTATTTAAAAAAATTAACGTAAAAAGCAATTATTCCTTTTTTACAAACCAACTTCAGCCCTTTTTGAGGCAAGTGAAGATAGGTTTACTTATCGTGCACAAAATCTGCAAAAATTATTTTTACCGTGTACCCAACGAATTTTCGAGCCCGCGAATTCGATTATTTAACATTTATTTTCAACGCCTATTCAGCTCTAATAAGGACCGCCTTAGTGTACCGAACAAATCAGAAACCTCACCGCCGTAATAACGAAACCGATAACGCTCAGAATTTCAAACGACGACGGTCGGGGAAACGTTACTATGTTAAACAAAACGTACAAACGTATAACATCAAACGTAGTTGTAAAATGATAATAATAATATAATATTGTACCGTTACGATAGATTTTTTTTTTTTGTTTACGCGGTTAATGCGCCGCGGCTTAAACCGCGAAACGCCGAGAGATCATTGCGATATATCCCCGACATTGGCGTCATCCAATATTCACGTATAATAATAATAATAATAACAATAACATAATGTTTGTTACTCGACAAACAGCACGCGCAGCCGTGCGAAAAAAATATTTTAAAATATTACGCGCGGTTCAAACAATATTTTTTTCCATTCTCCGACTGCGGTACGCGCGAGAGGAACAACCGCGGCCGCCGCCGTGGTTGCGGTCCGAGTTAATTAAATCTCGCGTCTCCTTTGTCGACGGCGCGGCGCGGCGTCTGCAGCGCGTTCGCCTTTACGATATTGTCGTGCCGCCGCAGGAGAACGACGTCGGGGAGGTTGCGCGCCGTGCAGGTATTGTGTGCACGGCCCGGCGGTCCGCGTTGATATTGTCGGTGAAAAAAAAGCGCGTACGCGTACCGTCCGTTATTGACGCGGTTAAACACACGCAGGTTGGAAATCGGCCCGCGCGAACGATTCCGAATCGCGAGGCCCGTGTCTTCTGAACAAATCAGCCGTTCCAACTGATCGCTAGCGCTACAGTCGGAACTATCTTGAGTAGCGAGTAACAACTAACAACAAAACGACAACGACGCATCCGGATAGTGGGAACTACGAGTAACGACAAAAACCAAAAACCTAGTCAAAACTGCTTATTTGAAATCGCTGAACGTGCAAGTCATGAAGTTCCTTATTTTAAATGTCTAAATTGATTTTATCAATGTAGCTAAGACTTGAGATATACCTATGGAGATTTTTCATTCGGTAGACACGTTGATATCTTCTGTAGATTTCGCATCGCGTCTTAAAATATAATTGGGGTAACGTTGTCATCTATGACGATTTCGTATTTGAATGACGCTGAATAAATCGTATATTGAATAAATCAAAATAATAATAAAAATCCATGTAGATCTGAAAACATTGAAGATCGATAATTGTACAATGTTGTCGCGAACGCGATGCACCTTAACGGGGGAGCCATCGATTTCCAAACGGGTCTCAATGTATGGTATGTTTATATGCGCGCGAGAGCGACGCCGCACGTACGCCGAGCGCGTTAATGGAAATCCGACCGTGTTTTCTCGCCAAAACACAGAATGTCGTAATTATTTTTGCGGTCGCCACTTGCCACGGGGACGGAGAAATATGCGCCGTAACAGGCGGCCCGACGACGACGATTGATAGGCAATGACTGTACCGTGGCTTTTTATACAATTAATAACACGTTGATTTCCGGGCACTTGTACCGGAGAATACGTATATTACTAGAGTTTTACACGTTTCGGGTCGGTAAGTTCGGAAAAAATTTCGCGTTGTCGTCGGCGGAATCGCGGCCCGAATCTCTGGATCGAAGACGTAGTAGTCGTAGTTGTGCGGGCGTTTCGACCCCGAAGGATCCGATGGCGGAACCTGCAGGGCGAGGGTTATAGGGTAATTTCCGCCGCCTCCAAACGCCGTAGTATAGCGTGATTTTCTCTCGATTTTTAATTTATTTCTTCAACAATATATACGTAAGAATTTTCATTGTCGTTAATGGTTTTGCTCATATCCCGTAAAAAAAATTGAGATCTCGACCCACAAATTGCGGACACGTAATACAATGGTTTTTACACAGTGGGGACACCGTTGATCATTAAATGTTTTTTGAAAACGGAATTTATAATCTTCGTAGATAATAACAATGAGCGACTTTGATTTTTATTGTTCACGAAATCCACGCGTGTAACTAACGAACCAATAGTGAACTATTTTCTGTCCGACCGACGTTTACCGATCTTTTTATTTTTTTTTTCCTTTTTTTATCGTGCGTCGCTGTGCTTTAGATTAGATGCCGGTTTTGATGCGGTTCTTATATTTATGGATATGAATATCCGAGATAAAATTGTTTAAATACAAAAGGTTACTCGGGCCGCAATTCACCTACAGCCAAAAGGTTTACCGGGATCGAAATTCACCGGTCTTCGACAACGTAAACATCATTTGCCTAAAGCCGAATTTCGAGTATAATATTATGTGTAGGTTATTTTATAGGTGGTGTGTTAAAGAAAAAACACCCTTGGCATTAAAGCACCCCTACTAGAGTGAAATTTCCCCCAGGCTCACTTGTTATCATTACTTTATTTAATTTTTTAGATTCTCAGCACAGTAAAAAACGTATTGATTATAATATACTATGATAATCTGTTTTTATCCTGATTATAAATACATATAGATTATCAGTAATTAATAGTGTTCACGGTAATAAAAGTTTTAGATTTTAAGTGGAGTGAGGAATGTATTAGTTTTATATTGATATTTAGTTTTGTTTTCTCTGGACAACTTTTCTATTAGAAATTTTGTTCCGATTTTAAATTATAGCACTTTTTCTGAAAGAAAATTCTGACTGGGGCGGTACTTTAAAATGAACATTTTTGATTTTCCCAAGAGTTTTCCTAATAAACGGGAAAAACAGCAACACTATCAACCGAACTCCGCTCGTTCCTTTCGTTAGAAATTTTTAACCGTTGCATATAGATTTAAATTTCCCTTCTTCTGTCTTCCTAGCTTCTTTTTTATAACAATGGTTTTACTCGTCCCAATTTCCTAGGACAGCTTTTGTTCTTTTCGATTTTGTTTATCTACCAGAAATTTTGCTCGGGATTTTTAGTGTAACATCTTTTATGAACGAAAAAATGTTGTCTTATTGGTGAACGTATTGATTTTTCTTGTAGTTTGCTTAATAACTGGAAAAACTGGGGAGAAACTTAAGAAAACCGAGAATATTTACACAAATAACTCTTTCGATTAGGTTTATTTTGTTTTAATTGTAGAAACTTGATGTATCTAAACAAATTTTATGTTTACCTATTTGATTGACTTTGTAATATTTTTAAAATATTATGGCAATATTTGAGATGTTTAAAGACATTTGATATTTTCTAGTTTTTTTAGTTTTATGTGAATAAAATTATTGAAGTCGGGCAGAAATGCTTGAAAATTGTACACAATTTTCTTCATAAGTTGTGTGTAGTACAGTTAAAAATAATGTTGAGAAAAATGTAATATTTTTTAGTTAATCATTTTTAAGTTTTCATCTTCTTATCTACTACAGTGGTTTGCCCATTAGCAGTATTGGTATTTTTTTTATATACATATATATAGTTATAACCCCGTTATTTACTTTAATGCGTAGGAGTATCTAATACCCGGTATATTTTGTTAAAACAAGATGTTTGACCATACAAATGTTTAGAGAGTGGGATGAAAGTTGAAATCCTCAAAAGACACATAAAGCACTATTGATGTTAGCACTAAGCATATTCAAAATATTTTTTCCCTGGCTTAATCTAGAAGTTTTGTAAGAGTGTAGATTCTAAAAAAAAAACATGGTGAAATTTATATTGATACAACTGCATTATAAAATAACTCATATTTCTGAGTTAGAGCACATATTTTGATCGAAAGAAAAAACCATTGAAAGTTTCCAATTGTAGCGGAGAAAAGATTATGTAATATAATGGCCACAATAAAGAGTCTATATTTTTCAATAGTCTATAATTTATATTTCTCAGGGAAATTTGACAAGTGATGTATACTATCTGACAGTGAAGAGATTGTTTTTCATATTTTCCATGATCGATGTAAAAAAACAATCACAAACCACGTGAAAATAGTGGAATTCTAAAATAATATTTATAAACCAAGCTAAACTAGCGTCAAAATCAAATTTAGAGTTTAACTTTCTTCCTAATAATACACAGACAATAATGTAATGTGATACGCGTACGTATTGATAATAAATTATAATAGATAATGGTACATAAATTAAGTAGGAAATTAATGTTTTTTTACTTTTGTCCGAGTTTTTCACTCCGGGTGGAGCTATTCCAGGAGGTCCCGGAGGTCCGGGCGGTCCACTGTCACCTAAAATAAAAAATATTATTATAGTGTTTAGAATATTATTTAAAAACAAGTATGTAAAAGTCAGTATAGTAAAATTGTTATCAAGTAAAAAATATTGAATTATTATAGGTAATTAATAAATTTAACTGTAATATATTTGATATTTTTCGATTACCTTTTTCGCCTTTTGGCCCAGGACCAGCGTTTTCTCCTGGTATTCCTGGGAGCCCGTTGAAACCTGTGAGTCCCCGCTCACCTATAATAATATTATATATTTCATATTCAATGATATGGAATTAAAATAGAAACCGTTTGTTTTTTGATATTTTGTTTATTGTATTGATTGTGGGTAATAATAATGGTACTGTTATTATTTTAATAACTATCTTAATTTAAAACGTCTATACTTGGCTAATATTTAATACGGTAACTATACACTATGTAGTATACTTATAGATTTATTTTAGCTATAACTGTAATTTTTATAAAAAGTACTATACTTATTATGTTAGTTATTAAACAGTCGAACCGATTTATAATATTAATAATAATTTAGAATCATTACTTTAATTAATTTAATTGTGAAAAATTAGTTGCGGCATACATATATAAATACATAATCCAAAAACGTTGCAAGAATTCGCTTATTTCAAAAGTTAATTTTTATAACTTTCAAGAACGTGATTATTCGAAAAAAATAAATAGTTTTCGAATGAAATATTATTATATTGATGGCGTAGATAGAAAATCGAATAAAAAAAATGTGTTTAAAAAGGGTAAAAATTCTTGAACCGTAATAAATAAATGGTTTTAAATAAGTAAAAAAAAAACTATTCAAGTTACTCTTAATATAATTAATTCAAAATATCCGCAAAAGAATAATATTGTTTTGATAATTTTTAAGTTGGAGTCACCATCTATGGCCTGTATTCCAGCCGCTACGTCCGCTCTTTTTTAAAATTTAATTTGTAAATATAATATAATTTTATAATTTGAAAAGCCATATCAGGTTATCGTTGAAATTGTCTACATTACCTAATTAATTTACCGGACGATATTAATTATTACAAAAACATAGATAACATATAGGATGGTCATATACAACGGGACATTGCAGTTTTAAAATATTTATGCTAATGTTTCATTCTGTAATGTTCTAAAGACTTTCATGTTAAAACTAACTTTGGTAAGTTATTAAGGATTTACGGTTCGGTTTTGAATTTCTGTCTAATAAAATAGATTAAATCAAATATTATTAAAAATTAATTAATTTATAGAAAATCGCGTTTTATGTAAAATCCGATAGAATTATAAAAAAAATGTAATCAAATTACAAGTTTATAAATTGTAGGTAATTAGAAGGTAAATTAGGTAAATTAGAAAGTAATATTATTTAGTAGATGTCGATAAAAATTACAAATTTTCGTTTACCTTTGAATCCTCGCGGTCCCGTAGATCCGGTGTAGCCCTATGTAAAACAAAAAACATGACAAATTTAAATGCTTATCCAATTTACCTTGCCAGTCAAACGTGGCTATACCTCACAATAAAAAATTTCACAATAATTAAAATTTATAAATGTTACTCGGTCACGATTCACGAGCAGTTTTGTAATATTGCTGCAAGTGCTTGAATAACTGTAAGTGACGGTTTTTGTTTTGACTCTATCGTCTTGACCATAAAGAACGTAAATTTATTTTCAGAAAAAAAAAACAACTTTTTAAAATTGAATTAAAATATAATAATTTATCCCAAACAATCAACGTTATTCGGAATTCATTAAATGTAGAAGTTTTCCGACATTACATTTTAAATAATTATAACAATATTGTATTAGGTATACTCCTCTTAAGAGTACTTCCAACTTCAAAGAGGTATCTATATAGATTTATTATTATTATTATTCTTTTTTTCTTTAGACGACTACTTAATATGATAATACCTATTATAATTTCTACTCGGAATAAATATTAATCCAAAAAAAAGCGTAAAGTAACTGAGTTTCTTAGAAATAAATGAATGTCAAAAAAAAAAAAAAAAAATAGTTAAGAAAAAGAAAACGAAAGTAATATTAAAATAAACATAAGCATAGGTAAGTAGTACACCTAAAAAGAAAAGAACTTTTAATCGCTTGGAAAAATACAAACAAAAACACCTGCAGCACGTATAGCGACTTTTCAATCGATTTATAGTGTTCCTGGGCGCTCAAACAGTATGTAGTTACTAATTCCAGATATTTACAGACCCTGAATGTACTTATTAATTCAAAATAATAACTATTGATCACGAATAATAGGTAAATCCTATTATCCTATAATACATAATATCCTTAAAAAAAAAAAAATTAATTGTTTAATATATTTTTGAATACATTATACACCACGGGATGATCAAACTATCATAATAAGACATTCATTATCTCAGGAGTATTAATATTTTCCGGAAACAAGCTGCTCAACGATTGTATATTTATGTTATTTTTTTTTATTTTATGTTTTATGTAAATATAATTTTTTGTCCGTACAGAAATGCTTGATAATATAATACAAAATTTAACTTAATCGTAAAAAAATTGAGCATAATGTAGATTTTTTTTTTTTGAATGAAAATTATAAAAATTACGGCATTACAATACGCACTTAACCGAACTTCGCTCAGAGTCGTACATCGTTAGCAACGGTTGATCGTTGCACATTGATCTAAACTTAATAACTCTATGTAATCCTACTTTCCTAAAATCTCATTCACAAGAGTAATGCATCCAAAAACAGTATCAGCCTTTTTTAAAATAATATTATTGATTTTGTTAAGCTTTATTTGATTAAGATTATTAATTTAAGAATAACGTTCTATAACTTATAGTGAAATATTTTCATTTAATATAGATTATTTAGATTTGATATGCGACTACTGATTTCTGAGATATTTTTACTGGTAAATTAAGTAATTTACAGAAATATTCGGGATTTACTATAGGCACGTATTGTTAACAATAATTTTATTTTCCGAGTGGTTTCAAATCCAGTAAAAAATGCTTCAAACTTGAATGTTTAACATTTCATAATAATAATAATAATAATATATAATGCATTTATCAGAGCCGTTTAGTTCTTTTAATGTAGTATATTTTCTGAGAAATAATTGTAAAATGTATAATTCGTGGTATCTGTATAAGTAATGCGTCAATATTGGTTTATCCCGCAATTTCTATAAAAAAACGGACATTTTTTGATATGACATTTTAAAGATCTTTTTGAGTACAAATAACTATGCGTGAGTATTGGTATACCGAGTAATATTATTTTATTGTAGTTCAGATTTGCAATATTCACTTGGGATGATAAAATTTAGAACTCATTAAATTACAACGATAATATGTCAATGTTATCGTGATTTACGTAACACATATAACTAGAGTGCGAATTTCTATATAAAAACATGTATAAATGGATGTATGCACAATTATAAGAGTAAAATTGTCAACGATTCACAGTAAAAGAATACAAAATTTTATTTTGCATATAAGTGCATATTTTGATGTTAAGAGAATATGAAATCATTTTTTTCCATATTTGAAAATTAAACATTGATGAATTAAAATATTTCCAGGAATTAAAAAAATATATACATGTCAACCACTACGATAAATTTTTTCTATTTTATAATAATTTATTAATGGGTGTATACATCGTAAGATAGTTTTCAATGCCACTACGATTTGATAATGAGCAAATCATAATGAAGTGCAAAAATTATTACTTTACTGTTAATCATTATATGAATACGGCAAAATGACGTTGATACACGTCCTGTCAGTCGAATTTTAGATTCTGAGTAGAACGAAGAAGCCTGTGGTTTTACAAAGATGTTTTTTTAATTTTTTTTTTCTGTGTATAGCATTTCTACCAGAAGACTTTCTCCTATTTTTACGTGTTGCATATTTTCTACAAGGACATTCTATTGGGTAGGTACTTTAGAGAGGTCATTTTTCGATTTTTTCCGGAGTTTGTTCAACAAAAAGTGAAAAACCGACAAACAATCGGGAAAATGTAAGATATCTAGGTTAGAGCTAAAAATATTATGGTCTTCTTTTTTCCTGTGGATAACTTTTCTACAATAATTTTACCCAATCTTTTAATGGTAGCAATTTATCTATTTTGAAATTTTTACAAATATTATTAAAGAAAATATATAACCTAATAAAATTAAAAAATCATTTTTTTATATTTTATTTCTGTTATGCTTTTATTTAGAAGTTGTAATTTAATGAAATGCTGAAATAACTATAAAAAAAAATACAAGTTTATTATTATTTTAATAGTGTTTTTGGTTTTGTTAATTAATTATTTATTAAATTTGTTTTGCATATAAGTACATATTTTAATGTTAAGAGAATATATTGATAAAAAACATATTTTTGCATGATTTAATAATATTTTTAGAGAAAATAAGCATCTTATTTTGCTATTTTAAGAGAATATAAATCTGCGCTCTATTTATAACACTATAGAACTTTTTGAAAATGAAAACATATAACAAATGTAAGTAGTATTTTTATTCGTTACCATATTGCATAAGATATATCACTCATTTCTATATGAGATACGATGTCGAAAAAAAAAATAATAATATAACAAACAATTTAATTGATGGTATTGAAATGCGATAAATTAAAATTAAATTCGAAATAATAATACTATAAACACGGCCGAAAAAAATATTAAGGTATATGTATACCATGATGATTTTTTTTATTTTTATCATATTTTAAGTAAAATTAATTTGGCTTTTTTCAGTAGATAAAGTCTTCCATAACTGTTATACTTAACTATAAACGGTTTTGTTATTCGATATCGCGATGTTCACGAGCCAGAAGAAATTGTGTTTTTGGAATTTATATATTGAATGGTAGGATGAAGGTTGCCGTTTGATAATCAAAAGTCAATATTCATTAATAAAAATATAGTTAAGGTACATACGTGTACGTTGAAGGATCAGGGTACAGCAGACCCTGCGGTGGTTTGGGACCAGCAGTGTTAAAATAAAATTTAAACGATAAATTCCCTAACGATTAAGAGGGGGGGGGATAGGAACTGTCAAAGTCGAAATCATACGTATAATCCTCCGACGAAAATCATTCGATCGTGATGAAAAAAAAACAAGAAATTACCCATTACATATAGTATACGTACAAATATTTATTAAATGTTGAAATATTTTTCTCGGGTCATAATAATATCGTAACAACATTATACTCGATAACCTAGCTATTAATTATTATCATTGTTATCGTTATTATTATTATTATTATTCTACGTTATATAAGAGATAAAACGAATAAATCATCGACCACCGGCACTAAAATACACGGCGGTCAGCGCGGAAATCCACCGCCATTAAACGGAATAATATTCCTCTATATACGTACCTACAGCGCCTCACGCCTGTTGTACACCTAGCCAGGTGCCCATCTATCCAATAAAACCGTCATAGCGTTCGAAACAATGATAATAATTATTATCGCGAAAGGGTTTTACGTTTTCAATCCAATCACACTAAACTGTCCGAATGCATATTTAATACCTATATAATAATATATTATATACATTATACCACCGCCGCGCCGCCGCCACTGCAGTTCATAGTTTATTCCCGTTCGTATCGCTGCCACTCCTATTATAATATCTCGTCGGTTGTCAATTATTTACGTTACGATAATATTACGGCTTAATGTTCTAGGCGGGTACTTGTATATTATTATTGTTTTCAATATAGTAAACGTTACGCGGTGTATCGACTATCATATTCGTTTACGCGTATTCGATTTAACTTTATTATTATTATTATTTTTTTTTTTGTACCTATATAATATATAAAATAATAATTTATAATTATAATAAGAATACGAAAAAATTTATCACCTTATCACCTCGATTTCCTTTCGGTCCCGATTCGCCGCGAGCTCCTTTACTGCCTTGAATTCCTTTCGCGCCTATAATATGTAAACGGTTTGAAATATTATTAGACAGATATTTAGTAGGTAAATAATACGGTAAACAAAATATAATTATTGTAAATGGTCAAACTGCGATACTCGGCTGATTTGTAATGTAACGAGCAGTTGTTTTAATGTGGGTGGGTACGAAGTGGAACGGAATCCCTCGTTTTATTTAAGGTAACACTATCAGTTTACCTTTTAGTTTCGAAGTCTTCGAAATCCGGGGAGACTAGTTATTGTCACAGAGACGTTTTTAATGAAATTTCAAAAACTCCAACTAGTTTTACGAAAAATAATTTCTTCTATGTCTATTAGTTTATGCATGATTAGACTTTGTTTTAATTTATCTTTCTTAAGCAGGCATAAATATTAAATTACAATTTGAGTGGAAAGGATGCAATTTATTTTTATGAACAAATGTGTGTGCTAGAGAAAAATATTTTGGATGCACCAATATACATCTATGATAGATTTCCTGAATGTTTGATTATGTTCAGTTAGTTCTCGGGTACGCCACTCAATTTTCGGAAATCGAATGGAAGCCAGCGGGAAAAATGCCAATTGGACGGTATGCAGTGAAATCTAGATACATATTCAGGAACTCGGAAGCGACAGAACGATAGGAAAAGATTCGGGATCGTGATTATTGAAGGGCAATGATAGTGGCGGCTAAAACTCTAAATTAGTCTTAAATCTTATTTACGTAAGATGATGATGATGATGATGATAACACTATTTGCATAATATTCTAACGTGGTGTGGTATAAGATGTTATAAGGTAAAGTTAACTGTATTTATAGGTATACGCGAGTGGTAAAATTCGATGAAGCGGCATTTTATAATTTCAAGTCAAAATGGTATAGCAACATGTGTAGTGCAGAAATTGAAGTATACGAAGATATATACCGTCATAATTTTGATATTATTATTTATGCGGTTTATCATTTATTTAATAATATACAGTATTATTTGTCTATTGATGTACCTTTTAAGCCCGCATCACCGTTAACACCAGGATCTCCTTTAGGACCCGGAGGACCCGGTCTTCCAGTTTTTGAATCGAACCAAATGCCGTCCTGAAAATAATAACGCGATATTTGCTTTGAATAACGTTCATAGACATACCTATTATAATATATAGGTACAGCAACTTAATGTACAAACATTAAATATAAATATCAATATTAAATATTATAATAGCGTTTTTAATATATAACTGATTCAGTAATCCTCTAGATACAGTGGACGCAATGCATAATAGTTTTACATCGTATGATATAAATTACTGATTAAATTTGCGATGATTTTGTAAACATTTTTTTTCAAACATTATTAATAATATAGACATATAGAATCGTTAGTGATCTTATTTTATATTATGTTTTCAACATTTTATCCTTATTACGCGTATACCAATATCATTAAATATCTATCTGACTGAAACATCAGAATAATGATAAAATTTTGATAACACTGTAAACAAGAACATGTTTATCGATTTTACATAGTGATTGATAAAAACAAAAATCTCGAAATGTTCGTAGATAATCGTTGATTTGTGGTAAAATAATCACCGTGTATAAATACTAACAATACTAATCAATATTGGATACTAATACTACTAACCAATCAACTACAACTTTTAAAAACTCAAAATTGATTTTTACCTTATCAATTGGCCTAGGTTTCCAACTTGGCTATAAATAAATAAACACAACCATTTTTAAATGAAAATTAAATATACTCGTAGATTTTTTAAGTAGGTAGGAAAAAATTAAAATACATAGGTACTAGAAATAAAGTATTTTATTTATAATTTCATAATATTTTTTAATACTGTAATAGAAATATAGAGAAAACTTACATCGTTATTTGGAAAACGTGACTC
The DNA here is from genome assembly GCA_902439185.1 of Cinara cedri. Lineage (NCBI taxonomy): Eukaryota > Metazoa > Arthropoda > Insecta > Hemiptera > Aphididae > Cinara > Cinara cedri. Next base: position 1,160,523 of record CABPRJ010002367.1, on the reverse strand, counting down.
GCCGGGAGGTCCTGGTGGACCCGGAGGACCTTGTAAACCTCGTTCTCCGTTAACACCGGGGTCTCCTGCAAAAGTAATAAGTATAAAAACAAACTAAAAATAAGGTATCTTTGCTCTATGTTATAGATACCATTAAACTTATACTATGTTTTTCTTTTAAATTTTAGAAAAAATATATAACCTATTGTAAACATCCATAAAGGTAGGTATTAAAGTAATTATTTATTTTATATTTAATTTATATTTTCTTATTTACCTTTAGGGCCTTGTACACCTTCATTTCCTTGTGGACCATCACTTCCTCGATCACCCTTTTCACCTGAAATGTATAAATGCTAAATTTTAAATTCATTTATTATAATACGTTTTAATTAGGTATACATTGTTAGTATATTATGAATAATATCGAAATGTTCAAGAAACAGTGACCAAAAAATAATGTTAGCAGTAACAATTATTAACAATCGCCAGAACTTGAATTGAAAAAAAAAAAATAAAGATAAAAAAAAAAAAAAATGCGTAATAAATTGTAAATGCTGCAGTGTTAAATGAGATTGTAAAACATAAAAAATACGGAATATTTTTCGAAAAAGAATAATCCCTCTTAATTCAAATGTCGATAAACATAATATCTAGAAGCTTCGTATAAAAAATAAGTCGATTGGATTAGAAATAAAATTATAATTTGAACAAAAGAAAAAAATGTAGTATTCTAATAGCATCGAAAATATGCATGGGAAATAAAGACGAAAATTAATTGTAAACAAACTCTACTCGTCAAATTTAAAAACAAGTAGGAAATATATACCTAGTAACTTAACTAGGTTGAAAGAGAATTTGTTAGTTTTGTTATTGTTATTATTATTATTTTTCTTTTTGTTCTCGTGGCTAAATATTTTTTAAACATTTTTGACGTTAATTGCGTTATAGGGATGACAATGCTTTTTTATGAAACAAACCAAAAATATACAAATGAAATATAGTATTGGAAAGGTTAGGAGGAGGTTTATATTGTAAGGACATTATCCCTGTCAAACATGAAATGTCAGATTAACTCTAATGTACTTAGAATGAGTATCTATTTTCATATTATGACCAGAAGTTTTTATGGAAGTATTATGATTATTGTTATTTTACTAATTATTATGCGATAAAAAAAAAAAGCAATGATGAGTCAACGAAATCCAAAACGATTTTGATCTGAGCTTGTTACACTGATAAGGTTCCAGTTTATTTTTTTCCTTATTGTTAAAATAACCTTACAGAAAAGAATTTAAAAAAAACCGATTTAATGATTTGTTGTCAGTGTTAAATAAATACATTTAGAAAAATTGAATTAATTAATTAATTAATTTAAAAATTTTAGAAAACTAAAGTATCACCGGACAGAATTTCCGGATCTTCATAGATACCTAATGCAGAATACATGAAAAACATCTGAAGATTTTTACTAAGCGAAAGACCGTTTTCCGAATACTTAACAAATACTTAACAGTTTTTTTACGACTACTGTAAGAAAACCTAAGTGAACCACCAAAATAACGGATTTACATAATAGTTAAGTAGGTATTACATAAATTGTGTTATTACGTACATAGTATAATTTTATGGATTTTAAAAGACTGTGAAAGTTTCCGTTGATAAACTTACGTGTTAAAACAATTATTTTGTTTTATATCTAGTGTGTTGCGCATACATATTGATTTCAAACGATTTCCGCAGAGATTATTTTATTTAATAAAAAGCTTCGTGCGCTCATTTCGCATAAAATATATTACCGATTATTTTACGTAGGTGTAAGGATACGACGTCGTACAAAAACCAATTAATTTTATTTATAATACTTTTTATTATATTATCATCGTTCATAAAGTAATTGTATTATTATAAGGTTCGAAAATAGTTTTAATTCTCTAACTTGACAACTGCGGATGGCTTTGCAATTTAACTGGATGGTATTACGGAACAGAGCTGCTTTAAACCAAACAAGTTATTACGTAAATTGCAAAAAATAACAAACTGTAAGTATAATATTAATATGGTTGGAACTTGGAAATGATAAATTGATGACACCATGTTGCGTATTATTACGGACAATTTCGTCGTGATATTGTTAGTTAATCTTGGGAATTAAATTTAAACCTAAAACTTCGAATTCGTCAGTTTTTTTTACGTAATTGGACGATATTTTCAAGGTGAGTAATATGTATAGGTAGTTATATCTAGCAATAATGATTAATTTGTTCTACAAACAAATGTTATTTTTCCGTTTTAAATGTAGACAAAGAAGAAGTTTGTATAAAGGATTGAATAAGGATTTACTACAGTTCGCTCAATGGATCAAGTTTATTGGTCTGAGCTTGAACCTAGCCGTCATAACTTTTTTTAGGCATCATAACCCAATATTTGTTTCTCATCATATCAATGGCTTTTCCCCTGGCGAGTGTTTTTGTTAATAAAGATCTTGATATAAATTTCACTCCCTCCTTAGACATTAACTACCACATTAATATTACCGTCTGAAAAACACTGAAAGTTCTGGGTTTCTTAAAATGTAACACTAAAATGTTTAGCTTTGTCCATTGTCTCGTTACACTTTACCAATCTCATGTGCGCCCAATTTTGAAATATGGTATGATGATTTAGCAAGCCCATTTAGCAAAAGACTAAAAAGAGTCCAGAATAGGTTTGTCTATCTATTTTCTGCTTAAAATTGTGCATCCACAACATGACTACTCATCCGTACTTTTAAAGCTAAACATCTCCACGCTTTCTTTCTGACAAGTTAATGCTGATTTCCGTTTTATTCAAGGTCTACTCTATGGTTCAATAGATGCCCCAGACCCCCTTTCCTCTATTAATTTCCGTGTTCCTGTCTACACCTCAAGACATCATACACCTTTTCATATCCCTATTCACTCCACTTCCTACGGTCACAAAAATCCTTTATACTTCATGCTTCGTTGTGTCAATAAAGCCGTCTAGTTCATTTTTTATCTATTTGTTTTTCTACTGTTTGTTTATATAATACTATATTTTGCTGTTGCTTTTTGCATGTTATCATCTTAGTAAGTCTGTCAAAAAAAATATTTTTAATACTATCGTTTCATTTGTTAATTGTAAATTACCGTTTGGCGACAGTAAAATAAAAAAAAAAAATAAACTTACAATGTTGTTTAAATATCGGAGAACAATTTGAATAATTGTTGTGTTTTTATGTTTTTTTTTGTGTTACACAATAGAAAAAAAAACTGACTGTATACAAATATCATTAGGTGTACATAATTTTTACTTGAAGGTGTACCAAATGTATTGAAATTTATGTTACAACCAAATTTGCCCGATATAAAAATCAAACACTCTACTTGCTTCAGTATGTTAGGAAATAAAAAATTAAACTCCGAAATGCTTGGTAAGTTTAATGAGTGTATAAGGGAAATGAAGGAGGCATTCATCATTATTAGTATATAGCTAAAATGTGGCTGGGACACGTCATGTGAAAGGAGCAAAGTAGGTTGGCAATCGGAAATGATAAGCAGAGAGAGAAGGCCCGGCGATAGGCCGATAACATCATGGATTGACAGAACACAGATTTAGAGAGGTTGGAATCGAAAGAATGGGAGAAAACACGATTCGGGACTATGATTTTCAGAACACTCTGGTAGTGTATCAGCTAAAATTTGTACAAGTTAAAAATTTGCTGAAATATGCATTTATATTCTTAAAATTTTAAAATACGCATTTAAAATACAAAATCATAAAATATGCAAAGTAGTAATAGTATTTTTGTATTCAGTAGAACATAAATCAAATTTATATCCAGGTCAGAATTGAATTAGTTAAAAGAAAAAATATGCAATTTCAGAAACATCCAAACTTTAATTTTATTATATTCCATCAATCCAACTACCCATTACAAAATATTACAGTGATATACCTGTGAGCACTGAATATAGCATTACAATTTTGTTAATTTAACACATTCCAAAAATTAAAAATTTAATTTAGAAGTACCTAATCGGATGGAATAGACAGTTTTCTTTTTCTACTAAGTTATTATTTCGGGACATTCGAATTATAGAAAATAAGTGCGCTAAGTGCAGTGCGTATAAAAGCGACTTTGAATGGAATCCAAATCCCGCGTATCGTCTCTCTTTCTCTTCTCCCTCTCTCTCTCTCTCTATACATATATATATATCGGTAATTTAGTTTAAGACGTACTTTTAAACCGGCTTTATCGTTATAGATAAAGCCGATCGCTCAGATAGAATTATTAGACGATCGTCGCACTCAGCTTCACGGACAAAATGGTGATTGGCGGGAGTATAATAATATATACTCAGCAGATTTAAGAGAAATTAGGTGGCATAACCTAACCTAACCGAAATGATTTAAGAATAGAGGAACACAAATTTAAATTCGAATTTTTACATCCGTCAAAATATTAACACGTCATGTTTTTATCACTCAACACCAAATTAATATTAAAATTTTCCCTCCTCACCAATACTAAAAATATCTCTAGTATTTAATTTTGTTAAAATATCGCTTTGTTAATATTAGATACCCGTAAAATATATAGTGTATTGTATTAGAGTTGCTCCACGTTTAGTACAGAAATAATGTGTCTGAACTGTGAATTAAAGGAAATATAATTTCTTGTTTTCGTTTTTATTAAGTATCATATATTTGATATAGTTTGCTTGCTCCAGGAGAGAAATCGCAGTTACGTACTCATGCAGCAATAAACTCTTATTGGTTTATTAAACTAACGTTGAATAAAATAAAATATCTGTTATTTGTTTTTACCTCTAGGTCCTTCTGGTCCTTGCTTGCCCGGAGTTCCTTCGATACCCTGTATATAAAAAAAAAATCGATCGTTAAATTTATACAAGTATATATTTTTAATGTTTCTTATACTATTATTATTGTTATCACGAGGAAGGATTGACGGGGCTGCACGTGGCACCCGGTCTTTGTCCATATACTATATTTATAATAAATAATGTATAATAAGTAACCTCGATTTGACGAACTCGGTGTTTTCGAGAAAAAAAAATCCATTAAATGAAAATATGTTTTATATACAGAAATAATTGCGTTTTATTTTTTTCAAATTCGTTTGAAAGTTCGTGTGTTTATTGCATAACAGCTAGTTGCGAAAAACAAAACATTTCGTCGTCGTCGCGGTTGTCTATTACGACAAAATATAGAAATGAAAACAACCATGTAATTTATACTTTCTTAAACGTTATGACTTCAAATAAAACGTGAAAATGGAATTGGATCATAAGTGAAACAGATAAAAATTAAAAATATGAATCAGTTCCCAATAAAAATTAACTAGAATCAAAAAAATGTCCAAGTTAGTTCCTGTAATTTTGTATAAAATAGTAGTATAAAATGGGTGGTGTTAAAAACGGGTCATTTTTTGAAATTATCATTGATATTCGAGATAATGAGGAAAACCTGGAATTGTAAGTTAAAACAAGATTTAAAAATTAAAAACAAGGTTGTCATTTAGCAACCGTTTTTGTTTATTTTTGTTATTATTATGTTTTTATTATTTTATACTATTTTTAAAACAATCATTGTTGTCATGGAAACGCACATTGTTTACCATAATGTGGAATAATATGTATATGTTGCTGACAAAGCAACACTATTAAATTAACTCTGCTCAGAAAGTTTATTCGTTAGCAATTGTCTATCGTTGCTTACAGATATATATATATATATATTAAATTCTGGGTTATATTCTACTTACCCTACTTCCCACCAATATAATAGTGGCACCCATGTGCAAAGTATGTCCGTCTTTTTTAAATATAACCTTTTTAGAATTCTTAATCAGAAAAATCTAAATATTGTACAGACAGATTAAATTAGATCGTATATATTTTTTCATTTAAAATAATATCCGTCAGAAGTAACATGCACAGAGGGCGTGGTTAGGATTCAGAACCCACCCCCATCCTTAATTTAATTTTTTTAAATCAAGTTTTACATTCAGCAGTATAATATATTATCGCGTAATATTACAGAATAAAATAATAACATTTATTTTCATCAAATTCTATCATAATTTACTCGGTAATAATGGTAATAGTACTGTACTGATTATAAGTGCTATCCTCTCTCTAGAAAATGTTGTGGGCACATCTACTCCCAAAAAAAAAAAAAAAACTGTGTGCGCTACTGCTCGTAATAACTACCAGGATTACCTAAATTTGAGATACACTTAATGGCTCTTTAGTGGTTAATATTTTAAGTCTTAAATTAAATCATATTTTTCTTATAGTAATTGTGATATTAATTTTAATTATAGGGCAAATTTAACTATAAATTATATTTACAAATATATACTAAATTTTAACCTTTTATTAAAGTCTGCTCATAAAAGGTAATACATATGGTACAATTTTTAAATTGAATAATTTTCTTATAAATTCCTAAATATGCTACCGGATAGGTAGATTCGTATCTTCATACTATTTTTTACATCAGTCCTGATTGACTACAGTTAGTCACACCCATGCGTGTATTTTGTTATAACATAAGCGTGGGACTATGTAAATTAATACGGCTATGTTAAATGAAAACAATTTAAAAAAAACCACGGGTGGTTTAACGTCAAACGGTGGATTACTGTACAAAAACATATTGTTTTAAAAAAAATAAATGGTTTAAATAGTATTGAGGAATGTTAGCTATAACGCAATCGTGAAAAATATAATTAAAAATACTGAAGAGGGACGAAAATCAAGTAATAAGTTAAAACGAACAGTTTATAAACAACTATGTAAACGTCCTGTACAAATAATTGTAAATTGTTGTACGATTGTAATAATTCTGTTTTTCTGTTATTATAAACACAGTTTGTTGAAACCAATTCGTAATTATTTCATATGCACATCTACATTTATTTAGGTACATATTTGTATGACAAAACAAACTCAATATAAACTAAACATATAGAATAACCAGGATACAAATTTGGTAGGTAATTAAGAACCAGCTCGTAGGCGTCCAAATAAACATATTCTTATCTTTTTATAAGATAATTTAATAGTTTCCAAACAATGTTTGTTATATTGAACAGAGGTTCCCCGTCCCATTTTATACACATAATGCATTAGATATTGATATTACATTCAAGATACATATGAAAATCCCGAGTTTTAAGCGACCGAAAAAAGTCACTGTTACATTAATTTCATCGTTTCGTTGATTTTATATCCTAAATCGCGTTTGTTCGCATAAACCACGTCAAAATATTCCGTGTCCAGCAGTACCTAATAGTACAATATTACGTTCCCTTTGTACTTTGATATTTTCGTTTCAACCAATAACCCAACGTTGTACACGTACGTATAAGTATATACAGGTTTGTATTATTGTGGTAGCGAAATGTCGGACCCTTAATCAATTTTGTATCCCGGAAGTGAAATTATACGAACCCGCCAAATGCGTATCGTCAATATTATAATGGAACGGAATGGATTGTATTAATAATAATACCTAATCGTTCATATTTGATATGATGAAAGCTGCGGAACTTCTGTAACGAAATTATTTAGAACTTATTATGGACGTGCGGATTGTCTACGTTTTTTTTTATCCAATACGACCTTTGAAGTTTATAGTTTTGGGTATCTCAGACAGTCAGGCTAGGCGAAAGAATGTGAATAAAATAAATGGGGTTCACCAGTTGCAACTTTTTTTCTATTGTTCGAATTAGTTGCTAAGTAGGTTTTTAATTAATTTCATACAAGTACGAATTAAAATCCAAACATTTTTAGTGAACATTTTTGGAATTCTTTTTGATTTGATTGCAATTTTGTTGATTTTCTTTATTTATAATGCAATTTTAGATACTTTTAAATGCTATTCGCATTATTTAATTTTTTTTTCCACGTTGAAATAAAATAACAATAGGGACCGTGTCAGATATTATGTTAGACTAATAACATAATAAAAACAATATTATGTGGCCTATGCGTATTGACGGTTATTTCAGGTTTCGTCGATTGTAATGGAAGTGGTAAAAATATCATTTGATAAAACAACGTTCGAGTTATTATTTTCCCGAAACGTTTATAAGAAAATAACTCAATAAAACTTGTACTATTTTAGATTCTGAGTGTATCGAAGAATGTATTGATTTTACCAAGATGTTTATTTTTTTTTTGTACTGTCAACAAAAACTCTACCAGAAATCTTGTTCAGATATAAACGCGCGGCATTTCTGAAAGGGAACGTTGTCCAGATGGTACTTTTGGGAGATCATTTTTTAATTTTCCAAACGGTTTTTAATCATTGTTTTTAATATTATGGAAAAACCAGGATAAAACGTAAGAAAAACGGGAAATTTACAAAAATAATGCTTTTATTATATTTCAATTTTGTTATTTGTTGTAATTCAGTTCAAAATATTCGTAGAGATTTTAAATTAGAAAGAAAACTTATATTTGCCTTTTAAAAACATTTTTGCCATTTTTTTTTTGTTATAAAAATTTTAATATTTTTGTTGAAATTTAGTTAAAAATATTCGTATCAACTCCATGGATTCTGCGTACAGATATACATTAAATTTCCCTTTTACTTTCCTAACTTTTCACCTACAACAGTGGCCACCCTTCGAACGAAGTATGTCCGTTTGGTTTTTTTGTTTTTTTAAATAAAACACAAAATTGTCTGTTCGAATTTTTCGTTTTATTTGTTATATAGTATACGATAGCCATTAATAGATATTTTCGATATGTATATTATATATTTAAGCTTATTTAATACTGTTGCGTATGCTTATAAAATTACCTTTTCTCCGTGTGTATACACACAACCCTAAATCGAAAGTTTTGAACGGGTTGTTGTAATTTTTTATGTTTCCCACACACTCACAATAACTATACTGCCGGGGCAATTCCAAAACCAAAATTTCATTATATTATTTATCATTAGAGTAGATATAGCCGTATAAGAACCGTTCTCGATTTCCCAAGTGATCACTTTATTGACTTTAATAATCCCTCGAACGAATAGTATAGTAGGTATAGGTCTCATTTAACTCGTACAGTGCTGTTGTTATTGGCGATTTACCAAACTCGATTTTTTTTTTATTAATAAAAAAAATATTAGTATACCTATAGTTATAACGTATATCAATAAAAATATATCTACAACCTTTTAGATCGCCAGAAGTAATAATGCCAATTTAAACATATTGAATTTTACCAAGCATATGAGGTTTATTTTTTTATCAACCCATATATATATATATATATGTCTACAATCGTAACAATTCTGTATTTTATACTGATCTTACTGATTCCATTTTCTTTGAATTCCTTAAAAGTTTCGATTCTTGCATATAGTTGGTTATATCATTTTTGTGGTTGTAAATTTGTGGTTACAACTTAAAATAATACGAACTATGCAAAAAAAAAAAACTCGATCCGGTAATGTTTTAAAAATAATATTTTCTACCTTTTTTGTCCCATATACGATATACCTTTATCCTACGTATTACATTGTTATATTGTAGGTCTAGTCTACATACTCTTTTGTCCTGCCGAGTATTAAAAAATATGTAAAATATTTTAAATATTTACAAAAAAAAAAAAAAACACAATATCAAAAGTCTTATCCATATATAAGGTACCTATTTCGGTATCCAATTTTCTACTCTATTATTTTATGTCTTGAAAGTACAGGACGAGAATTCATATTATAGTATGTGCCATCGCGTGTTGCGGTGCAGTACTGGTATTTACAATTTTGGGCACCTAATTATTTAAAGAATGCACGCTGCGTGTACTGATTTTTTGGTATATCTGCATAGGGTTTTTTTTTTTATTTGTTTATGGAAGACGTTAAGGAATTCGTTTAGGGATCCTTAGGTAAAATTTGCTCGTGCAGAATTTGTATGTAAATTTTATTTTATAACCAGAAAAGAGATTTTAAAAAAAAAATAAATAAATTTGAACCGAATTAATCGATACGTATACTATATTATGGTAGATTACATAGTGTCTAAGAGTAAAATATTTACTTAAATACAAATTTGCACGGTAATTTTTTTATCACAATCAATTACCACCATTATTATAAATGTATTACTTTAACCAATTTTTAAAAATCTCTCTAAATATTCTCTTTTGATATAAAAAAAAAAAATATGTTGAAAAGAGAGAAGGAATGTTGCTATATAAAAACCATAATTAAACCAATCATTTAAAGTATAAGGAGTAAGGGGTAAAAATTAGGAAATTGTGTAAAAATGAAATTTAAATGGTTCTATAAACATTGGAAAAAAACAGAAATGATATAAATCCACTGAAAAGATAATTATAAGTTCGTGATAAAATAATAACTAATATTGGAATAATATATAGAATACAAAATATTATTCGTTTGCTAATAAATTACTGTACAATATATACATTATAAATAGAACATTACTAGTATCTTAAAATGCTGTTGGTAGGTTCGAAAATTCGTTATTAATATCTATTATACAATTTTGTAAATTTTATGTTACACTTCAATACACATAATCATTGAACGAATGTTTAAACACCGGGAAAATAAATATCACGATATTTTAATATATGTTAATTCAATAATATTTCCCGAAAGTAGAATTAATAACGCTATGTTTAAATGCTATAGCATTATATAATAATGTATTCAGCTGGACATAAAGTGGGTCAGTTTAGGTACACTCGAATGAAAAAGAAGGTAGATCAAAATTGGTGAACCGTAACGAAAAAAATATAAGAAAATAAATAAAATCAACTAAGAGTTTTCATCAAACCGGGGGAAAAATCTTAGAAACATTATTAAACATGTCCGAATCACCGAAAATTGTCAAAAAAATCGTTTTTACAAAATAGTTAATTGAATAATAATTTTTTTTCGAGCTCGCTTTTGGAGATTGGTGAAAGAGTATATTTTAGTCGATTTAAATCTAAAAGCCAAATCAAACTGTAAAAATTGTGTTTCGAACACTTCAATGTTGATAACTAGTTATGATTCTTTAGGTTCTTCACTTGGATATGTTGGAAATAGAAAAATAAATTATTTCATTGGTTATCGTAAACAAATTCTAAAATTTTTGTTTTGAACATTTTTTAAGAGTGTACCATGTACCGTATTGACTATTTTGAATATTTTGCCTTTTCCTTATGATAACCATAATTTTAATTTAATGATTCAATAAAAAAAATAAAATAATTCCAACGTATCTTAGTAAAGAACATAGAAACTCATGATCATTGCGACACAAATAAAGTTTTTCAAATTTTACAATATTGAAGAAAATTTGGAAAATAGTCAATCCTCTAAGTACATTTTGAATTTTTACAAAGTGTTCGCATTTGTATTGTATCGCTTGTCACTGACTACGAATTGCATAGATAAATGCTAAATGCTAAAATGTGATCGCAGGCTGTCAAATGTAATAATAATAATAATAACAATAACCATTATCATATACTAACCGGAAGTCCTGTCAATCCCATTTTTCCATCGTTGCCGGGATTGCCTGGTGGTCCTGGTAACAGTTCCGGTATGTTTCCGGGGCCGAACAGTGTGGTCAAATTGCAACTGCACACGCCTGGCGGACCCCTGGGGTCATACCAACTGGAATTGAAGGCCTAAAAACACATCACATGGAAACGACGTCAAAATTTATTATTATAAATTGTTGGTGCACGCTTTTTCCGTACTACTTAATAATTTAATTATTGTTGATTAATAATATAATATGCGCATATGTGCAACTAGGGGGTGTTAGATGGTCTTTAGCGCCTCCAATAAAAGACAAATAAGTTTTTTTCATAGTGGTGACTAAATATTTTATCTATGTATTTCATATTTAATGATCAAAACAAAATACAAATTTCCCTACAGACATATTATATGAAAATTAATGTGAAAATAGTTATGATAACTTACTAAATACAAAACTGTAAATTAAATGTATAGTTTCTTATTGTAATAATCGTGTAAAAGAGATTATGGGGTCATAGTTCCTATGGGATTTTTTATGTGTCCATAATTTTAACACCAACAAAGTTGGTTGTCTAGTTACGCCTGTGAATATGCAACGCATATACTATTTTAAGAGAAATCGACCATTGCTTCAAGAAAAAAAAACTTCATAAAAATAATTTTTGTTTAGAAAAAGTATTGGGAATATCTAAAATCCCTTTATATAATACTATTATGTTCTACTACGAGGTAAACAATCTGCGTGTTTTAGGGTATGAGATGAAAAAGTCGGAGCGATGAAAAACACACTATTTGCAAAACGAATAGCTCTTTCATCAGAATTTAAGTACATAAACAAATTCTATGAATAATAAATGAATCTATCTATTCCCTGAATCCAAAGTTAAATAACCATTTTCCCTTAGTATGTTTTAGGGAATATTATTTTATGTAAGTATAATGTATATATATGTATTTTTTTTTTTATTTTACAAATTGTTTAACTCATCGTTCAAAGTTTTAGTGTATATTGTAAATGATATCTGCGAAAAAACGTTTTTTTTTTTTTTTTTTTATAAAATGCAATAATTTTTTTATTTTATCAGAATTTTAAAAATTTTAAGTTATATTCAGAAGATCCTGAAGTTTATCTATGAAACCTATTGACTCTACAGGCAGTTGATCTGACCATACAATTTGCGATAATGCGCTCACACATTTCGTCATCCAGTTCCTCCCATCACTCTTCGGATTTCTCGTTTGAATAGGGAGAGATCGCAGGGATTATTCTCGTACATTTTCGATTTAACGTAACTTTATAAAAAAAATATTGCAGGCGGTGAGGTCGCAAGATTGTGCTGTGGCGAGCTTTGGTCCCCACGCAATGAGATGAGTCTATCGGGAAACCAAAACGTGCATTTCCATAAGCAATCTTTCCATGGTTACGGGCGCATTCATAACACTCGAAAACAAAAACGAACGATATCATGCAAAACTTCAGGTTTTTCAGATAAGAAAACTTTTCGGTACAGTGATGTCGATATAAAACAAAGAAATGGGAAAATTAAAAAAAAAAAAAAACGTTCTTTCATGGACACTCTGTATAAACGATTATCATCCGATCCGATTCGTAGGTTACCTAACTACACCTAAACCGCGTTATTGAACATTTGCAGCACATGATCCAATCGCGGATTATCGGTAGGTACCAGCAACACTGTATACAAAATATTATAATGTTCTTCTGTGCTCCCGGACTTCGGTCAACTTTCGATAACGGCGCATTAAAACTGCAGTCAACTCATGTCGAAACTTTGCCAATTATTTAAATACATAAGATGCCACCGTCGCCGTCGTGGTCATTGTGGTCAATGACGGTTCGAATGTCTTCCTCGAAATTCAATGTTTTATCGGATGCGCCGAAAACCCGACTGAACCCGACCGGCAACCGGACCAGATATTATGAAATAAACGTCTAAAAGTTTTAGTTCAGGTAAGGTTCTCGGTAAAACTACAGTTTCAAAGGTACCTATATTAATATACTAGCTGCTGTTGCTCGCTTATTCCATATATAATATTATTAGAGTTTGGCGAGTTGTGGTTTTTTGAAATCGAGCTGAGTCGAGTTTCAAACCATCAACATGGCCTTCTTATCGCAAATATCTGGATTTGAAAATGTTTTTTTTCGGTTATTAAATTTTTGTTTTTGTTTTTTTTCAATAAAACAGTCGAGTACACGAGTAAAGGTTGTGTACTCAAGTTACGAATAGATACCATAATAAATTTGTTGAGTTGAATCGATCAACTCTAAATATTTTAAAAAATTATTAAAAACAGTCTAGTAAGTAAACATAATACAGTATGCAATTTACTACAGAACTGTGAATTCGTAGTAAATGAGTGACAAAATGACCTTAATTTCGAAACTTTTATTTTTATTTTTGAAATTTACGATTACTTATAGTTATTTATGCATAACTTAGTACGATAAATTCAGAAATAGAAATTTTCATCACTATGAGGTTGTGTACGAAAACTTCACCGAAAAAATAACTATATTTAAGGTTATTTTTTTTTCTATAGGAAAATATGTTTCAAATTGATTTGCAGTCAGTGTTTATATGTTTAGTGTATTTTAAATTTCGAATCAATAATTTCATTCAAAAAAGTGATAAAAAAAAAAAAAAACAAACGCTAGTAAAGTAATATATTAGAGGAAAACGTATTAAATGCAATTAAATATATGAAGTAATCGAAACTACTTTTTAAAAAAAATGTTCATATTATAAGAAATTAATTTTTTTTTTGTTTTAATGTAGTTTAAATTTTTAATAACAATGTTAGTTGACAGATCTTTTTTTTTTCTACAGACTCACCGTTTAAACCCGTGGATTTGGTCGGCGTTGTATAAAATAAACTTAATTAAAGTATAAATAAAAAATTAATTCGGACCAAAATGAACTAAAAACTCTTGAGATCATTATCAAGACCAAAGTGCCGCGACGACTTTAAACTAATAAATATTAATGATAAACTTTGTTTACAAAGTATATTATATTATATAGAATTAAATCCAAATGGAACGCAGGTAATCATTTCTGCCGTTTATTTTATTTAAAATTATTCGAATATTATTATGCCAAGAGAACTTTAAGTAAATGCGATTTAATACTGCGAAATCGTGCATAATTGTTAATCGTTTAGAAATTATGCAATATATATTATTTTAAATTTAAACATTTTGTTTAGACGGAATTCAGTACATACATAAAATTTACCCAGTCTAAAATTATTACGCCTACAGGATATAATCTTTTTCAAATAGTTTTAATTTTAAACTACCTATATGTATATGTATGTATCATACATACGGAAACCAAATTTAAACAAACCAATCATAATTGAAAACATCAACGAGATTCTAGTTGCAGGGCGATTTATTTTTAAACTAATTTCAGTTACAAAGATTCGCACTGATTTTCATACATTTACGGTCTATATTTGATTATATTTGATCTGCGCACAACTTTTATATCAGAAATTCCTACTCCTAACATCAACACCAGAAGTGGTTTATGGTAATATTCTGTTTAGTGTATGCATTGTGGTGGTAATTTTGTGATTTTTCTCGTAGGTTTTTTTTTTTTTATAACTGGGAATAAGTATTAGGAAAATATTATTATTTTTGACAATTTATGAAACAGCTCTTAATTATACATTACCATAATTTTTTTCATCCTTATTTTTGCATGTAAAACGCCTACTTGCTTTTAATTTTCTAATAGTAACCTATATTATAACATGTCATAAATAATTTTAATATAATTTCTGATATCCATCCACTTATTGACAAAATATTATACTTTATTTTTGGTTAAAGGAAGAGTAATGGAGTATTATTTAAATGTATCGTATCGAACCGTCACACAAATGATGCTCTCATACCCACACACGAAAATGTATTAATATTCCATTGATTTATAGGAAATTTTAATTTTGGTTAGCATTTTAAAATCAAAAATGTAATTGTTTCACTCCCAAAAATAAGGGTGATAAAAATAATGGTAATATAATATTTTAGACATGCTTGTTTCTTAAATTATGAACAATTTATTTATTATATATGTTATAAAAAAAAAATTTATAAATAAAAAAAAATGTTAAAAAAAGTTAATACTTTCCGAGATAATGAATGTAGTACCTACTCGTACATAAAATATTAACTAAACATTTTCAATTTTTTACGGGCAGTTAATTTTGTTTTTTTTTTTTTTTTGGCAAATATTACAAATAATTGCATTATAATATTTGTAATAAAGCTGTTAATACGTGGCTAACAATTTAATGCTTTCCGTTTTCCTGATTTGATATTATGTCATTTTGGATTCCTCGCGATTGACGGCGTCCATTTATCGGAGAAGAGGGACTTATAGCGTTTGAATTAATTAGCGCATTTCAACCGTAATGGACCCACGTCCGGGTTTTCGATAATATTATTTAGCGACAATTTATAATATCATAATACATAGTCGCGGGTATAATATTAAATGAGTGAACGGCCCGATTTGATTGGTGTCGGAATTAATTGTTTAATATTATATTACCTACGAGGAAAACCATAGCTACGTGGGAATTTCGGTCCGCGTTGAAATTTCCCAACAAATATTATATTAAGCGAGTTTTTTTACGACATCGTTAAAAAAAAAAAAAACAGATTGATTTTAGGGGGATTGTTTTATTATTTATTTTCGAATCGACATCGCGCGTATTTACGTACATTGTATTTTACTGTTTATTGTACATAAATATGTATTATAATATACACTCACTTTTTCATCAGTAGTGTAGTTGCCGGAAAACGGCGATCCCGGAGGTCCTTGCGGTCCCGGAGGTCCTGGCGGTCCCGGAGGTCCTCTGATCGATTCTCCCTGTTGCGTTCGAACAAAAATATTAAACCTCGTGCATTATTGTCAACGAGATGGTCAGTAGTGGGTCATAAACGTCCGATAATATAGAGGGTGCGACGGAAATACATATACCAAAATTCAGTAAAAATTGACGTAAAAATGTAGGCCTCCCCCCAAAAAAAACGCCTGAGTCCAGTTTTTCAAAATAAACAACTATTTTTTCCATTAATATTATGATCACGATCGAGCGGACAAATCGCAAAGCTAAGTGTAGTTAAAAGTTATGTTTATTTTTTTTTTTCATAACTTAATTTAGCTAGTTAAAAATAAAATAAATTGTTAGAAAGTAACCTAATTAATTATTTTAAAAAATAATTTCAACTCTGTTATTTTATTGAAATTTTAGTTATTTCGAAAATAGAACATTACGAATACGTCATAAAAATGTTTGAAGATAACTCAACATTGATAGAATTGGTTAACTCGTCCAGCTTTGAAAATTTATGAATATTTTTGCCACACCCTGTATATTGTAAGTTATATTCCGCCGGTCTGTCTAATGATTCATTAGTTTATGTAGTGTTGTTCCCCCGGAAAGGCGTCGCTGCTGCCACCGTAGGATTCCAGATAAAAAAATATAAAACTGTTATATTATAGTAACGCTTACCTTTTGACCTGGATCACCTTTGTCCCCTTTGATGTTCGGTGCCTGGTAACCGGGGTTCTCTGAAACACAAATCACATCGGATTAGCCACTTGTCATCGATTACAAGTTTATCAATACATAATATATTTAAAATTGTATTAGCGTCTCTTTTCGATAATGGGTTTTTTTTTTGAGGTATTACAAGTTTTTAAGAGTTTCAACCGTGCCGCTATTTAATTTCTGGAATTCTCGACACTCGTAATAAATTGTAGATCCAAAACATCACATCATATATTATTGTTCATTGTTTTTCCGAATTTTAAAAAGAGATTTGCAAAAAAAAAAATCCTATATTTACATATATTTATATTTATTTTTAATAATTTTCTGCACGTTAATTATATTATTTACCGAATAACAACATAATATACTTTGCACGTGACGAGGCCTCAGGCTCCTCATTAGAATAAAATAAATTTACAAGACGAAAAGTCTCCAGTTTACAGCAGGCCATATAACGTAGGACAATGTATACTTTAAAACATACTTAAAAGGTACCGTGATCGAAACGACTGCTGTTGTTTTAAGTGCGTGTTTGACTAATGTGGACGACAAAGATAACAACATATTATTATATTATATAGCGTAGCATCTTCTTATAAAGTAAGAATTCGGTTATTAAAGTGAACTTTGGCTACTCTGGTAACGATGAAATAGTTGAGTGAAACAGTAAACAATATTTTGTAAAGGCTATACAGGTAGCGTTGTTAGTTAACGAAAACGTTTTAGAACCCGGTGAAGGCTTTGTGAGCTTGGGCTGAAGAGGGTGAAGTTAAACAGTGAATCTCATCATACTGGGATCAAAACACGAAATCGACGATTACGGATGCTAAAGAGGAAGAATACCGGGAACGACTCAAGTGCCCATAGAGGGTTGAAGACTTGAATCGAAGGACGTTTCGTATAGAGGCATAGTAGTGCGATTACAATAATAAGAATACGGTTTATAATATTCATAGGTACCTAACCTATAACCAAAAATAAGACAGGTAAAAAAAAAAACCCTGATAAACGTTAGTAAGTTCCTATATATAATATATTTTATTGTATAAGAAATGCCCGAAGTTACTGCTGTGTATAGTATATAAAGAAAAGCTTTTGTGGAGAACTAAAATTGGAATATTAATAATACACTACCGAAATTTTCAAAGAAACCGGGAAAAACAACGTGCGCAAAAATCATAAACAACGTAATACTACCATCATAATAAAAACTATTCATGTAGGCGAAATTATGTAAACTAAACTGAGCATTTTCAAATCTTCCGAGAAATCCATTTATTAATACGAGTACAAATTTAAAATAATTTGATTGCATTGCAAATGGATCGAATGGTTTTCTGGTTTAATTTGATACTACAGTTATATTTCAGTGGCATAAATGGAGCTATAAGCCACGGAAGAGTTAATATTCTACCACAAGAAGCCACGTAGGATAGCACATTTTTTAAGTAAATGTATTTTAAAGACATATTTCGAGCTAAAATATTAAAGTTATAAATTTACTCTACTTGACTCGAAAGATAATCCATTTAGAACACCCTATGGATCTATATCAATATACTTTAATGAAACGTCAACATTTTCAATCCATTTAATTGATTATAACAGCTATTGTCTTTAATCGTAATATTAATATTTATGAGATTGTAATCATTTAATTTCCGTCAAAACAATCGCCTTTTAATTCCAAAATTGTATAAGTAATTACTACCAAATAAAAAAAAAGAGCTGATACTGGGGACGGGTGTGGCCACTGTTGTAGGTGAGAAGTTGGGAAGGTAGGATACACAAGGTTATTTAATTTACATCTGTAAGCAACTATAAACCATTGCTTGACGAAAGACGATCCCGAGCGCAGTTCGGTAATACATAAATTAAAATGCCGTAATTTTTTATACGATTTTCGTTTAAATTTGATTTCAAAACGCTTATTAAAAAAAAAAAAAAATTCGTCCGATGATTTTGGAAACATTACCACGTTTAGGTAAGTCTAATATAAGTATTATTACCAACCTTCAAGTCTCTACGTGTATTTGTAACCGAATTACAGCAAAAAAACTACCAAAAATTAAAATTCTTTAAATGCCCAATAGTGACTTAAAAGTTTTGGCAATGATATCGTAATAAAATAAATCAAAAAGACAACAAAAAAGGTGTCGAAAAGAAAATATGACCTTAATATACAATCTAGATAACATGAGCTTTCAGAAAAAGTGCTACACTGGAATAAGTTTACTTGAAAAAATCTGCCCACACTCTAGAAAAAAAAGAAATAAACATCTTAGTAAAATCAATAGCTCGCTATGATCTGAATCTAAAATACAGTCCTGTAAACGATATTTATTCCCGAGCACAAACAATCTATACAAAAATATAAAATTGATTTGTGAAATTGGATCCAGAGTACTCGATATTGCATAATATTACAATACGGAAGATTTTACTAAAATGTGGGTTAGTGACTATTATAAACTATGTCCCTCGTAATAATTGCATAATGTAACTGTGTAACTATACATAATATCTCTATAATACCTCACCAATAACTTAGACGTCGAGGTTAAATTTTACACTAAAATACAATAATTATAATGTATAAGGTAAGTATTAAACATGCTGTACGAAATTATTAATAGACGATACACCACTATATATGTTATAGGTAGGTAGGTACTATGTTCACATTTTACGGCCGAAGCATAATATTAAACAACACGTTTATAGACCCATACTATTATTGTTGGTTCGCTAGTTTAACCTATATACAACTTATATCTTATAATACTATAAGTTTAAAGGTATCGTTAACGCAGAATTTATGGAAATTGCGGTAAAAATATATACATAATCAAACACAAATTGTTCCCAAACTGCAGATTCTCTATTGGTCTAAGACTCTTAAATAGAAATTGAATCTCATATGTATAAAACCAGGGTAAATCGTTATAATTGTAGACCATCTAAGTCAATAATACATGATAGGTACGAGGTACTTAATTTAATTTTATAACTAGTTATTCATGAAAATTAAGGTCAGATTATAAGGTTAAGTTATATACGATTCTGAATGTAGTGAAGTACTTATTTTATTCTTGGAAAATATTTTTCGGATGGTAAAAACGGTCCGAATTTTGCATACCTTAAAAATAACGAATTTTTCAGCCTGTGGTATTTTATTTAAAAAGGTTGTCTAGATTCCTGTACCGTTTTTCTTAGAAATTAAAAAAATCGACGACAAATATGACGGTACATTATATTTACTTTTAGTTTTTTTTTTTTTTAAATTACATTAGTTACAATGGAAACGCCCATGAACAGCAGAGCTCCGTAACTAGAATCTACTCTGGTCACTATTAAGCATTCGGAATTTATTATGACCATAACAGAAATGCGAGAAACTATTGTTATCAATTGATAAGCTATCGTTCTGTATTCTGTATACATTAATTTGTGATAAATTATGCATGTGTAATAAATTTAACAGACATAACACTGTGTAATAGTTTCTATTTTCTTGTTAGAAAAAAGGATAACAAAAGAACACGACTAATACTACTATACCTTTTATCAGTTTACCAAGCTTCGTTTAAAAATCGTTTTTTGATTACGATAATTTCCAATCACTTTCAGAAATTAAACTAAATTTTCTTATAGCCGATATATCTCCAACTCCTATCTACAACAATTGCCCAACCATGACGTGAATTATGTACGGCTTCAATCATTACAATCTATAATCTATATCGTTCGATTGAAGAATAACATTTTTTTACACGTAATCACTTACCGACTGTATACTATTAGTTTAATATAAATTTCGTATACACAGATTCGACCTAAATTACTTATTTAATATTCAATAGATGATTCATTTTTCAAGAACAATACCGACTAACAAGATTAATGATAAGCCAACAAAAATTTTAATTTAATTTAGATCAAATAGCAATGCATTTTCTTGTATAACAGAAAATATTTCGTACCAATATTAAAATTTATTCCGTTACACATATTATATTTGTTCAGTATAACAAAAACAGTAGAGTTAAAATGCATACAACTAATAAATATTGTGCTTGTTTGAATGATATTATGGAATAAGTATATTTTTTTTATATGTTGGTTAATAATCGAGAAATATCTAATGAAAAAACCATTTTTTTCGTGAATAGAAGAATGATTTTTTAACATAATATTTCGTTATTATACTTTAGACTTTTAATCACGAACAATATTTCCCAAAAATAAGTGTTCGAACACAAATTAATAATATTAATAATAAAGGAGAAAAAGCTTCAATTAATTTAAACAACTACTCAACTAGAAATCATATTCCAATCAAATTGGACATTGTATGTCCGGTTTTCAATTTTCCTTGTAGTTTTTTAATAATTAAGGAAACTGCAAATTTGTTAAATACAATTTATTGATTTTTGAGTTACCCTAGAAACAAGGGAAAAATACAACTTCTGATATTTCGCTTAGAATCGTTTTTCGTAAGCAATGTTTTATCGTTACGTATATGGATATAAATTAAATTATAAATATATTCTCCCTTCCAATTTTTCATTTAAAACAGTGGAATACCCATCAACAGTATTAGCCTTCATCATTTTTATCTATGTACATTATAAGCTTAGTATAAAATCTTTCGGAAAAGAAATCTTAATAAAAGATCCACCAGGCATATTATATTTGAATATCAATCAATCACTATAATATGCGTTGAATAACGGATTACGTGTCGACGTTTTTTTTTTTGTTACTCAAGAAAAAATAAGTATCTAATTCACTTATGGTTTTTAAACAATTTTTTTTTTAACTATAAAAACTAAAAATAAATAATAAGGAATAGGAGGTGATCTCTATTGAATGTTGTTTACTAATTCGATTTAAACGTTACCATTTTTTTTTTTAACGACTAATATAGAATTAAAGAATACGATCTTATTTAAAAATTGTCTATATGATTATTTTAAAATATAGTGGTTGGGAAGTTTGGATACATATATTCAATTTATATCTATACACAACAATGCAATTTTGCTAACGAAATACGGTTCTGAAAGAAAATTGATTTAACTAGTTTTGAAATGCCATGGTTTTTATGATTTTTGTCAAAAGTTGAACGTAAAAAGCTCATAAAAATCCTACTTTAGTACATTTAACTTTTTTTTATTATAGAATACAACTTACGATGTATCATGTGTAAACTTGACAAGCATTTTTTTCCAGTCAAAATAATTTTATACAAATACAACCAGAAAAAAACTAAAAAAAAAACTAAAATGCCTATAAATAGCTGAAAAATATTCAGGTAATTTTAAACTAAATTATAAAAAAAAGAAATAATGAAATTATTTATTTCCAGAAACGATTCTTGTTTTTTAATTTTTTTCCTTAAATTTTTCCAATTATTAAAAAAATGCACCATTGAGATAAAATTCACTTTCAAAAAAAGTGCTATGCTAGAAAATCTTGATTTTTAGTAGAAAAGTTGTTGACAATTACACACTACACATATACACAAGCATGCATATATAGGACATAAAACCAATACATTCCTTGTTGTGCTCAGAATTCAAAAGTTATAATATCAATTGACAAAATATAATAAAAAAAGTCTACTTCTTTTCCTTAGCCTTTATCCTAACTATTTGGAGTCTACTATGCTGGCGGTCGTCATAACCACATACTTTTAAGATGGTCTTCATTCAAAACCGCACACTTGTACATATAGTTTTCCAAAAATGATACCGTTCAATATCGCACATATTTTAGTTTGTGTCCTATCGAACGTGGTTTTGCCCAATAAATCGAGGGTTATTTTCGACTAAAATTGTCTGAGTGAGCGCAGTGAGCCTGTGACCACATTGGGTATTTAATTTCACCCATAATGCTTCTCACTGCCAACCAAATGTGTGCGGTTTTGAACTATCGACCTTCCAAATTTTCATTTTTGACAATAAATAAAATATGTGCGGTTATGAACGGTAAGTGTGCGGTTTTGAACGACGCCCAACCACCCGTGTCTTAAACTTCAATTTGATACGATCTCCAACCTCGCATACACCAGCTGTCCTTGCATCATTTTCAATCGTATCCAACCACCTCTTTTTCCTGTTTCAATGAAATTCTTACTGCTTCTGATTTATTTCTCCTCATAACATGCCTAAACCATCTCAATCTATTTTTTTTTTAAATTTCTTCTATTATCGAAGCCACGTCTAATATACCACTTATGTATTCATTCCTTATTATCTTTCTCTCGTCACTTCACTCATCTACCTAAGCATCATCTCTGTTATGTTTTTTTGTCTACCACCTAACACTCCGATCCATGTAACATAATCGGTCTCATCACTCTCTTGTAGAACTTACCTTTAAGTCTAGGTGAAACCAAAACTCGGAGGAAATTATAATTGATATATTATATATGTTTTAGTTAATTATAATATATAATAAAAAAATATACATATTACTAGCCGACCTTGCAATGCTTTTCTATTGCTAGATAATAGTGTAAATAATAATAATAGTAGTTTTCTTGTCATTTTTAAAACCCATAACTGATTTTATTAGCACTCGTAGTTACAATAGAAAATAATACAACTTTGCGGAATCATTTCGTAACAGATATGTTAAAATCTGCAGCTTACAGTCTTTACCCAATTTATTCGTATATACAAAAAGATTATAGATACATATATCTTGTAAAAAAAAAAAAAAAATCACCGTACACATTTTCTTTGTCTACTGATGTCTGTATGTAATTTATTCAACGTTATTACTCGTATAATGTTCCCCGTTTCTTAATCTTACCTGTAGTTTTTTTTTTTTATAATAAGATAAAATCGGGCGTAGCCGACGGGTACAGACTTTTTTCAAGGAACGTAAAATAAAATGTCGGGGACCGAATACGCATCTATATAATGTGTCGTCGTCATCGGACCCTTGCCCATAAAATATAACATAGCGCGAACATACGAAACGATCCGCAGGTACGTAGATAATAATATTCGCTGATATAATAATATTATTATACTCTTATAAGCAGCCGATCCCCATCCGACCTCTCGCCTATAAATACACCGGCGAAATATATCAAATCCCGGTTATTATGTATACGTCATTCTTAATATAATATTGCCGAACGCTTGAGCCAAGCGCATTTTAATTTTGTTCCGGTGATCAATAAACTATAATATAATATTATAAAAGCATATAAGGTACAAGGTTATTGCACGCGTTATGGGTATTAGGGGTTAAGAGGTATGAAACGTTAAAAAATAAATGTTTGTTTCTAAATATTTGTTTATTGGACCGATTTTGCGTTATTCTCTACACATTCGTAATACCGTCTAATATTGTAGCATAATACCAGGTGATTCATTTGAGTGGACACAATCATTATCTCGGAAAATATTAACTTTTTCCGGAATTGGTTTTCTATAACACTTAAGAAACAAGCTGCTTCACAATTTTATATTTGTGTTATTTTTTGCCATCCTTATTTTCAAGGGTTAAACAACTACCTACTTTTTATTTTCAAATGGCAATCTATATTAAAAAGTCCATAAATAGATAGTATTAGTTAAAATAAATTTTAGTGTTGAAATTTTCGATTTCTGTCAAGCCGTTGACACTACTTTTAATTTTATGTTGGAGAAGAGTAGTGGAGTATCATTAGTGTGATGGTATGGCGCAGCGTGTTAATAATGTACCACTTCTCTCTTCCAACCTAAAATTGAAAGTGTTATATCTCGTCAGCGGCTTGACAGAAATCGAAAATTTCAATACAATTATAAGATAAAAAATATAAGATTTTTGATTGTAAACGTTATTTAAATAAAAAATACCATAAGTCCAGAGTTATACGTTTGTATACATGGCCCCGATCCCGATTTAGTTTCTCTTCGTTGGTCCGGCCCGGTCTGTGAAAAAACCGTAATTCTCAGTAATTGAAGACTGAACTTTGTTCGGGTGCAGTTTTGTCAGTTGATTAAATATGTACGCGAATTTATTTTCTCATACTGGTTTGTACTTCTACTAATAATATCCGAAGAATACATTTACTAAAAGCACCGAAAACTAAATGATTTAATCCGTGAAGTTATTTATAATCTTCAGATATTACAAATAATGAACCTGTAGCAAATAGTAAAGTGTCTCTTCGTCGGGATTTAAAATTAAAAAATGACGTCATATTGTCAAATTTTTAATACCTATTGTAAAAATACACAGTGATTACAGTGATTACAGTTTTATGATTTCACTAGAATAATAAAAAATATGAACATTTTTCAAACAGTAAAGACGAATTAACAAATATTTTACCGACATAGATAATATTAATCCGTTGACAACGGTGTCATCGACGCAGATAAATACTAAATTAATGTTGCTGCGTGACGATTATCCGAATGTTACTGATGGTACACGCAGACGCGTAATTTTGGCACTCTGTTTAGCCCCTTGACCGAATTTTCTATCCGAAAAAGACACCCGGACCAATGGATTCCATATGCTTAAGAATCATTAAATGTCAATTTTCGGTTAAATCTTACAGCCAGGTTTTGAGATAAAAACACAAATATGCAATTATAGCTCGAATTTTATACTACACATTATGATAATTTTGAACGCAACCGAATATTATTTCAAAAACGATTGTTTGTGTATCGGAACACTGCAAGTCAATCGCGATAGACTGCATAGTACGATATATAGGTACGTCTTGACCGCGTTCAATTTAATTAAAATGCTCTTACAATTACGACTATGATAAACCTACTTAAGAACTATGTATACAGTTGATATTCCTAGCAATATATATATATACAATATATTATAAGTGTGATTGTGCACTCTAAGTTATTGGATATCATAAACTGCTGCAAAACAGAAAATGCCGAAGTCGGTAAACAAATACAATCGTATTCGTATGAGCCAATAGTAAATATTATATTATTTTTCTTCGCCTTCTTGGAACAGCTTTAGACGCCATTGAGACCTACTGCCGCAAAACAAACTCGCTTACATTTCTCTCTGTCTTGACCACGTGATCTGTTTTTCACTAAAATCGTCCATTTATAGTGAATTGTTCTAATTTTGTTTTTATCAATCGTGACCACACCAACCCAGTCTCTTGCTATGGATATCAGTTAGTATACTATTTGGTTTATCTCTGCTCGACAGCTAATTTATTATTATCTTTCTGAGTTGTGAGCCCAACAAATATAGTAGATATTTATTTAACCCAATATTACACATACCGTGCAATTCTTTACGTAACTTCAAGTAGACGTTTTTTTTTTTTTTAATTTTTAAATCAAGTATTTGTCAAAAGGTAAACATTATGCCACGATATTATTCGTAGTTTTGAATTTATTTATAACTATTAAAAAATCAATAAATTTCGAAATTGCTTGTATTTTGCTTAATCTATATAAAATAGCAACCGGCATTTTCTAAAACATTTTCCTTTTTATATTTTCGAAACAAAACCAATACCGAGCTCTTATCGAAATAAACTGTGTAAAACAAGACGACTGGTCCCTAACGTCTTTGCCTTTACACATTCAGGTTACACAAATTTTACGAAAATAATAATGTTCCCATCGTATTTAAAGTGTCCACGGGGAAAGTACGTACTTCCAAATTTCGATCATTATTCAGATTTTGCAACACTGAATAAAATCCCGAATATTATTTTGTTTTAATAAAATGTGATCAAAAGATAAAACCGCAAAACATTGCCTAAACTTTTATTGACTTTGACAATACTTTTAAATAATTCGATCGAAGATGAATTTTAGAACAATGTATTGAATATTATTTTCATTCTATTGTGATTCGTATTTAACAGCGATTGTTCGATTGTTTTTGTTTTGCGTTTTTTGTGTATATTATATTATATGATTACATTATATTTGTGTATCTTTTTTGTTCGAGAATTTATTTTCACATCGGTTTAAACATTTTCTACGACTTGTATTCAAGTACCTATTTGAAAAGCCGAAAAATATTTTTCTTTTTTACGTTAATAAAAATACAATAGAATGTTAAATGTGTTCATCGTTAATTCATCAGATTTATTGGTTGATTTATGTTTTTGTGTCGGATTTTTATTATTATGTTGATTTGAATTAAATTATTGTATACTGTTTGTTTTATTTTCCACAATGACTTTTACTATATAATACTTGTAATATTTTTTAACTAAAAAAACTTATTTTATTTCTCATATGTAAATATAATTAATAAAAGTTCAATGAGTTAATGTTTAACATGATTCGTTTAACAGTACTAAAACTAAAAGTTAATTATCTAAATAATATAAATATATACATATACAATATATATTTTAGATTCTGAGCGGAAAGCGGAATGTATTCATTTTACAATGATGTTTATTTTTGTATTTATTTTTTTATGTGAACACTTTTTCTACCAGAAAGCTTAATCCGATTATCAAGTATAGCATCTTTTTTGAAATAAATTGTTCTCTGGGTGGTACGTTAAGGAGGTCATTTTTTGAAATTCTCATTTACATTATAATGTATAATGTATAGTACAGTATAATGTAAATGTAAATAATGTAAATAATTACGATATAATGAGAAAATCCTGGTTCTTTAGGTTAAAAAAAGATTGAAAATAAGTTTTTAATTAATAACCGTTTTTATTCTTTTTTTGTTATTATTAAGTTTTAATTATTTTAATAAACTAGTATTTTAAAACAATAATTGTTGTCAAGGAAACGCATATTGTCGAACGAGCAATTCTATAAACCGAGCTATATTAAAATAATATAAATTTCGATTTTAATACATTTTTTTTAAAGAGGTCATTTTTCGATTTTTTCAAAAAATAAAAAAAACTGAGAAACAACTAAGGAGAAACGGGAAAATGTGCGAAGTGTAGGTATTATTTAAAAATATTACAGCCTTTTTTTTCTTGTGAACAACTTTTTTACCGGAAATTGTGCTCTAATTTACAATGATAGCACATTTTCTAAAAGTAAATTTTTACTAGGGGGAGGTACTTTAGGGAAGTCACTTTTCGATTTTCCCAGGAGTTTTCTTAACAAATGGGAAAAGCTGGGAAAAAACAGAGAAAAAGCGGGAATATCAGTACAATATTAAACAAATTAAAGAAAATATACAATAACTATTTAATTATTTTGCTATAATATGACATATATAATGTTGAAAAAACATCACTATAAACTAAAATCCACTCAGAATAATATTTTTATAATGAATGGTTTATCGTTGCTTACAAATATACATCAAATTCCCTTTTGTATTCTACCTTCTCAGCTTTTCATCTACAACATTGGCTGCACCCACATGCGAACTATGTCCGCCTTTTTTATACTATTTTTTTTGGTAGTTGTATAGGTGTTGTAAAAAAAAAATTGTTGGGTCCCCCTCCTCAAATCTTTGCTCTGGATCCTCGCCTGCCTGCAGATTCTTCATATACCATCGACGAATTTACACGACGGATGCCCGAGAAAAATAAATTATAATTTGTATATAAACACGCGTTGCCAGTATCGGCGGACATGTGATATAAGAGCAGCCTTTTAATAATAACAATGTGGGCGTTGCAACGTATTTCGGTACGGTGTGAGAAGCGGAAACAACTTTACGCGATGGCTGTATAGTAACCACGGCATAAACAACTATCTCTGTTGTTTTTATAAGCCATTACACGCGGTCGGCGATGTTTCAGTAGTTTTAAATCCTTTGAAAATAAAATGTCGGAGCGTTTCGCGAAACTTTTACACTAATAATAATAATTGTACGTAGTTTTTGTTAAACTGTATACCTACTCATTTCCCAAATACGATTTTATTCATGTTGAATGTACAGTGCGTTTCATGAATCTGCACGATTTTAAAATTGCTGGGAATTTCTGAGCTGCGTGTGAAATTTTTTTAAATTTTTAATACAATTTGAAACTTTTATCGCGTTTTTAAATTCGTACGGATTTCTGAAATACCTTATATAATATATGTTTTCGGGTTAAAAAGTTTACTTATACCGAGGAAGTGATAAAAAAAAAACACCTATCAGAAACTCTCTCACCCATCTATTTTATGTACATTATTATAGAAATATTCTTTGTAAAACAATAAATAAATAATCGAATACTGGTTTATACGTATAACAGAACAAAACTATACTATACTACAACAATATTGTTTAACAAACAACTCTCAAAATTAAAAATGTAAAAATTACTGAAAATTAAGCATAAAAACCACTGCTAACGATAAACGATTTGAGGCGAAGTTTATTTTATACATGTACGTAAATTTTCTCATGTTTCATACGTTTTTCTCAATTATTAAAAAAAACCATTTAGAAAAAATGACTTCTTTAAAGTATCAACAAAATAAAATTTTCCTTTCAGATAAGATGATATACACTTGATACATCAGAGCAAGATTTTAGGTAGAAAAGTTGCTTAAAGATAAAAAAAAAAATTATTGTAAAACCAATACATTTCTGGCTACACGCTGAATCTAAAATTAATTATAATTTTAAAAAAAACTTACCGTTGAACGGCGGTGGTGGTGGAGGTGTAGGTGGTCCATCCGTGTAGCCGAGATCTTCGGAATTTGTCAGTTCGCTGTCTTCGTCTTCCGGCTATAATAAACAAAAAACACACATACGATAAGTTTTCCGATCTCGTACACCGGCCATACCCCTCACCAGGATTGAGAGGATCAAAGTTCTAAGGCACTCAGATATGATATTTATGGGAGACGGGGAATTTATTTACACGGCGGTGGTATTGAACAATTCCCAGTGAAATTTCCGTGCATTGTTTCGAGCAGTAGGTACGAAACGTTTCGCGCGTGTTTTTCTTATCGGATATACGTGACCTGAAACTTGGCGAGGATTTTGGAACGCAAAGGCCGACTCAGGGGCTCTATTGATCATCGGAATACCCAGCAAAACGCAATTTAGGTTTGCCGCCAAAAATTACAACAGTCCGAACAAAAAAATATTTAGGTTTTTCAAATAAATCAGCGGCAGTAAGTCATAGTAGGTAGGTACAAGTGGTTCGCCGGTTTCTCGTCCCGTGAGTATACGTAAACAAATCGATCGCATTATAAATACGCTTTACTGATTTGTCCATAATAATTATTATGTTATAAACTATTAGCGTGATATACGTTTGTTATTCTGTTTTGAAATTATTTTTTTTTCTTATTTTAAAATTCAGGTACATAATGTAAAAGGAATATTATATGCCGTATATGTACTTCAAAATGTTAACAAATTTGATTCTCTTTTATTAAATTAGAACACCAATATCGATATTCAGTTAAAAACATATTATTTCTCGGTGATTTTTTGGAAAATTTAAAGAATTTAATTGTAATAGTTGAAGTATTTTCTCGGATATCATAACATCGTGCATTTCTTAAAATTTATGATATTCAGAGGAACGTTTTCAATGTGGTAATGAACTTCAATAATATTCACTTTAATATATAAAATTATAATGTTTATTCAGTATTGAATATTATAATAATAACAATAAAATAACGTCCGAAAAACTATTAGAACGTGAAAGTTTTGTAAATGTAATAAAAACAAAAAGAAACAATAATAAATTACTAGAAAACTATGTAAAATAGAAAATTTTTTTTATATAAAAACAATATTTACAATATATGTTTCAACTAATGTGGATGTATTAAAAGAGAAACACATATATTTATACTATGGATAAAATAAACAAATATTTTGGGTTCCTCTGTAAAAAATTCAGTAACAAATCTTTATATAAACCTATTAGGTAAACCTAATCACAGAGCCAAAAATCAATCATTGGTAACAAATCATATACGATGACCACCATGACAAATTAGGCAGGTAGGTATTATCACAGTGTCGCGTTTTCCTTTTAATATACCTAATATGTGAATTTAATACCCACACATCTCCCAGTATTGTAGATCTCTACAACTTACATGGTCGGTTTTTGCAAATAATTAACCTTTTATCATCTGATGGAAAACAACAGTATAAACCGAGTACAGTATATATTCAAGCAGGGTGTGGGTATCAAAAATCTGTGATAATAACTATATATCTATATTGCCTATGACAATAATTTTAAACAAGTTAGGAAAGCCAAAACTCTGCGAGCAAGCTCAGTAAACTATACTTATATATATACAATTTTGAAAGAGTTTGATAACATAGTATATTATACTTATGTGTTGAAACTAAAATAAATTAAAAAATCTTAATTTGTAAATAGGCGACAGATTTTTTTTAAAATTAAAGTACTACTTATAATTATTAATTAATATTTTATTTTTTAAATATTGGCTTTTATGGATGTATATTTAAATGAATAATGATAATGATACGACGAATTTATAATTAAACTAAAAATAATATTTCCTTCGGTGGTATTCTTGACGGTGGTTCATAGACGCTCTAGATCAGCGGTTCCCAACCTTTTTGAGACTATTACCCATAAATCAGATAATACATATACAAATACTCCTCCAACCTCCCCTCCCAAAAAAGTAAAAAAAAAAAAATAATTACAATCATAGCTTATACATGACTTGATGCAGAGTTAATAATAATACGTATAAAGTGCATAAAATAAAAAAAAATAGCTAATACTGAGGAAGGGTGCAGCCACTGTTTTAGGTAGGACATAAAGATTATTTAATTTATATCTGTAAGCAACAATAAACCATTGCTGAAAAAAGACGATTCCGAGAGCAGTTTGGAAATTCATAATTTGAAGTGCCATAATTTTTTTTGGATTTTCATTTAAATTTGACTTCAAAACGCTTACAAAAAAAAAAAATCAACAAAAATATGGTCTCTTGTTATCTTTAAATTGGAGCCGTATATGTGCTAGAAAACATGGTAGGTACTTATTTAAAATAACGAATTTGTGAAAAAATCGTATTTTTTCCCAGGTTATTCGTTTTATTTTAAATACCGTTTTGAAAATCAAAAATTGACCTATGTATTTACCAAGTAGATAAAATTGACTCACAGAAAATATGCTACACTTATATATCCAAGCAAGTTTTCTAAGATAAAAGTTGTCAGTAAAAGTCATAAAAGTTGTTTTACAGTATAAAAAAATAAATAAATAAAGTACCATTGAAAAAAAAATAAATAAATAAAAAAAAGTCGTCCGATGATGTTGGAAATTTTACCACTTGCAGGTAAGTCCAATATAAGTTTTATTTCCAAGTTCCAAGTCTCTGCGTATATTTATAACCGAATTGCAGCAAAAAACTGCTAAAAATGAAAATTCCTTAAAAGCTAAAAAGTGGCCTAAAGTTTTGGCAATGATACAATAAGAAAGTAAATCAAAAAAAAGCAACAAAATAAATGTTTTATGATTTTACGTTTAAATCATTTTTTCTGGTAGAAAACGTCGTCTAAGTTTTTATAAAGTAATGATATCATGAAATTGTAAGTTTTCCTAAGTTCTTTCTCACTTATATGCTTTTATTTAAAAAGCGGCGCCGAAAATCAAAAAAATGAAATTTTTAATGTACAATCTAGATAACATGAGCTTTTAGAAAAAGTGCTACACTTATATATTAGAACAAGTTTACATGGAAAAAATTTACCCACAGTCTAAAAAAATAAAGAAAAAAAAAACAAACAGCATTGTAAAACCAATAGCTCCCTCCCTACGCTCAGAATTTAAAATTAATTAGATTAGGTAGTTTTTACCCTTCGTGTTTTACCACTTGGGGGTAATTATCCCTGGGTTTGGAACCGCTGCTCTAGATCTATTATCACCCATCTTTTTCCGGATCTCCTCCTACTCTATCAGGACACACTCCCTATTCCACTACACCTCTTATAAGTTCATCAATCCCCTCCACCGTGCTTTGCATTTACGCAATGCTGCTTAGTTCGAGGCCATTTAACCATTTCCCTTAGATTAAAGTCACCCAGTTTTGGCGTTTAATTTACTATATAAAATTAAATAAATAATAATCAATTATTTTTGAAGTAGCAGTAATATAATCTCTTTGTCAACCAAATCAACAACCGTAATTATGTTTTGGTTACTACGGACTGACGGATATTATTATTATTATAATACTAGGTAATAAGTTAGGCTTTTTTGAAAACCTGAAACAAATGCATTTAACGCTGATTTTAATTATAGATTTACCGCTTGTATGAGCTACTTCAAAATCGACTTCGTTCAATAGTACAATAATATGAAACCTGTCAAAACATCGATGATCTTTAATATAACGAGTGTCACCCGCGGTATCCCATCAGTTACACTCCGAAGGACCAAAAAGATACCTATACAAAGTATACCTAATACCTATACAAAGTCAAAGCAGTGGCGCGTGTGCAGATACCGATAATTCTAACGATAGTATTTATATTTATAATTAGGATTGTGAATTTGATGCAGTGAAAAACCTTAAAAATCAAAAATGCACAAAAAATACAGTATAAAATAGTTTTAATTTCAGTTTTATATTTATTTTGACATTATTGATATAAGTATATTGTATACAAAAAAATGTTTTATTTAATACAAAAATTATAAACATTTTGATCAAATTGGAATGTTGAATAAGTCGATTTCTTCAATATTGTTTTATTTTATCCAATCCTTATCGAACATTAACAGCTTGTGTAAAATATTATAGTATAAAATATATATTTGACGTATATACAGGCTGTGTAAAACAAAAAAATATGTGTTTAAAGTTGTTAACTGATGGAATTTGATTAAACATATCGAAAAATTAACTAAAGAATAAAATATTACCTAAAAAAACCAAAAAATGACTTTAAAAATGTCAAAAAATTTAAAAGAAAGTCTCAGAAAATTAATTTGTTGTAACATAATTCAAATTATGCACTTAAAAAGCTACATTTTACAATCAGCTAAAAAAAAAATGCATTTTCTTACAAATTTACAGCTCTATTTATAGTTTATTGTGTGCCGATTTGGGGGAAGGGGTAAAAACAGTTTAAATGCTATATAAAAAAAAAAAAACGGTTTGTTTACGTGTGGTGCACGGATGATGATTTAAAAAAAAATAAATAATTGAAATATGAAGAAAGAGAAAACCCGGACACTATACGAGAAACAGCACGTGTGTATATACAACACATTCTATATAAGGGAACAAGCAGGGCGTATTATTTTGATATGGTGAGAATTTAAAAAATATTTTTAAAACGCGACGAACGAACGGACGGACATCTTTAAAGTGGTTCGCTAAATAAATCTGAGCACGTGTCTCTTGGCCGCGTATCCGATGTTTGGATTCCGTTATACGGGTACAATATATATATATATATATAAGAATGGGACCGTTGAAAACACACAGTAGAAAAAACAAATAGCACTTAACTAGGAACAGATGTTTTATACGCGTTGTTTATACGAGTTTTCAGTTTTGTGATGCGGCAGCTATTTAGCACTTTCCCGCCGAATCGCCGAGTATTTTCGGGACGACGGCGGCGATAATTGTTGCTGCGGTAGGGATGGAAAATCGGCCGTTAGGTATATTTTATTTCGTACGCGCCGACTCGATTTTAAAGGTCCGAGTCTGTTTCGCGGCCCGAAGAGTACAATAAATAAAACGAGTCGCTCTCCTATTTTGGCTTTTGTTTTTCTTTTTTTCTTTAATATACTCTGAGGGAAACGGGGAATGTGTTTAACGGATTTAAATTATACGTCTCGATAAGTGCATGAACAAAATAATAGGTTCTCCGATCGTAATTTGCTCTCAAGAGTATAATGCAAAACTATCGAACATTTTTAGTCTGCGTGGTTTTGTTTTTTTATTTTTTTGTCGATTAGCGTTTGAACGTTCCAATTTAAGATAAAATTTGTAAAAATCGTGGATATTTTGTGTTCAATTACTTATAATATAACACATTATGCTCGTATATTTTCCATTATATACTATTATAATAGAAACAATAAATTT
Organism: Cinara cedri; assembly: GCA_902439185.1. Classification (NCBI taxonomy): domain Eukaryota; kingdom Metazoa; phylum Arthropoda; class Insecta; order Hemiptera; family Aphididae; genus Cinara; species Cinara cedri. Next base: position 1,125,425 of record CABPRJ010002367.1, on the reverse strand, counting down.
AAATTTATTGGAAAACGTTTAATCGAACTCCTCTCGGAATCATTTTTCTTTTGCAGCAATAAGATGGTGGATATTTTTCCCTTTTTTATCCATGAGTAAGCCAGTATAATTTAGAACATACTCACTGCAAAAATAAAATAAAATCCCATTTTTTGGGGGGTCTTAGGGAGCCTATCACAAGCTCCTATTCATAGATAACGTTTTTACTAAATGACGTAAGAGTCTTTTTCTCAATTCGGATAACAACATTTTACTTTCTTTTTAATGATCGGTTTATGTCGACTGGGCGATAAAATCGGCCGCGGTCGCATATCGAAGTAAAAGCAGGAAAAGTCCGCTAGAGTGGTTCATACAATAAAACGAATAATATCGACACACGCAGGTTTTTATTAATCCAAATGATTATTATCACCGGGCAATGGTCAGTAAAATCGATTTTTTTTTTTTTCAATTCACAATAATTATCATTAGGTACTATAGTGTTACTACTTTAAGTATCATTAATTGATTGAGTATTCTTAATACTCCGACCAATACCAGTATGGTTTTACGAACAAATTTTTCTAGTAAATTTTCACCCCCTCACTTTCCCTCGTACAATTTCAATGGTGATAATTTATCAAGGGGAGAAAGGTAGATATTCACTTATGAAATTCAACCGGGGGAGTAAATATCACTGGTATACAAGTTTACATGTTGTAGAATATTTAAAACAAACAGTAGGTACAACTACTGTTACTTATAACAACAAAACAGTTATCAAAAAACATGTAAATATTAACAGTATAAATATAATAACTTATTATATTTAAATTGTCAAAATACGAGAGGTACGAACATTATTTCGTATGTTCCATTATCGCAGTTTTAAAAATGGCCGTTGTTGATAAACCAGAGTTCCCCTACTGTATCATTTTAGATGCTGAGCGGAGTAAACAATGTAATGGTTAAGGGTCTTACAATGATTTCAAGTGTAGTATTTTTTCCGAAAGGAAATCTGATTGGGGGATGACATTTTTCGAGTTTCCTAGCAGTATTCATAATACATGGGAAAAACAGGAAAATTTACGAAATGTATTGTTTTCAAAACGTAAATTCTACGGTCTATTAAAACACATATAACTAAAATTCGCTCAGAATCGATTTCGTTATCAAAGATTAATCGTTACGTACAGGTATACATTAAATTCCCTTCTATATCATTTATGTATATATATATCTAACTTCTCATCTACAACAGTGACCCACCCATCGTGCGAAGTATGTCCGTATTTTTTTTATACTCACTACCGTGTTATAATAATATTATTATTAGAAAACCAAATGAATTTTACTTTGTTAATGGATTTTCGACAATAATTGCATATTATATACTATTAAACATATTGATCTATTACGCATTGAAAATTGGTAAAAATAAAAATATAAGCATTTTGTTTCATCGTTACAACGTATTTCATTTGAATTTTCTAACTATTTGCAATAAAAAAAAAAATATATAATTTATTTTTATTACGACTAAATCGACAATAAATACACCACAGTTGTTTACCGTCCGTGACCAATTAATAATTGTAGTCGTCTCTCGAGATACGAATATTTATACTAATGTTAAAAAATCAAAAAAAAAAAAATCGATAGCGAATTGAGTTCGACGTAATAATAACCGTTTCGATCGGGCAGACTGCGATGACACGGATGGCTGGGAATCAACAAAAACAATTTTTTTTTTTAAAATAGAAAAAACCTACCTACCTAACTAATAAAACTGAATTTTTTTCCTACACCCAGACGAAAAAAAGAATAAAGAACGGATTTTGGCACGTGATGTTTTTCATTTTAAACGGCGGACGGTTGTTCGCTATATACTAAGCCTTTCGTTTGATTTATAGCCTCCCGATATTGTGCAGTAGTCGAAAATAATTGACATTGAGGTCCTCCCTGCGCGTACTTTTCGCGATATAAATGACCGAGATTCGACACATATTATTACTGTCGTTTCTTTCGCTATTTTTCCCACTCTCTCGCCAACGAATCGTCTTTAAGTGAAAAAAATAAAAGAAATCGGGAAAAAAGACGGAATGTTTAAATTTTAGTCGCGCATAGATCTTATTAACAATGATAAATTCATTTTTGCTTCATAACTTCCCATCGTTTATCCCATCGACTAAAACATAACACCATGAACCCACGCATAGGGGGTTTCTATTTTCTTGATGTATTTTTACTACATTATTATGATTAGCACATGGATTTCAATGCAATGTGCATTTTATTTTCAGTGAGGGAAGTTATCTAACCAAGTTTGTAATTAATTTCATTTAACAGATAATAAAAAATGAAACGTATTTATTTTGATTTTTTTTTTCGCTGTTCATTTTGGATTTTGAAAGGAGCACGGAATGTATTGGTTTTAAAATTATGTTTTTTTTCATACGGTAACACAAATTTTACTAGAAATAGTCCTCGAATTTTCTAGTGTAGTACCTTTTCTGAAAGGAAATTTTTTCGGAATAATATTTTAGGAAGAATTTTAATTTTCTAATCAGTTTTTATAACAATTGAGAAAAATCGGAAAAAACGGTTTTGTTGAAAATGTTGGAAAATAATGCTTTAATTATTCTCAATTTAGTTTTTTTGTTGTAATTCAGTTCAAATTGTTCTTAAAGACTTAAAATTGTGTTTGAAAATTTATAACTAACTTTTATAAATGTGATAAAATGTTCAAAACTTTTTAGTCACTATTTATAAAGTATTTAATTATTTATAGAAATTTAATTTTGCAAGTTTTTTACATAATATTCATTCTATAGGTTTTGTAAAGTGAATTCTTCATCAATATCAATTGTCAATCGTTCACTTTATGACGTTTCAATGACGTCTTTATCTTATATTAATCTTATGACAGTAGTGCATCATCCAAATAAATATAAAATACAGTAATGAAATTTTATTTTATATAATTAAACATTTTTCGGCATTTTTAGGTTATTTTTGAACGGTATTAATTCACTAAAATTCATTTTTGTGAAGGATTTTTTTGCCTTTTTTTTAGAGCATTTTTCAATAGTTTCGGGGTGTGGTATTTAAATTCAGTTATTGTTATTGTACCTACGTTTATCAACCGATGTTGAGTTAGTATATATTTTATACTCGTTTATGTACTTTTGTATTCTTACGGATATACAAAACGAATTATCAATCCGATTATGAAAAAAATGAATGGATGAAAAAAAAGATATTTTTAGTGTATTATTTTTATCTCGGTGAACACACAACAACAATAGCGCACTTTGTGGACTGTGAAATTACTGTACGACTATTTGCGAGTTTTTTTCTCTTTTATATCAATTGTAAAGTCACGTGTATACATCTTATATACGATACAACCTGCAATATATATATCTAGTAGTCGAGTATCGTTATCGTTACTAATGGGTGCGAGGAAATATATTTCAGGTCTTTGCTACTATTTCTATCGGCAAATTACAACTAAAATAAAAAAAAACAAAATTGACGTTTACAACAAAAACAAAAAAGGTAGTAGCGTTACGTAAATATTCCCCCGATATTTCGATGTTGTTCTTTCTCCGTAATAAAGACAATTACGAAGAATATAATATAAAAACAAATACAAATTAACCTTTCCAATACACTTCCGATCAGACAAAATTTGCTACCGGAAATTTGGTGATTAGAGCAAAATATCTCCTAGTCGAAAAATAGTTCACAGCAAAGGAAAAATTATAATCCTTTGATCTCCACGTATATTATATAACGGACACACTGTCGGCTACAATTGTCTCAAAAAAAAAAATAATAACTACCAGAAAACATTTGGCTAAAAATATTGAATATTCTAATATATGTAATATTATATGTTTGTTAAAATCTCATAAAAATGTTATTTTTATAACTGCGAGCCGATTTTGAAAGCAACCGATACATCGGTAATCCATTTTTCATATTCCAAACGTGTACTCGACATTATTTCCCAGAAGATATCTGATCAAATATCGGTTTGGAAAAACCCAATATCCGATATTCCGATATCTTCGATATTTCCCCATCATATGAGTAGTTAAGTCGATACTATAAATTTGTAAGTATTAACTGAGTTAGTAAAAAAAAAGTTTTTTTAATTCGTTTTGTTAGCAGAATGTTTGTGCTTTTTTTGTGTTTTTGGAATATTTAATAATATAATAAATAATACCAGAGCGCGGAATCGTTATAGCAAAACCCCGTATTGCAAACGCGTAGTGTGTTGTTGACCGTGGACCAAGCTTTTGCCGCAACGAGTGAAGCACGCATGCTTCGAAATTGAATTCGAATAAAATGCTTTGTGCGATTTCGTATTAGAATAATATCGTTGAAACTTAGAAATTCCCGAGTAATAACTACCTATTATAGAATGTAGAAATATTATTATATGATTACATTTAGCGTTGGACTTCTATTACAAATTGACGGTAACTAAATATTACCATACCTTTGTCAGGATAATAATTTTCTTTCGAGCGTTCGGCGCCTCCGACCTGCAAATTCGTGCTTCACCTTTTAGTATTGGTAATAGTGTTGTTTGAAATGAAATTTTCTTGACCGTTCTGCGTATAATACGAGTGTTATAGCAGGTACCTTATTGGTACTTCTACCTTTCCTCTTTTCACGACGATCTGCAGGCTTTATATACCATAAAACGCGTGATGGTTTATTATTTATTCCGTGGTTTTTATAGTCGAGTATAAAAACAAACGAAAAAACAACCCTGTATTTTTGTAGATAAAAAAAAATTCGCATAATAATTATATTATATCAATCTATCACCTTTTTTTTTTTTTTTTTAGGAATATTAAGGGTTTTTACGGTACAACGAATATATAGTTCTGAAAATGAAATATAATATTTTCGTAGATATATAATATTATTATACACAACGATGGGCATATAATATGACCGATGACGTGTTGCATTATTGTTCGTGGGCTAAAATTGTATCACGATTGAAAGTTTGAGAAACGTCGGTTTAAATAATAATAATACAAAATAACTAAAAAAAACGTAGGCAACGCACATAATCGGAAAAAAAGTTCGGTTCCGTACTGTGCGCCCGCCCGTACTTGCAAATAGTTACGAACAGAATAATAATTTATTCAACTATACGCACTTAAAAGTTATTTGTCTTTCGTTACAAAACTGTATATTTCTTATGGGCATTAAAATGTATGATTAATATGTAAGTATAAGTACTTAAATAATACGTGCAACATAATATATTGTATTTTAATGATGTGTTGTTTATTATCGACCGTTTTCGTTCGTTCGAAATACCACCACTAAGCACATACAAATCAAAATAGAAATAAATCAAACGATCTGATTGTTTTCCAGACGAGGAAATAGATGTATTAACTTAATGGACCGGACAATTTCACCCAAAGAACAGTTGATAAACAAAAGCAAGTATTATAGAAAAAAAAAATATTTCTTGTATTTTCAATTGGTTACCTATAATACGTATAATACCAGGATAGTAAAAGGTTATCTACATGTGCATGATAAACAAAAACAATTTCTTTGTTTTTTCAATAATACATGTTTTTGCTATAATCGGGCTAACTGCTTTAATGCCCTTATAAAGGAGGGCATATTCAATTTAGATAATATTTCTATAGACGAGAACAGCATATAATCATGATTGCCAGTTGACACCATAATTATGTACATATCCAATTATGATTTTTCCCGGCCCTTCTCCTAAATGGGCCACTGTAGTAGTTGAGAAGTTAGGACAGTAGAGGGGAAACTTAATGTAAATTTGTACACAACGATTAACCATTGCTAACGATATCGAGCGGAGTTCGGTTCATGGTGTTACTTTGTCAACAATGTATATATCACATTATGTTAAAATAATATTTTAATTATTATTTTTAAACATATTTTCTTTAACAATATTTGTTTAATATTTTATCTATTTTCCTATTTTTGTCTACGTTTTTTCCCATATATTAGAAAAACTCTTGGGAAAATCAAAAAATAACCTTCGTAAAGTATTTTTTCAGTCAGATTTCCTTTCAGAAAAAGTTCTATCATTGTAATTTGGAGCAAAATTGCTGGTAGAAAAGTTGTCTACAGAAAAAAAAAATATAAAACATCAATATCAATGTAAAACCCAAATCTAAATATAATATTGACAGGGTGATTTTTTTAACAAACAACAATCATTATTTCAATAAGTATTGACTATTTATGCATTTTTTTTGGAAAACTTAAAAAATAAATAGTTTTTAAATATTATGTTATCATATTTTTTGTACATCTTATTTATGGGGGTAAAATAACTGTCTACATTTGATTTTCAAGTTCAAGCTATATTGAAAATACTTTAAATAGACGGAGTATTATTTAAAATAAATGTTGGTGTTGATATTCTTGATTTTTGTCAACCCGTTGATAAGATATTTCATTTTTAAGTTTTGGTTGGAGGAGAGTAATGGAGTATCATTTGTGTGGCGGTACGGCACACGGCTTATTAATAATGCACCGATACTCTCTTCCAACCCAAACTTAAAGATGGAATATTTTATAAACGGGTTGACGGAAACCAAAAATTACAACTCCAAAATTTTCTTTAAATGTAAATCTCCATCTATTTAAAGTATTTTCAATATAGCTTGCTATTTGAAAATCAAATGTGGACAGTCATTTCACCTCCAAAAATAAGATGCACAAAAAAAAATGATAACAAAACATTAAAAAACTATTTTTTTAAGTTTTCCAAAAAAATAAAATCATAAAAAGTCAATAGTTTTTTTAAATAATGAGTTGTTTGATAAAAAAATTACCTTGTAAATATTATATTTAGATTTGGGTTTTACAATGATGTTGATGTTTTATATTTTTTTTTTCTGTGGACAACTTTTCTACCAGCAATTTTACTCCAAATTAGAATGATAGCACTTTTTCTTAAAGGAAATCTGACTGAAAAAAATACTTTATGAAGGTTATTTTTTGATTTTCCCAAGAGTTTTCCCAATAAATGTAAAAAAACGTAGAAAAAAATAGAAAAATATATAATATATTAAACAAATATTGTTAAAGAAAATATGTTTAAAAATAATAATTAAAATATTATTTTAACACAATGTGATGTATACATTGTTGACAAAGTAACACCATGAACCCTGTATATATGTGTACATTTAAAACAGGGAAATATGTATTTAGTTTGTTATAAAAACATGTATAGAATCAAAAAATTAGTAAGTTAATAATTTTAATATTAAACTAAATTGTAAAACTATTTAAGGATTAAGGATATAGATAAAATAAGATTATGTAATAGAACAATTGATTTTAATCTATACAATTATAATATTTAGTAAACTTCCAAAATTATGTGAAAGTTTCCTTTCTATTCTATGGATTTCGTTGAATTTTCCAGTTTCCCATAAGTGGCAGCAATCATTATAATAATATTGTTAAATAATTGTTTGATATTAATAATACTTGTATAATAATATTATCTAAAATAAAATATATATATATATATATATTATGTAACTTCATACAAAATTAATTTTCCTTAGATATTATTGAATATACGTAAACAATGTGTTTTAAACATTTCCAGGGAACCAAACAAACTTCCGTTTTTCTAACGATTGTTTATTAATTTAGTGGTTTTAGAATTATTTTTAATTAAAAACGATATTAAATTTAAGTACATATTGTGTTGTTAGAAATAGTTCTATATGAATTTATGATTCTATATAATTAAACCGTTCTTCAAGTTTATTCATTTTGATACTATTTGTTCGAGTATCCAATTCATTTTTGTAAAATAAAGTTATTTGCGAGTGTTTATTAATATTTCATAAAAAGGAAAATTAAATTCGTTATGATAATATTATTTAGAGATATTCATGATTAAAACTACTAGAAACATTATATTGGACAATTATGAATGAATGAACTGTATTTGGTAATCTGTGAACAGCAGATTAACCTGTTAAGATTTAACTTTAAGGTTAGCTGATTAACACGTTAGAGTTGCTTTTTTTAAAATGCATTTTTTTTTGGCCGGAAAACAACTACTTAACAACCACTAATCTTGATCCAATTATCAACTTCAGGTGGTTTTTAGTAGGTAGCAAATTGTATTTATATTTGGATCACCGGAGAATTTAGTTTTTGGGTTCATAATATTCTGGAGATTTTTTAGTTATTTATAGCAGTATGAAATTGTTGAATGTATTATATTTTGTTTTATAAGGATAAATTTGTTCAAACAAATTTTGACACAGGGCTTATTGTATTAGTGTTATAATACATGGTAAAACAAATAGTATAAGATCCTGAGCGCAGCATGAACTATATTGGTTTTATTATTGTGTGTGATTTGTGTTATAAACTATTTTTTTAAGTCTTTTAACAGATTTTGTACCACATTTTTTTTCCATTTTTATAAAAGAAAAAATATTTCTAGATAGTCAGTAAGAAAGTCTATGATTCAACTTCTGAGCAATTTTTAAAGATTATAGAAAAAACCAAGAGAAAACGTAAGAAATATGGTAAAGGTTATACGGAATTAACGATTTCATTATTTTTGATTTTGTTTTTTTCTTATGATTCAATTAAAAAAAAATTGTAGACACTTAAAATGATTAAAGAATACTTAAATTTATCTTTGATAGACGTGGTTATATTTTCAATTTTTTTTTTTAGCGACTTTTAAGTGATTTATAGGCATTCGAAATTTGCTAGGTTTTTTAATTTTTATTTTCTTTTACGCGAATAAAATTGTTTTGGTTTAATTAAAATGCTTATAAATTTAATATGGTTTTCAATTTTAGTTATTTTTAATGATCAAAAGAAACCAATTTTAGCATAAAACCGTTAAAATTTTGTCGAAAATCATAAAAATTATGGCATTATAAAATACATGTATATTGTATACCCGAATTTCGCTCAGATTTATTTTTCCAATAACAATGGTTTACATTTAAGTACACGTATAATTTAAATAACTGTATGTATCCTAACTATACATTCCTAACATCATACCTATAATAGTGACACACCCATAAGCAGTATCAAATCTTTTAGTATTTTCTCTCGATATTTTATACATATTGATACAATACTTAATATAACACGGTCAATAATAATAGTATTTCAGCATTATAAATCATTTTTTTTTTTTTTAATCCTATAACAGACTATCGCTTTTACGACATTTTGTCAGCCGTTTTATTAGATATTCACGACACGCTTGTGGAAATAATTCCATATTTTATCAAGTCCATTAATAATAACCGCAAAGTTGCCGCGGTTTTTTCTCTCTATTCCGCGGAGAGTTAAATTTTTGTTTAACAAAACAACAAAAAAATAAGTGTAGGTATATAAATCTACATATACACAAACAAGCGCATTTTTTTAAACTTTTCACTGTACACTAGGAACTCGATATTTTACATTTTCGATATTATCGTATTTTATTATTATTACAATCCATATTATTGAAAAGGAAAAACGCATACTGAACGTGGTTATCGATGATTTCTTATAAGTAACGTAAAAAAAACTCAACTAGATGAAAATCTAAGTTCATATTAAGCCTACCGAAAGGTTATCGCTTATAAAACAATTTCATAAAACTCTGAAACATGTGTGTATTTAAAGGGGACCCAAATCAACATCTCTATAGGGCTGTTAATTAATTCACATTAGAGATACAAAAATAAAACTTGAATATTTTTTAAATAGTTTTATATGTATCATTTATAATATATATGTATTATTTATTAGATTCAGAGTGCAGCGTGAACTGTATTGATTTTACTATGATTTGTATTGTGTTTTTTATCCATTTTTGACTTTTTTTTTTACCAGAAATTGAATTCTAACTAAAAATTGTATAAGAATTTACATGTAGATATTTTAATCTAGTTGTGAAATTTTAGTGGATTGTTTTAATTTTCCTTACAGTTTTCTTAATAAATGGGAAAAACTGGCAATTTGTTGTCAACATTTTGTTGATATCTGGGTTACCTTAGTAATAAGGGAAAAAAATTGGTGATACTAGGGGTGGGTTTGGACACTGCTGTAGATCAAAAGAAAGGGGGTTGGATACATAAGATTATTTCATTTATATCTGAGGACTACAATAAATCATTGCTGACGCAGTCCAGTAATACATAATTTGAAGTGTCGTAATTTTTTAGCGATTTTCGTTAAAATTTGATTTAAAAACGCTTATTAAAAAACAAAAAAGTCGTCCAATGATTCTGGAGATTTCGCCACGTCTAGGTAAATCCAATATAAGTGTTGTTACCAAGTTTAAAGTCTTTACGTGTATTTATAACCGATTTACAGCAAAAAATCCCGAAAATTAAAATTCCTTAAAAGCTCAAAAATTTTGGCAATGATACCATAAGAAAGTAAATCAAAAAGGCAACAAAAAGAGTGTTTTATAATTTTTCGATTAATTCATTTTTTTTTAGGTAAAATATGTCGTTCGTGTTTTTATAGAATAATGAAATCATGAAATTGTACGTTTTGTATTTTCCCATTTATGTACTTTTATTTAAAAAATGACCTCCTTAAAGTACAATCTAGACAACTTAAGATTTCAGAAGAGATGCTGTATGTAAAAGTCAGAGCAAGTTTACTAGAAAAAAACGTGCCCACAGATTAGAACAAAGAAAGAGAAGAAGAAGAAATTATAACAGCATTGTAAAACCAATGCTCCCTCGCTACGCTCAGAATCTAAAATGCGACTAATAGTAATACTCTGCTCAGAACCGTTTTTCCTTAGAAATAATTTATTATTAAATAAAGATGTATATTGAGTATAAATACTAAAAAAATAGATAAATGTGACATATAAGACAAACATTTTCCAAAAAGTTCTAGATGGTAACACATCAATGAAATTTTGATTTTTTTCTACTATGTACACGTGTTTCTGGGTTTTAAGGAATACTTCTAAAACCATATTGGTTAATTAGTATGGGAATTCAACTCAAGTAGAAATGTACGATATGATATTATTAATTTGGAATTTGCTTGTAGACCCGACCACCTGGATATGCATAATGTGGTAAGTGTATACTAGCCATCGTTTTCTACGATTAACAATGTATATTTCACGTGTGCTGAAAACTGAAAATCAATTAATAGTATGAGACTATATGGGTGTATTTTAGTAATATTTTGTAAGACTGATGCGGTAAGAGACGTTCTAAAGGCGTTGTAGTATCATCAAAACATACAAAAAGTGTAATTCTAGAATTTCGAAAGTATCTCAACTCTCGAAATACGTCACGAAACAGTACCCCCGAATACTATTCATATTATGATATTTTCTTCCGGATCGGTGATCCGCAAGATTTTTTTTTAACGAACTAAATTGATTTTTTTTTGGTGTTTTTATATGTTTGGTTACCGAGGAACTGACAAATCCAAGTGAAAATACTTGACTTAAAAGGTAACGGGAATCAGGATGGGAAGACAATCATATGACTTTTGTATACTTATACGGTCACTGTAGTCAGTTTCCAAAGAGAAAAAAAACGATAATCCTATTTAAAAATATACGAGATCGCCGCGTTTTGTATTTCGTCCGAAACCGTGTAATCTTTATGGAGCCACGGTCTTTATCCATGTCGAGATATTGTTGGAATTTGTTTCTCTTTTTGTTTAAAGTTTCACTACGAACGTCGAATTAAGTATATATACATTTTTTTTTTTGCATGGAAGGATTTTATTGTTCCTAGACATCACAGAGATAACAAAAACGGCAAAACAACAAGAAATACACAATAAAGAAAAGATTTAGATATATATATATATATTTTTTTTACATTTCTGTTTATACTTCAGCATTTTGTTACCGCATATTATAAACAGGTGTGAAGCGAAATGAATATTATTTACTGTTTATATAATACGGGAATTAGGTATGCGTGTTTCTTTAGAAATTATTAAAAAAAACCTATATTTTTTTCAAAAAGTTTACATAAAATAAATTATAAACTTAGAAATGCTATTGATCACATATTATGCAGTTTTACTTGGCTTAAATACTTTATTTTTTTAAAAACAACAAACATTTTTTTTTTAAAAAATAACATACATTTTTTTAGAGGAGAGCAAATTATCTAAAAAGCACTGGAAACGAAACAACTAAAACATCGAAAATCCCAAAAAACAAAACAAAACAAATCTTAAATTGAAAATGTTTTAAATGTATTTATTTATTTATTTTTATACTCATTGTTATTAACTTATACGAACTTTGTGTCGAGGAAGCCATCTAGATTCACAATAAGTTTTAAAAAATGACAAATTTGCTAAAAATACACAAATAATGTTAGCCATGTTTATTGGCCATGCTCGAGGAAAGGATAGGATTTTATATTTATTGATATTTTAGTATTTTGCCGGACAAAATATTTTAGTATACCGAATACTATTTGTTTGGTTAATTTATAATAATATTGTAACAGTTTTCGCTACTTATCTATAAACGTGCATAATAGTTTGGTTTTGGAAAGATAATTCATATTTTTATCAAGATAAAAGGTAAAGATTTATCTAAGACAAATACAATAAATTATTATATTAGTTTGTCCCTTATTAATCCCGTTTTTTCTCTTATTATTGAAATATAACTTTTGAAATTTATTTTATGTCCTTATGATATATTATTTAATAAAGTTAAAAGTATTTTTATTTTAATTGTATAGTTTTTTTTTTTTAAATATGTAAAATCAATTTTATATTATTTGTTAATTACCAAGACCAGAAGATAAAGGTAAAAATAATACATTTTGGCTTTATTTGGATACTAGATAAAAGAAAGTATATCGTTATCTTGATAGAATTTTAGATTTTCAGCCTTTTATTTACATTACCCCAACACTGAATATAATTTAATTTGAGAGATAATGTTCCATTATAAAATGTAAAACAATAAATAAAATATTGTAAATTGGGCACAAGGTTATATTTTTATGGACGGTTAATTAATTAATTATTATACGTCATTAGTATTTTTCGAACAAGACAATAAATATCGATAATAATTAACGTAAAGTTTTGCAATTGGAAACTTTATACCTTAGTAAAAAGTCCATTAAAAAAACAAAATAATGTCGTATATTGATTTTAGCAGGATATAAATTTAAATTTAGTTTTATTTTACCTATATATAATATACATAAGTTGAATTCAGTATTAAAAATTATAAAAATAATTGTAAATAGTTTATTTGAAATATAAAAAAAAAAAATGACGATATTTATTACCGTATAATGGTAATTTATTTGATACCTATTCGAAAAATTAAATTTTTTAAAAACAATTCAAAATCAATTCTTAAGTCAAGAAGTTTAATGAGACCGACAAAAATATAAAATGTAAATACTATTTGATTTAAATTTCCTGTTTATAATATGCGTAACAATAATTTCAAAAAAAAGTCAATATGATTGTATTGTATTTTCTTTATACTAGCTTTTTGTTAGAGTCAAAGAAAATATGTCAAAATCAAAAAAGTAAAAATATTAATAAAATTAAAATAGCAAGAGATTCTTATTATCTATTATAATGTAATAATTATATTTTTTTATTTTTTACTCCAGACATTTTTTAAACTCGGATAATTCTCATATACAAAATGAACTAAGGTAATTTGGACTGATAACAGAATCATATAATATAAATCTGTGGTCTTGTTTTGGAGTTGGCAGAAAAAACATAAAGTCTAAAGCGCTATATTATAGTAAATAATAATTATATTTCTTATTAACTTATGTCGTTTTATTTATTTCAGAAAAATAGCGCTAATAAACTGTTTAGGATTATATTCTCCCTCCCCTCTTGATTTCTCCTATACCAAAACTCGATTGTACTGATGTCACTCGCCTATCAGTTCATATTATTTTAGATCATAATGTAAACCAACGATTTTCAAAGCTGTCCGAATGGAAAAAATAATGATGCCATGACGTTAAACTACCGGTAGCATCGAAACTAGTCAGTTTATATTATTTTGATGACAGAGGGAACTTGTACACCGACATAGTGGTTTCAATTTTTAACTATTATTTCTTTATTTTATTATCTTACAACATTAATTAATACCTATTTAATACGAGATAAAATAACTCTGCATATACTTCTTTGTAATAATTTTGAACACACTTATTTCAAACCTTTTATCAAAATTTGAATCAGCTCCTCAATTAGTGAGTCGAGTAAGGGGTGTTTCCAAAAATGTTCACAGAACGTTTACATTATATCACATATGAAAAAATATGACTACTTATATTCTTTGCTCATGATCATTTTTCTTTATAAAATGGACACATCCAACAGCAATATAAGCTTTTTTTTCTTAATTTTAAATATTTTATTATAATCGATATATTTTTTCCCTACAAATAGTTGCAATTTATATGTCATAAAAAGATATAAAATATCTCGAAAAAAGGTCACAACTGTGTATGTTGTATATAATTCACTATAAATCAAAATGCAAATGATTAAAAAAAAAAAAACAACACAAATGTATATGGTATATGTTATATTCGATATACGGTATACATTATTTATTATAATACATGATATTTTTTGGCAAGCGAGATTAAAACATAAGCTTCTTTATAGTGTACTTACTATATAATATATAATATAGGTACTTATGTATTTTTATTGGGCGCGCTGAATTTTATGCGTCGATACCCGTAATAGTACTTTGGAATTCGCGAGTACAGTATATTATTATATTATGGAACGTACACTATAATACTTTGATATACTCTACGGGATTGAGATTATAATTATTAGTGTGTTTTTTTTTTTCGTGTTTCAGATACATATTACTTTCGTTTACGATATAATAAAATAATATTATAGTATGTTATGTTCGACATGGTATGGTTTTGTTTTTGTTTTTTTTTTTTTTGTAATCTGGCTGAAAAATTGTTGCGCGACGTTTCACGCCACGCATAATAATATTAAGCGACATCGTTTGTGAGCGCAATTAAAAAGGCGGCGTGCGGTAACGGTGGCAAAGGGCGGTGGTTTTAATTAAATGGGGTTAATGAGTATTTTTATTTTTGCCCCTCACACACACACGCCAGACAAAGACATTTTCGAGTGTACGATCTTATACATACATATACATATTATTATACTCGTATATATTATTACTACGTCGAGTCTAATAATCGGCTAGCACTACACCAGTGTGTCTGCAGTGTTGAAAAACGCGCGCACACCAGGTGTAACGAATTGCCTGCACTACTGTTGTGGACTCGACGCAAAAACTGAAACGCTACACAGTTAAAACGCATCTGCCGGGACGAGCCGCAGGGTATACGGAGATTGCGGAGAGAGATGGGGCAAAAGAAGACAAAAAAATTAAAAAAATTAAAAAAATAATAACAATAAAACGACAATATATTTATGTAATTACGTCATTAGCGCGTTTGGTTATTATAATATTTTCGCGCGTATATTATACGTATATTCATTTTACAAAACCCCAAAAAGAAGCGGCTAATTTTCAAAAAAAATGTTACCCCATATAAACGATTAAGTAGGTATAACATTAATTATGTCGCGTTAAAATCGCTATAATATATGTGGGGGGGGGCTTAGTCCACACCCAGTATATTTATATTGTTTCCCGAAACTAAATGATTATATCACTTGATAGATTTTTTTTTCGCATCGATAATCGTATGAAAAACAAAAACACTATTTAAAAATTATTACAATAAATTCTGCATAAACATAGCCATACCTACGTCGATTATCCGGCATGTCGATTTGAATTCGATCTATAACTTTAAGGAGCCCGATGCCATAGCGAGTTTTTGCTCTGAAACACATCTTTCTTTATTTTTATTGGAAAAATTGTCATATCGGGTGGAGTGTTCCAATTTCGATACTTATGTTTAGTTGAAAAGAGGAAGACAGCATACAGACCGCATTTTAACACCATTTTTTAATATAAAATCTATGGTTATTTAATGCACCTTTAAAAAAAAGGTCAATTTTAACCATTTTTTTTTCTGAATTTTTTATACCATTATTTGAAATCAATTGTCGATTCAATGCCGTCTGTGAAATATCGTTGTTTATCCAATTATAAAAAATGTTGTAGGAAAATATTGCGTTGCTAATGAGTTGTCTCTATTTCCGTGAAGTCAGGTTTGTTCGTAGTAAAAATGGCCGTACCTATGCTCCTAATACAGTACATTATTGGAAGTCATTAAAATGTTGAACATTTTATAAAATTAGAGAAATTTTGAATTTAGCCGTTACAAATAACCTAAATATTAACAATAATAGTTATATTTTGCATTGATAACATAGTGTGTTTATATTTATATTTATATTACTTTATATAACCAATGATTTCTCTAAATCAAATACAAAACTATTTGTTTTAATCAAAGTAAAACAAAAAAAACAAATGCTATTTTTACCCTTAACTTCTAGTACTGGCCACGACCGCACCCTTAGAATTCAGATCCCTCTTAATTACGTCACTTCGCATACCTCCACCATCGGTTTATTAAGGACGTCAAACTATCAATAATTGAAACTTTCACTTATTGAACTCGGTCGATACCCGAAAACTTTTACACTTTAGTGTACGCCACAATAGCGTAACAATGGTTAATTTCTCAAAACGATAAGCTATTGAAATATATTATAAATATATTTCAATAACTAATAATAATAAATTAATAAAAAATAATTTTAGGTGATTAAACACATTATGCTTTTTTTTGTTCAATCGACGATAGTTTCCGAAAAATAAATTAAATCACATAGGTACTTAAATTTGGTACTACAAAGTTGACAGAAATGTAAAAAAAAAAAAATCGGTTAGAAATCAATCAGAGTAGAGTAGAAACCTAATCTGATTAGTTGGATATATTTGAAATTTTTCGGAATGATTAAATAAAATTTACTAATTTACTAATTGCTGATCGTAGGACTGCAAAGATGTTTTCGTTTTAATGTGAGTATTATATTATCATACATAATATACGGTAGATTAGACGCATTTAATTTATCCAAAATAATAACGTTCAACTTTCGTTAGTTCGTCGGACCGCGCAATGCCGCAGCAAACGGCGAATTAGTCGAAATAAGTAGGTAAGCCGGTGTGTGGAGCTCCAAAGTTGATTTTGGATATATAGCAGGGACCTTCGATAGTTCCGTCCAGTTAACGGTCTAAGAAGGGTAAATCTGCCACGTGATGTGTACCGACTTCTCTGTCGGACAAAGTTTCGAAATTTATGTGGCGTTGTAACGCAGCAGAAGTGTGTAATCACGTGGATCACATTAAATATGACGGGTGAAAGCTCGCATATGTATAAACCCTAAAGGATCAAAGCATGGGGTGGAAAGGGGAGGATAGGGCTTGAAATGTAGTAGGATGAACGAGAGGGTAGGTATATATACGATACATTATAGGATTGGCCTGAATAAAACAGATACCCGTCGTAATCCGAAATCCGTCCAGCGCCGTCGGGTCACGCGAAAAGTAATTTTTAAGAGAATGCAAAATTTTAAGCATTTAACCGTAAAAAAACTTGACGATTTTAGAGTGATAACAGAGCACATATAAATCCGATATAATATTTGGAATGTGTAAGTTTTATGTATTTATAGCGAATAAGTAATTTGTTTGTTTTTAAACAACATCAGCTATATACTTTATATTAAGAGACTATAATTACATGATTTGAACACTCAAAATGAGTTTACACAATTGTTTATAGAGTTCTGCGTCGCCACCGCGGTGACTGAAAATATCGAAAAACGTATCGTTCCGAATCATATTGTTTTTACCACGCTTTATATTAACTCACTAAGAAATAAATATCAAGGAGTTTAAAACTTGTGATCGATTTTTGATTCATTTCCCGTGGTCCCGTAAACTTGAAATTTTACATACACTCATATTTTTGATAACAGTAAAATAACAAATAATCAGGTTCTCTATTTTCACCCCCCCCCCTTTCATTAAAGGTCCCCACCCTACATGATTATTGGAAACAAATTGAAATACATCAAAAGCGGCCGTGTGGACGAACACACAGTAGTCTCGACTACACCGTTTTGTTTAAGTTCATAGTGTTAGGATTAGTGAAATAAACATATATAATACATATAACATATAACCGCGGGTACAGTTTTCACTAACCATTGAATACCTAATCTGATCCTAATAAATCTCCCTTCGATTCTAGTGTACTACTCCTGCTCGACGATTCGGAACGAAGTGGTTGGTTTTAACCGTTGGTAAAGTAAGAACCAAAAGAACTCTGTAACCCGCGGACTTAGCCGAGGTTAAAATACTAGGTTAGGTTAGGTGTTATGTGTATAATAATTGAACATTTTAATAAAACAATTTTCTTCGATATATATCATGTTAACATCGAAATTGAATAAGATTATAGTAAATGAAACAAAATACCTAATATATTACAAACATTTAATAAACATTGGGCACTTTAGACGAAGTGTAATAAAAAAATAATAATAATATGAAAGCAAATAATATAATCGTGCACTGAGCATTCATTACAAGTTAATGTATCAGAAGGACTCCACCAATAAGTGAAAAGCGCCCTATGATTGTGAATCACCCTAAATGTATGTAAGTTATAATTTACTGTATAATCTTATATTCTTATTCAATTTGATGTTATTGTGATAGTATTATATACGTAAGAAAATATTTTTAACTACACATTTTATTTTTATATACTTTTTAGTTCGTTTTATAAGCATTTTATTTAAAAATCGTTTTTATTATCGATTGAAAATTGTTCATTTGAAACAAATACGCTTATTACATGTGCACATGAACTGTAAATAATATTTAAAGGCTTCGCAGTAACAGCGAAACGATATGATATGAATATACCTATTACCGACTCGGAAATCAAGATGTGTATAATACCGCTGTAGGTATACGTGTAAATCGTCTGCTCTGAATATTTAAATAATATTATAAACGCACACGGGAAATAATATATATATATATATAGATACATTCATAATAACTCGCTCGGTAGTATTTCTGAAACACTTCAATTTATACGCGTTGGTTTTAAATTATTTCACAATATACGTATACGTACACGACCTAACGCTGTAGCCGGTATCACGATGTAAATTATACCTACACTGTTATTAAGAAAATAATTTAACGAGTATATACGCATTAAAAAGGGACCGTAAAAGGTATTTTCGGCGTTTTCGTGGTGTACGATTGTGGATTAATATTACATTTCGAACGCGTGAACACTTCATAGGCATATAAAATTTATATAGTAGACACGGTAGCTGGTTAATGATGGTTATATATATATATGATGGTTATATGATGGCATACCGAGTATGTAAACCTTTAAGTCAAGGTGATATATTTTCAAAAAGCTCGCTATTTTTATTTTTAGGCGGACCAATTAGTTTTTGTAATTTTTCATATCGCAGGTTAGGTTAACCTTGAAGTTTTGTATAATACGTTTTTCGTTTACAAGTGTTGTGAAAGTATCAATCATTATGGAAACATTGGCCTCGGAAACGCTTATATCAGTGATAAAAACTCACTAAAACAACGGTGAGCATATATCGTTAACGTAAAGGAAAATCCGTACGTTGCTTGTGTTCATAATGCACCATTTTCATACACCATTCGATGAATTGTTGAATGCTTGAGAAAATATTAAAACAGCAAATTAAAGCCGAAATAAATGTATAGAATTTGTAAAACAAAATTAAACGGGAGAACGTAAGCTGCAAGTAATTTGCATTGAACGAGACCAACTCCGGTCGTTTAGTCACCTCACGAATTTTCTAACTTTTAGTTTACTTTAAGTTTATTTATGAAATTTAGTCTAAAAAAAAGAAATATTTTATAACCGTTTCTGATTGAATATGTGAATATGACACCAGAGACAATTTTAAAGTCGGATAGGATATTTCTGGAATGTTGACAAATAATCAGGTATTGAAAAACTTAAGAATTAATGAATATGAAAATTGCCTCGAATACCCGTCTGAAATTTCAAGTCAATCGGTCGAACCGTTCCTAAGGAATTGATCACAAAGATAGTATCGCAATCGCGTCCTGTACGCTCGCGTCGGACGAACCGGTAGTGACAACGGCGGATCCACGCGCACGGTTAGCGACTTCCTTCTCATAGAGCGCGCTACCGGCAAAACCGTTTCTGTGCGCCGCGCATCACACGGCAAAACACACGACCCCGACGTAATTCTCGCAACCGGTTAGGAACATCGTACGGAACTTAAGCAGCCTATAGGCCAGATTTCAACGTACGTCGTTAATCTGACTACGATGTAATATCGTAGTATACTCGAGGCATCGTGACTGACTTCGGCCTACGGCTGTGTGCGGTAATCATACGACTGGTACGTACGAGTCTAGTACGACCTAGTGCGGTCGGCGCAACTCAGTGCAGTGTGGCGCGGTGCAGTCCAGAAGGAGCAGACGATATCGGCCTAGAAGAAAGATAGTGGTCTCCAGGACGCCGTCGCACGGGCTACAGTGGCTACAGTTCGTCTGTAGCACTCGGCCTAGAGCTCGTGGCAGCGCCCGGTGTTCTGTTTTGCTTTGCTCATCCGTTCAGTGTATTTTACTGTAAACCACGCCACTGTTATACTTGAATTCTATTTTGTTCTACTCTGTATTGTTTTGTGCAATCCAATCCATTGGAGTTATATTTGTGTGCGTAGTTGAACCTAACCGTTGAATCTGAGTTTGTTGTTTTTTTTTTTTTTTTTATATATCTAAAAAATTAATCGATCACCCAAACCACAGCGTGTATTCGTATTGTTACACAAACGGTGTAAATTTCACATCTTACATTTTAGTTTTCAACTGTCTATACGATTAGAGCGGATATTACACATTTTTACATAAATATCATAGTTTGTACTTAATATGCCTAATATTATTACGCTCACTCGCGAACCCTCTTATTCTTTTGACCAAACTCACGGTCGAGTTTTCCGGTTCTATCTAAATTCCCTAATAATAGGTATAAACCATTTATTATTATCTTTTGATATAATATACTGCGTTTTCACCGCAACAAATATTATTTACCGTTTATCTAATAATTATCTACGAGTAAACCTACTATTTATTTTTATGTCACGTCCGTCGACGCGTCAGAACGCACACAATTCGCGACCCTTTTATTTCCGCGACAATCAGAATAAAAGCCCTACTATATACCGTCTAGTGGTAGACGATCCGTCACCTTCGGATCGTACCCTATTATATTATATTATTCTTTTAGATTTTTTTTTTTCCGTTTTCACTATTAATCGGTTATATATACATAACGACGTCGTCCTTGCAGAGTGTGTTATATATTATACGAGCATATAATGTTATTCATAAATCTGGACCTACAAAAGGGTAATAATAAATAATATACTTGCATAAAACCTATATATTATTTTATTTGCGTTTATTATATTATCGTTGGATCTATATTTCATTTGGAAAACGAAAAATAGAAATCCCGAACAAATGTACATAAAATATGAGAACTAATAAGAACTAATATAGTATGGGTACCGGTAGAATGATTCATTTTTAGATACTGGACGTAGCAAGGAATGTATTGGTTTCACTATGCTGCGTGTTTATTTTTTCATTTTTATTATTTTTTTTTTTGTCCATAAGAAACTTTTCTGTTAGAAATCTTGTTCTAATCAAAAAATGACAAAAGATATTTTCTGTTTCATTTTGGATCTCAAAGGGGTATTTTTTTAATTTTCCGAGCAGATTTAATAAACATTGAAAAGGCCCGTATAATAAAAATGGAGAAATTTATATTAACTATATCTGTCATAGAACGAAATAATAATGAATAACGTAGTAAGTGAAAATTACTTTAAAAATTATCATTAAGTTTTACTCAGTGCATCTAATGTCAGAACGGAAAGCATTACAGTGTAATTCCTATTCTCGCTGATGCGACAGAACCCGTTTTTCAAGCATTGCACAAGTTGAGGGTACTTTATAAGGCACAATCGGCGAATCATTAAAAATCTGAAGCAACTAATCAACAAAAGAATTCGATTGTACTCATGGGCTCGGATTATGCTATATAGGAACGTTACACCCTGAAAAACCTGAAGTACCACCGATGGTAATTATTTACGTTTATAAAATTAAATAATTGGATTGCCTGTATAGACATTACCTACAATCTTACTTGTCACATAATGATAACTATTCTGGGAAAATAAAATTGATACTCCTGTACGATATTCGATCGATACAATAGTTGTAGACATACCACCAATATTTAGAGAATAATTTCGGTAGATACCCACAGTAGTTAAAATATGTTAATTGGTTAATGTTTTTACAGTGGTTTCTTTACAAAACGGTATTTAATATTTATCGTTGGCACTTTTAATATCTATATAATATTATCAGAAATATAATTATTATGTACGTATATCGTCAGTCGGTAATGTTTCTATTATTTTTGAAAATAATAGTAATAAAATGTGCTGCTAACAAAAAAAAAAAACTCATCGTATTAAATCATCAAATTAAATTGTATGCTCAGAATCTAAAATGAGTCTAGAAAATAAATGCAATCATTTTCAATGAAAAATTAATACAAATTAATGTTCGGTATTATTCTTACAACCTTCCACGGTAAAAACGCCTCTTTCGGGCGATTTTTATTCTCTCGGAGGTAGTGATATGGATGGTATTCTAGAATACCGGAGAAAAAACGCCCGAAAAACGAAATGTTTAAGCAATAGCGGTTTTGTATACTTTATAACTTTTACTAATATACTACTAATATAGTAGGACCGCAAATTTTTATTATTCTAAACAATATATAATGTTATGGTCTGTGGTCTGGTAGTTTTTTTTTTCTTGGTTTGATTCTCGACAATAGTGTTGTTTGGATACTGACACGGAGTAAACCCACTGTAAGCCCATCATTAGGGTCGATGAATGCGGGACCTTTTTACGGAAAGTAGGCCACCTATAGGCAATAACTAAACCTACTTTCAGAAATCACTAATTTGCGATCATTTAACATTATATATATATTGCTCTAAAATAAAATTATAATATTCTTAAAGGTAGCTAAAGATAGTACAGGTAGCTTACTAGCTATACTAGGTAGATAAACCGAAAATTAGTGAACGTTCGCCTCTCGATTCGTCGTTGATCGTTCGCCGCCAGTGAAAGTTCAGTTCTTGGATCTCCAGTCTCCGCTGAAGACTTTTCTGAGAAGTTTATGTTTATACATTCAACCAGATATTCGGATTTAATATTACAAAAACAAAAACTACGAAACTAAATAGTATACTATATAACGATTAAACTAGTTGACCCGGTTAGGCGATTATTAATTATCTAGGGGCTGCACATACACGCACATGGATGCACATATTTGAATTGCAAATCTCTAAAAGGGCTATTTTCTGAAAATTAAAATTATTCAGGACAAAAAAAATTGATTTTTTGTTGAACCATTTTTGACTTATTTTAGCATTGTATTTTTTCTTGATAAATACATTGTTATATTATGTAATGTTAAAGGGAAATTTGATTCAGAAAACTATCGATAAAGTTTTACGAACGAGATCATTTCGAAATTCATTGGTGGTTTTAGTATAAAAACAGTATTAAAATTACCTGCCTTGTTGAGAATAATAAAAATAAAATTGAATTTTTAATAAGTGTGCAAAATTTTGAGAGTGAATCAAACAATTTCGAAAAACTCCCATATCTCATTGAGATGAGTCTTGTTTGAAATTGAATTCAGAAAGTCGGGTGTCATACTTGTTTGCTTGTTTATTTGTGGTACCTACTATTTATATTAATTCAGTTCGCAAATATGTTTTTTCTTCTTTTATTGGCATACCAACTCATTCTCTAGAAGTTTTTACCACCATTACAATATGCCACTAGTTTTCCAACTTCAAACTTTTTGAATTTTTTTCTACCACGTCGATTCATGTGAGTCTTTCTTGAAGTTTTCTTCGATAGGATGGGTTACCATTACATTGCCTCTCATAACTTTTTAGTTTTTTCTCTTCTTGTTATGTGACTTAACCATTGTAACCTTTGTGCCTTAACGGAGCTTGTCACTGGTAATTTCTACCATATTGTAAAGCTGTTGATCCTCCTTCGCCAGTTTCCTGTTGATTGGCCATGTATGGGTCAACACATTTTTTTCAGTACGGTATTATCAAATGTTCTCAGTTTCCTATTTGTTTGTTTGGATGGTTTGCATTGTTTGCAAACATGCAAACCTCATTCGATGAATTCGTAATACAAGAAAATTACGAACAACGAGACTATATAGTAATATTTTAACGCCAATGATTGAACATAGATAAACGCCGTGGTGCTGACAAATTACCCCGCACATAAATGTAACGTCGACGACGGTATACAATTACTATAACGGTACTGTAGCGAGATTATCTCGTTTATTATCGACGGTTAATTTCGTGACTTTGTGTTTATTTTTATCAGTTTTTCTCTTAAACCAAACAAACATAGCAATAGAAGTGAATTGGGCAGACATTTTTTTGTATGGTGAATGCATTTATAAACAAAACAATATACTCTCGAAATAATAATTCCATTATTTCATGTGTCTTTTTCATTTCATGGATTTCAAAAAAATAAAAACTGACAAAAAAGTAATATTTAATATTAATAACTTTATAAGAGCAAAGCAACAAGAAACTAAATATTTTGGGAGATTTTCTAGCCAACTTTCATGTGGTGTCTCCGGAGTAACTACAATCGGCTGAACAAATGGCTTCAAAGTAATAAATAATAATAAAATAAAATATGCCTAATAAATATGCCGGGATCACGACTCATTCATGTAGTTGAGACCCAACTCGAGGACAGCCGATCCGGCCAAGTTGTAAAATAATCTGGCCCGGCCCGGTTTAACATTGTTTTTTTCAAAGCCCGAATTTTTTCTTATCATTTTCGAATAACTGTACCACGTCGGTCATGTATCCTCGTAGGACTGGTGGTGTGAGGTTAAAAATAAAAATCTAAGAAATAGTCAGCATGTTTTTATACAAAAAATCCCGGCCCCGGCAGATCTTTAGCGGCTATAAAACCAAAGTCTAAATTGAAATCGAAACAAAATAAAACCTGTACCGGAAAAAAAAAACCACCGTAAACAAAATCAAAAACGAACCGGAAATATCTGTTTACCGCGGTTGGAAATTATTTCCCAGAGTGATAAAAATGTATTAAAACAAAAATCCCAAACGTCAACGCTGTCGGTTAATTTGAAAAAAATATCGTGCTCCAAAGGGTTAAGTAAAACGGCATACGAGATATCGCGAGTGTGAAGTAGGTCAGTGAAACAATCCTATTATCAATGATAGAAAACAAGAACTGAGCAATAAGTGTTTGAATAACTCAGTAAGATCTTCATAACGTAACAACCGTCATTTTTGCAATATAAACGAGAATTGTCGTCGTCGTTAAATATATTATAATATTACCTAGTTGGAGGCATTATGATGTAGTATTAGCAGGAATAGTAACAACACATAATTATAATATAGACTACACCGGATTGCCATTATTGCGAATTTATGAATATTGAACTTAAATAATATTATATCGACTCGACACGCGTTTCCATAACGTTTCGCGATAACAATCGCGAAATACTGTTCGGTTTCTCGGGAAATACCCTCAGTATAATTATTTTCGTCCATCAATTAATACGCTGCACGTTTTTCAAGTATTTGTTTTCCGGTAACAATATCGTGTTTTTTACGCAAAAAACTTAAACCGTTTTCTATACAATAATCTATATAATATACGCAAATTATTTAATATAACCTAGTCGCGATATGACGAATAAACACTGCATACACGTATCTCCAGCTGCTTGTTGATTGCAGATTTGTCGCAGGTACTCGATTCCACGGAGCAGTTTCAGTAAAATGTTCGAAAACCTCATACGACCAAAGCCTAGACGAATCAAGACTATAACTAACGCTATTAGATGTTTTTAAACTTCAACTCTTTCGTTAACATTACCTTATGACTAAGTTCCACGTATACACCTACACCCGCCCTCCCTACCTTTAATTTGATCACGAAGGAGCTGCTTCATAGGATACTCATTCACGTTGCCACTGGGTCCCATGAGCAACTCATAATCCCTAAAAATCATTGTATTTTTCTATATTCGCGTGTCCTTCGTGATGATTTGTTGCCTAAACACCGTTCTATCTTTAATCTTCCTCGCCACGTGGGTTCTTCAATAATTGTTTTAAATACGATTTCACGATTTGAAATTCAAAACTTATTTAAAAAGTATTTTGAACAAACACTATAGAAGTATTTATAAATACATTTGCTTAAATACTTTTAATCAAATACTCGTAAAGACTGGCCAGTACCACTTTATACAGATATCTGATATTTGAAATTGAAAACCATGAGTTAATATTGAAATTAACCAATATACAACTAGATGAAAACTATAAATTTGTTAAAAATACTTTTTTCTTATTCCTAAGACATTATAAACATTTTTCTATTAAAGTATCGGATCAAATATCGGTTTTGAAAAAAAAAAAACCTATACCGATAAAATTCTTACCATCGATATCGAGTTTTGGTTTATATATTATGTAGGTAGCATTCTACCCTTATTATTTACTACCTAACTCAGTACTTCCCAAACTATTATGACTCTTGGCTCTCTCTTTTTGAACTAATATTTTTTCGAAGCATCCTCGAAATTCATTGAAATCAAAAACCTACTATGATTGGAGCTATATTATGTACCCCACTGTATTATAGTCAATGTAAATTTTAATTTTACAGATAAAGTATTGGAAGTTTTTTAATGAATTATTCGAATAATTTGGAACATTTTTACTAACTGACAAATGTTTTTTGAGAAAAATCCAAAAAAAAAGAAAGAACGCCAGCCTCAACGTCTTCTGAATCATTAGGGTTAGACATTCATTTTTAGACCAATGAATATTCAAAACGGCGCCCCTGTACAGACACTGAGATGTCCCAGAGTACCATGGCCCACACTTTGAGAATCACTGACCTAACCTCTCGTTTGCAACTCTTTCAGTTCATGAGATTTTTAGCATTTTTCCGATTCACCGCATCTCGAATGCTTCGTACCGAGCCATAATATTATCGTCCAGGTCTCGCATCAAACAGTGCCACACTTCATACATAAATCTAACACTGTTAGTAATGAAGTGATGGCTTTAATTTGAAAGGCCCTTTTTAAATTTATATTGGTTTGCTGCGAACGCTCTCTGTCATACTACTTCCCTGATGTCTCGTTAAACGAAATATTATAATTTTATGGTTCTATCCAAACAAATGCTTAAGAAATGGTAAGCTGAACAGATATATGTATGAAATAATAATTATTTATATATTTATTTTTTCATACAATTTGATAATTTATTTCAAAATATTTACGAAGTGTATGTGTGAATCCAATCATTTTATCGTAAAATACTATTCATAATATTATCGTTATTTTTAATTATATTAAATGTATTATAAATCAAATGACAATTTTTTAAATTTAAATAATATTAAAATAACAAAAACCATTTATTTTTTTTTTTAAATTTATATTATTCTTATTATCCCGAATACGTAAAAATGAATTTGACGGTATGTCCAATAGAAAACAGTTTTTTTCTTCATGATGTGCATTGATCAAAAGAAATAGAATATATTTGATAGGTATGTATAGGAAAAAAGTTCTATCTCTGGGTATATTTTTACGTTCACAATTTTTTTCGTATCGGATGTTAGTTATTTCGAATAAAAACACGGAATATTATATTAACATAAATCGAAAGAAAAAAACAAAACAAAACTTGACAATATTTTCAAATAGCTAATAAAAATAAATAAACAATTCGAAATTTCTGAAATGCACACATATTTTTTTTTTTGTGGAGGGGAGTTTGCAATTATAAGAAATAGTACAAGAGATTTAAAAAAAATCCACCTGTCTCTTGAATTCACTGACTACATAGAAAACCGAAAATATAAATTGTAATGGTTTTGTTCTTCATATGTACAAGTATATTATACAAGCACGTAAAATAAATCCGTTACCATCACAAAACCTGTATCATGATTGTTTAATTTTGTTCAGTAAAAACTCGCGGCTGAAGCAAAATGTAATGTTCCAAGTAACTATTCCGAACAAACCTAGTAAAATATGTACCTAACAATAATTACCTACTGTAAACACGAATAAACGCTATAATAGCAAGCTGTATTATGGTGGGTGTGTACATTATACTAATATAGTATGTGTGCTATTAAACAAAAACAGATTTTAGGTTTTTAGACTATACACATAAATTACTATACATTCATAACATAGGCGTATCCAGACCTTTAGAGTAAAGCAGATTGCAAATTTTTAATTCTAATCAAGTACAATAAATTATGTATGAGACACACAATAAAACTTGTCTATCTCCTTTTCACTCTTCAAAAAAACTAATCTTGAAATCGTATAAACATTGATGTACCATTATATTATTGGTGTTCGTATGACAACATTGATATAATTATTGATAACGCTAACTTTAGCGTGATGTCGGTATTGTTCTCGGCGAGTATATTCGTATGCCTCGTGTGAAACCCGAACTACTTATCTTACTACTAATCGGTACAAAATTACTGCACTCCGTTCATCCCTTTTTGTTTATTAAACTAAAATATATATCTAATATTAACTGTTACTATAAAATGAATAGCCGTTTGCAAAAACAATTAAATTAAGCATAAATTAACTGATTTTACTTCAAGTGCTTACTTTCTACTCACTTCCTAGTTAACCTAGTTACTCGTATCCACTTATTCATTCAACTGTTCAAAGAAAACTACGAGTTTACCGCTAATATAGTATGTTTTATCGATCGATATTATAATACACTTACATAGTGCGATTCATTTTTTCTCTAAAAATCCGAAAAACCTCGCGAAGACAGCTACCTACCCTGCCATCCCGGTAGACCCGTCTATATGGCGCATAATACTGTACAGTATCGTGTGAATATACTCGTTTGAAATAATATTATGTATAACACAGCGACTGTTCTTTTGGGTTTGGAAATAAATTTAATCCCGGACACTTGGGCCATATAATATATTCTAATATACGCGTATATCAGTTGATCTATATTAATCCAAAAACATAACACAGCCGGTGACTATTGCCGTTACTCCACCGTCACTGTGAAAATGGCTTACACCCGAAATAAAAACATAATATTTTAGTATGTAATAATAATATAAACCTCTGATCGCATTATAAATTCGTGGTTAAAAGAAATAACTCCCCTCTCCGGTTAGAATTGTATGTGAAAAAAGTAGAGTAAATCGAGTTATTTGATGAAGATAAAAAAACGCAACGGGTAACTCGTAATCAATGATGTAAAAAATTTTTTCCTGGCCAAAAATTACGTACCTACGTGAACCGTTTGCACGGTACATTTAAGGAAAAATATATTTTCTTTAATATCGAGTATACCTATACAGGCGCTCATACTTTTAAACATAATAAAGCCAAATCTGTTGTTAAATCAATACCGGTGATAAAATCAAACCCGCGTATTAACATATCGAGTAAAGATGTTCGTTATGCATACACTTGTACACGCTAATTTTGTACAATGAATCATTCTGAAATTCAAAATTTTGCCCCGTGAAAAATCGATACGAAATTTATAATATTATTTTATTATCATTCCTTATTATTCTTCCGGTTCATAGATTTTAATCGGTATAGTTATTGGTCATGAACGAAATTATAAAATATCGAACATTAATTTTACAAAACATAATATTTTTTTCGAATTTTAATTAAAACATTTTCCGGATGCTTTTTGAAAAACTAAAGTTGGGTATCATATGCTTATAAAATTATGTTAACATTTTTAAAATTCAAAATAGTCGGATAATAATTTTACTACCGTCCAAAATAACGAAAATAAAATGTGGAAGTTCTATAATGTAGATTCTATAATAGAGCACTCATTAGTAGACACGGGTATACAGTACGTTTAGCGTGGACAATTGGGCATATTATATCACGTATAAAATATATGATCCTAAAATAAATTATGAAGAGAATACATTTAAACTAAAAGGACAAATGTAGTACTGAGGGCAATGTTTGATGGGCCGAATTTAATTAAAGTTCTCGAAAGCCGAATGATAAGTTGGACCGGGCACGTTTGGTAGACATAGGGTCAACTAATATTATGTGATGAGATCACAATGCGGAAACATTCAGACAAGAAATAAAGCCCAAGAGGACGGCCGAGACAACGGTTAAGGGAACTAGTCGAGGAAGAGCTTGGCCTCCCGGGAATAAGAAATGGAAAACTTTTATACGTAGACGCAGGGATGCGTGGAAGGTCGAAGTTGAAGTGGTCATGGGCCTACAAGGTCTAATTTAAACAAAAAAAATAAAATAAAAAGGTAGAATATATAAATTTATTTAATTTATATCTGTACAAAACGATAAATCATTACTGACAAAATACGGTTCTAAGGGATTCAAAATTCGGTTAGGTTATTTTTATAGGCCATAATTTTAACGATTTTCATCAAAATTTGAACTTAAAACGCTTGTGGAACAAAACCACTACATTACGCTCCACCAACTTTGACCACCAAATACAACTTATAATTAACCTCTTATTAATTTGTCAAGCACTATTATTCGGCAAAAATAATTGTGTCCATATAAAACCAAAACTAAATAGACTAAAATCTCATTACATTTAATATTCTATGAAAATTCCGGTTTTCTGCAATTTATAAAACCTAAATTACAACAATATAAATAAAACTGAAAATAATGAACTGTTAAAGCCGTAAACTTTTACGTTTTTCGTGGTTTTTCCTAATTATTATGAAAACTAAAAGGAAAATAAAAAGAATTAATTTATTAACACTCCAACTAAATCTAAAATATTATAAAAAAGTTCTCTTGTCGTTTTTTTATAGGAGCAAGATTTCTCGTATAAAAGTTTCTTACAGGCAGAAAAAAAGATCACATACACGTCATAAGTAAAATAAATGCATTCATCGTTGCACTTAGAATTTAAAATGACACTATAATGAGTATAATGTTTGAAAAACAAAATCAAATTGGAATTCAATTAAAATCGTCATTTCTGGTCCATGATAAAATAATCCGAACTTTTTTACCTTATTATTTCTGATTATTCTGATTGTTTTCCTCAGAGAGCTAATTTTTTTTATCTATTTATATAACATCTATGCAGCGTTTTACGATAAAATATATAGTATGTACTCTTGTAATATCGATTTAGGGTTCACGAGATATACGTTTATCATATTTTCTTTCGAATAACTGTTTCTACGATATCTGTCACCGTATAATCCAATTGTATTGAAAACACTTTTTTATTTTTTTCCTTATTTGTATATTATTCAGATTTTCTTCCTATATTCACTGTGAACTATATCGTTGACAATGTTATAATGCTGTTTCGTTGTGTTTTTTCCCCATACTGACTATTCCAATGATTTATATCATACAGCGATATTGGTCTACGGCAGCTCTTATTCCGATCGTTTAGGCCATGAAAAACATTTATTTTACATTTTAAAAGTATATTACTTTTTTACGATTATTTACCCGAATTAATTTACTTTTTAGCCATTATACAATATTATTTAAGTGCATACAGATGCGAAAATAATCGAATGAAAACTGAAATCGAAATGTATTTTATATTATTATAGTACCTAAATACATATAATATAATTATAATATTATCTGCATTGTCACATATTGATGCGTGATGTCGAAATGTTCTTTTTATTATATTATAAGAAATTGACGTTGCGTAAATTGTTTTTTTTTTTTATTTAGCGACAAATTGGATTCGACCCTTATCAGTTCTTGGCAGAAAAAAGAACACCCGAAGGAAATATTATTAAATTTAACTTTTATAATATTAACTACCTATAGAAATGGTATTATTATATCACCACAGAGATTTTGTTAAACAACATTTGAAAATTCGTTTTTATATCTTCTACTATATTAAAATAAACGAAATGCAAAAAAAAAACTTGTATTATTTATCATTCCTATTTATTTTGTGTTTAAAATCGATACTGCAATATATTTGTTGTTTTTGATAAAAGAAAAATAACATTTTTAAATTAAATTAGCATTTCTGTTTTACCTTACACTGTTATAGGCAATAATTAGATTGTGTTATTTATATAAAAATGATAATTAATCAGCTACTGTATAAAACTATTCACGTTGAAGCTCAAATTAAAAGATAACGTTTAGGTATAAATCATTTTTTTCTGAATATGAATACACACTTCCCTCTCAAAAATAAAAAATTTCTCTAGTAATCATTTGTTTACAATGATATAAATCGGGCTTATGAACAAATATCATAAAAAACAACAATATTAAAGACAGTTAATATTGCAGAAGATTATTTTTTTCTTGTTTAGATTATTCCCAAAACAAATTTCAACGCACTTTTTAGGGCCATTTTAACCAAAGTAAAAAAAAGGAGTTTATCTGATTTTATGACTGATAATAGATTTTTTTTTAGACTAATGGCTCACCTATACTTATATTTATCTATTTGTTTAGTTGTATATTTATCTAATGTCCAAAATTGTTAACGTCATAATTATGTTTCATTAACGCAAATGTAACGTGTTTTCTAACACCTCAATAACATCGCAAAAACTATTATCTGATGTTATAACTTCCTAGTGACATGTATATTCCCAATACTAGATTTTACATAAACATCATTTTCAATATAAATGTACAACAATAATAAAAAAAATACAAGAAATAAAAATGCAAAAACCGCATATGCTACAGAAGTCACCGCTGGGTATCGAACCCGAGACCCTTTATAGCCTAACTAACTGCCTAACATCATAACCACTGGTTTCCCTTATATTGAAAATAGTGATCGTTTTGTGGGTATATTAATTTTCAATTCAATTTTAAAATATTACAAATAATACATAGTGATACCACAAAATGTCTAACTTATTTTGAAAACGGGGACTTTACACTTCAAACTGAACTTACTCTAAATAGCAGATAATCATTTCCTACCTATTGGCTATTTATTTTTATTTATTTCACACTTATTTAATTAAAGCTAGTTAAATTAGTAGGTATCTATAATACCTACCTATACATATTATCTAAATAAAATAGTTTTCTTATTTATAAAATATACTACTAACCAATTTAAGTTTTTGAAATACTATAGGTACTTAGGTGTGTACCTAAAAATAATTAAAACTATGTCAACACTTCTCCTACAATACACAATACCTATATATATCTAATATAAGTGTAGGTAAGGAAGTAGTGAAATTATCATTTGATCGTTACCTATTACTTATTATTTTTAAATCGTATAATGTATATACTATTAATATTATACTTTAACACGATTATCATACAAGTAATAATAACAGAATAAAAATATATTCAAGTACGGACGAATAGGACACAAATAATAATTTACAATAGTGACTTATTGCAGTTCAAAATGCAATATTGTGTTCAAAATTGTATTTGTGGTGGACTAATGGGTTAGCGAACCCCAGTTATTTCAACGTGAGACATATATAAAATATAAAAAACCATTTTATTTGTCACTTTATAAATAATAATTTAATTAATTTGTTATTATATTATTATTAAAAATATAATTCGTTTACCATCACATCACTATGCTGTTGTTGTAATGTTACAGAAACACGTTTTAAAGATGTTGATACATTATTATACGTCATCGTTTTTTGGAATATCCAAATGTACAAACTTCAAATAGTGGTAAAATTAAACTGTTTAACATGATGTTTTGATAACATTGCAGAGCGATGTTAGCATTGAAACTTAAATTATACATCGCTACTATGTTTTGTAATTTAAAATGCGAAATTGTACATTACCCGGCTTTGCCCGTTAGAAGTTTTGTAACTTCAATTTTTAATATTATTTTTATATTAAGTTCATGTAAGAGGTGGTAACCCGTTTATTATATAAAGTTTTTAAAAATAATATTTTCTTTAAAAAACTAAATAATTTTGAATAATTTATTATTATTATTGTATAGCTGTTGTCCGCTACTTTGTTTGCGTTTTAAATGATTCGAAAGCCATCTATTGTAAAATTCACAAAATTAGGGTTAAACTATTTAGGTTGTTATCTACAGGGGGTTTTAACTATTTATTTTTGTTCATACTTATAGTAAATGTAGCTATTCTGATCCGCTATTTCCTGTGTATTGTAACAACCTAACTTAACCAACTAGAAATTAGTTAAAAACAATTTATTTTTAGACAATTTTTAGGCAAAATGTTATGCTTGAGACAACCTTAATCGAATAAATGTTGAAATAAAATATAGCTTGTTTATCACTCAGGGATAGTTTAGAATTATAAAATAATGTTTTCCATTTAAACCTTTAAATTAAACGCTTTTTGACTTCTTTAGAGGTTGAATTTCAGAAAACCCTTTTTTGGTGGGTCCTTGAATCATAAAGCTAAACTACTGACCAAATTTTATACTCATTGGTTTAGCAGTTTCAGCTAGACGATAATGATTCAGTCATACAGAACATATATTTTACATATTATAATATAGATCATATTTTAAAATTCCCGTTATGTGCTTCTCTAATTCATTTAATAAAAGGAATTTGATTACCAATATTGTACCTATTTTCATTTTTCTCAGAAAATGTTTTACGAAAGACTAAAATTAAGAATTATCATAACTATAGGTACGTAAAATGTTATAAGCTCATAAATAAAACCAAATTTGAGAGTTAAAGGAATTAAATTTTTCTGGCAACCAATATTTGATATATTTTTATTTGCCTGTTGAAATTGTTGTTTCAATGATTTTTTTTTTAGGCTCCTATAAATATATAGTTGTATTCTAATAGTACATATTTAAGTGTTTACTTACATATATATTCAATTAAATAACTTTAACGCACCTAATAACCGTGAAGATTCACTCACCTGAAACAAACAAAAAAAACAAGTTTAATATATCGGTCATTTATGTAATTAATTAAAAAATATTATAATTTATAATAAAACTAATATTTTCCATTGACGGTAATAGCTGTATTATTTTGGTGAGGTAACTTGTTATCACAAGTATGAATAAGTTATTTAGATTTTGAAGTAAGCGAGGAAAGTATAAGTATTATTTTTAGACATATATATATATGTGTGTTTATTTGCCCCCACGATATAAATCTACTACCAGAAATATTGCTCCGATTATGAATTTCAAGGTTGGTTTTTGGTAGATATTGTTGTCTATTTCGTCTTTTTTTTATAGTTGGAGCATTAGGAAAATCATATATCAATTTTTTTTATAGTTTTCTTAATAATTGGAACAAGCAAGGAAAATAATTGGATAAACTGGATAATGTACTCAATAAAATAGTTTCTGTTCCTTTAGATTTTATTTATTTTTTTTTTATATTCGTTTAAAAAGAAAACATACTTCATTAAATAATTCGCCTCTGTCTACATATATCAATAGAATACTGCAAGTAAGCTAGGCAAAGTATTTCCTTGGTGTCGTTTGAAAGAAGTTTCGAGATGAATGTCTCATCTATTCATTGTTTCATTTCATTTCATCATTTCATCTGTGATTTATATATTTTTATTTTTATTTTAATTATTTGATTTTATTCTAACTAATGTTTTTAATGTTTATTTAATTTTACTCATGTTTATGCTTATGTTTATATTTATATGTGGTTGTTCGACACGAATATAATAATAATAATTTCATTTCACCAAAACAAAATCCAGAAAAAAATTAAGATTACACGACGATATCTAACTTAAGGTTATGATTGTTGTGAATCTTAGACGGCAATCACAGAGACAGAGAGAAGAGTGAAAACATTCGAGAATATATTCTAGAGGAAAATTTGTAGTCCCGATATAGATGAAGCAACCGAGTACTAAAAAAATAGGTGCAGTAGAGAGCCGTACGATATAGTGAAACTAACGCCAGTAGAAAATATTACATTAAAAGAATACACAAAGAATACAGTGGTTAATTCACATAATGAAGAGAGACGAAAACGAAACATTTAGAGCAGCAATGTAATGAAAACCCCGAGGAGAATATGAATTGACAGGTGTTTAAAGACTTGAGAAATTTGGTTGTTGAAAACTGGAGAGAGGTATTTTGAGATAGATACAGGTGACGAAGTGTAATAATAATGATAGCAAAAACTCCTAAAGAGTAGTTATACCAGTGGAAGGAAAATAAGGAAGAATAATATAATAATTATTTTTCACTCTAACGTTCCTAGGGAGAGGTAGACAGCGAATGATAAAACAAAATATTATAACGCGCACGATTTGTATCATCTGTGGCGACGTTGCGTGTATAATAAGAAAGAAATATGAATTAGTGGTTCTAATAAAGTGAATTGCCGGCCGAGAAAACGAGAAAAAAAAACCATTGCCGAAATGAAATGTGTAACCGTTTCGGCACAATAACGAAAAAAAAGTTTTATAACGACTATAATAACCCACCCCGTTTATATCCGACCACTCGTCGCCCAATCTGCGTCGAGTATAACAATAATAATAATATAATAGTCGTTCGCTTGCAGAATTCCGCGCGCGCGGTTCCTCCCGAATCGTGTTTACTTATTCGAGCCCGCGCAAACCTCCTGTGTGTCTCCATTAATTAGCAGTAGAATTAATTTTCCGAACATCATTTGAGCAGTAGCACCGTATAATATATACTCATGTTCTATACTTACGCTGTACACGCACCGATAATCGATATGGAAACCGAATCGATTTGAACCGATCTGTGTTTGTTACCCCACCCCTCCCCTCGAAAATCGGATCCGAATACCACGGAAAAGTAATTCGTCCCCGGATATTTTTCACTAACTAAACAAAAATGTATATATTTTACTTTGCCATCATTGTCTCGTGCCACTATTGACCAAACATAACTATATGCATCAACTCTTCTCGTTTTCAATCATCAGACCGATTTGTTGCAGCACATCTCCGTCACTCCTGTTTTTAACTTTTTTTTTTATTCCACACAACTATCTTTAATCTAATCTAGTCTATTATAATTTATTTCACGTACTCGATTCTTGACTTGCTTTTCCAATAATATAGCCTTTTACGTCCCTTTCGATGATGCTTTTCTGTATATCGTGACGCAATCGGTGCCCTATTATTCTGTACCTTCTGACTTTTAATGCTATGCTAAAGTTCTCATTTTTTCTCTACTCGCTGTTCAGTACTTCCTGGTTTGTAAATCTCTTTGTTTATTGGATCTTAAGCATTTTTCTATTGAGTCACATTTCAAAAGCCTCCATTTTTCTTTTATTTTCTGTACCAAATGTTCACTCTACACATATAATTTCACAAACTTTTTCCTTTACAGCAAATATTTAATTTAAATTAACCTTCACAAAATTAATTGCACAATAGATACTCGCGATAAAATTTAGTTTGTAAATATACAATATATAATTCATTATTTGGTATTGAATTAAAAGAACATTTGCGAGTAGTTAAATTATCACCTATTGAATACCATATACGCACATGCGTAAGTGCGACGTCCTCTTAATACGAATAATTATTACCTAGTTAATATGTATGATATTTTTAATACTTTTTAAGTCGAGTGCAGGCAAATTGTTCACCTATTCTGATACTCTTTTAAGAGTTCCTGCAAAATAAAGCGGTATAATCCATATTGTATTATTATTATCTCGTGCATGTGACATGGTTTACGGTCGCCAGCTCCGTCTACCGGGTTCGTTGACAGAGCGCTT
The DNA here is from genome assembly GCA_902439185.1 of Cinara cedri. Taxonomy (NCBI): domain Eukaryota; kingdom Metazoa; phylum Arthropoda; class Insecta; order Hemiptera; family Aphididae; genus Cinara; species Cinara cedri. Next base: position 1,087,415 of record CABPRJ010002367.1, on the reverse strand, counting down.
TACAATTTCATAAAAGAATTCGCATCAGTTAAATAATATATACATTATACACGCTACTATTTGCTATTCAAAAAATCCTTTGAAAAGTTATTTTTAAACCTTTGAAAATAGTTTTTTTAATCACCGCACAATAGCAGCAGCTATTTCATAAAGCGTGTACCTATGATACGGTGGATATTTTGGAAATTCCTTTTTTTTTTTTTTCTGACTTATTGTAGTACTGGTTTTACAGCTTAAATTCATACATCTCGAATAGTGACCAACGCTAATAATTATTGTTTAACTGTTATTTTAACCGAATTTGATCATTTTATGCTTAATGATAATAATATGCTATTCTTTTCGTTCGGTTTTTATTAATTTGTTGCACAATATATTATATTTATTTTCAAACAAAAAATAAATTACCTGTTCACTTACCATATATTATATACAATTCGTAAACTGTACTTAATCTACCCGTAATATTTCTGAATATCTGAATACTAATTATGTTCCTACTTAAAAAAAAAAAAAACAGTTTTATCGTTAAGCTCTGCTCTCTTGTTCCACTAAAAATTTAAAATGTCTAGAATGTATTATCAATGTACTATCAGTTACAGTATTGTGAAATATTCTATTTAAACAGTATTACATAAGTGAATACACACGTTCATTCTCTGTGAACCTGTATTAGATGTTTAATTTCGCGTTACTATTTTACAGAATTTTTTGACGAAACTTTTTAATTGCTTTGCATATTATAATAACTGCTCACATCATAATTATTATACAATTAAACAATTTATATAATTTAATTTAATTTAATTTCACAATTAAACTATAATATATAGTGATTCCAAGATAAATCGTAGGTACCTTCATAATTTATTAAAATGAATAGAGTCGTCCGCACCGGTCGATGAATGGAGAATCTTGAATAACGATGAACTTCAAATGCCGTTCTAAAGGGTCCGATACAGTTAAAGAGATCACTGTTCTGATACTATTACAAAGAAATTTTGGGAGCCATGTTATCACTATTCATGTATAGGTGATATGAGGGTGTATTTTTAGGGGATTTGGAGTAAATTTTTCCGACTTCCAAAAACAAAATTTGACGACTGATATTTATACCACAGTATATATATAAATATTCCGATTGTTATCAGCTATTACAGCTTTAGTTGACATACAACAGTCATTAGTTCAAGGAAAACTTATTAATAAAAAGACATTCTAGGATAATGAGGGAGGGTGTAGCCACTGTTATAAGTAATTTAATGTACACCTATAAGCCACGATAAATCATTACTTACGAAAAAACTATTCTGAGTGTTTTCAGTTAATAGTGATGCTTTGTCAACAATATATATGCCATATTATAGTTAAATATTTAAAAAGGATTTATATATTTTCTTCAATAATATTTGTTTAATGTTAGATCGATTTTCCCAGTTTTCCTACGATTTTCCTGGTTTTTCATGTATTTTTTCGGTTTTTCACATTTGCTGGAAAAAGTCCTGAGAAAATCAAAAAATGACCTCTTTAAAATACCTCCCCAGTCGGATTTCCTTTTATGTTTTAAAACATTACTATTATTATAAATTGGACCAAAATTACTGATAGAAAAGTTGTTCACAGGAAAAAAAAAGGCTATACTATTTTAAACTAATACCTACATTTTTTTAATTTTCCCGTTTTCCTTCAGGTTTTATTTCGGTTTTTTACATTTGATGAGAAAACTCATCAGAAATCGAAAAATTATTTCTTGGAGTACCTCCCCATTTCGATTTTATTTTAGGAAAAGTACTACAAGTAAATCTCAGAGCAAGTCTTCTGGTTGAATAGTTGCCTATGGAAAAAAAAAACTAACAACTTTGTAAAACCATAAGCTTTTTCACTAAGAATCTAAAATATTAAAATTTAAGGTACTATAGGTCTTATAACACCCCTATACTCATGCAATTATTCTACCTAAAAAACATTTTATAATGATATAATAATAGTGTTTGCATTTATCAGGTATTTCCGATTTGTTCAAATATATCAATTATTATTATTATAACACAGAATCTATGTTGATCAACATGTTTTAGTAACATAAGCAAATCAATTTATGAATAAAAGGCGTATGTCAGTGGTTTTAAACTGGTTTAACGTGAGCGACCTTGAAGTTAAATCGATTCTTTCTTCTATGGGTTTTTTTTATATATTATACTACAACAATTTTTTTGCTGGTGAGATTTGTGTTTTTTTAGTTTGTACATCGGTTCTAGGCTCTATAGGTTATCTTATGGATATAACCTTGATTGGTGTGCCGCGAAAATTTTTTAGGAGTTGAGTGTACCGCATTGTTGTGCACGTTTATATAACATCCAAATACTCTATAAATAGAGATTTATACACTGCTATAGGATACATGCGACATGTAATATTATTACACATTTCCATTTTCACGAAAAGTCATTATTTTATTTTATACATGTATATTGTATATTATAATATTATAATATGATGTACGTGTAATGTAATTCGAAATCTTCGGTGTAATATTTGCATAACGTCATTTCTAAAGTCATATTATTATTATTTTATACAATCGTATTACGGGGATAGTAGGTGGTAGTATAGTTCGTGGTAGAAAGACGATTATATTATTATAATATTATAATATTAGGTACCTACTATGCATCCGGATATAATAATACTCTGTGTTAGAAGAGTTTATAAGACAAATTTCCCGACAGTGTCGTTTTTTTGAAAAGAGCGCCAAAAAAATAAGAAAAACCGCCATACCCAAAATCATTACGAATAGCTATATTTTTTTTTTCAAAATAGAAACATGCCAATAATTTGTATCACTTAATGCTATTATAACTATAGCGGACTGTGTCTCGAGCAAAGATTATCTAGTCAGAAAATATCCGATAATCAAAATCGAGTATTCGGCAAGAAAACGGATATTGTTTTTCCTTAAAATGTAGGAATTTATCGTCATAAACAAAATAGATATCGTTGATAATTTATGTATTACGATTGGATTTATATTATATAATTAATTTGAGAAAAATCACGAAATAGGAAAAAAGAAATATTTTCCCGCCTGGGATACCGCTTTTTTCCTATCACAATAACATTATGTTATCTGATATTTTCTTTAGGTAATCGTACGGAATAAAAGACGTGGTAAACTGTTAATACTGTGAGTTTTTATTTTTCAATAAACTCAAACTCAACCAGCACTTTTGCTCAAACTTTTAATAACAGCAATGTTTCTAAAATGAAATTTCATTAGCGAGATACTTTAGAGAAGTCATTTTTTTATTTTTTCACGAGTTTTCCCAGTAAATGTGAAAAACCGGGAAAAACGTAGAAAAACTGGGAAAATCGGTACAACATGAAACAAATATTATTAAAGTAAATATTTAAAGCAAATTTAATTATTTTACCATAAAATAACATGTATAATGTTGACAAAGTATCACTATCAACTGATCTCTGCTCAGAATTGTTTTTTCGCAAGCAATAGTTTATTGTTGTTTACAGGTTACAGTAGCTGCACCCATCCCGATATCCAAGGATTGTTTTTTTAATTTTTTGAAAAATAATCAAAAACTATATAAGTGTTATTATTGTATGCATACATTATACATATATATATAGGGAGGACGCCAAATTTAACTTTAAATATTACGAGCATTTTGCTACGGCAAAGAAGTATTAAATTTATAGTTTTGAGCTTAAGATAATATTATGAATGTTTTTATATCGCAATTATTATACACGTCACCATAAAAAAAAAAAAAAATACGTTTTTATGGACATAAATGAAATATTTTCATAATAAAATATTCGCCACGAATAACAAACATTGTAAATATCGATTTTTATAAATTATACAGAATAAAAAACAAGGTACGATTGAACGATTTGTTGTTTTTGAGATTATTTACATATAATAATAATAAGTCGTTTACGTAATTCGTTGTTTTTAATTTTTTTTTAAAAAGACTGGTAATAATATTTGCTCGGTATAAATATCAACAACGGCCGCACTTAACCTAACACTATAAATATTATTATAATAATAACAATATAATATACATCGCCGTTATCGGAGTTTAAATTGAAATAATCGATTACATATCTAATCGTTGCGAAGAGCAACTGCGTATAATATAGGTACTTATAATAGTATAAATTCGTTTTTTTTTTTAACAATAACAGTACCGATTTTTTGGTAGATATAGATTAGTAAATAGATTCAGAACATATAGTAGTAAAGAGCTATCCGTCCTAGGAATATATTGGTTTCATATTATGATGACTTGCAAGTGTGTGTTTTTTTCTGTTTGTGTAATTTTTGTCAATTTCCAGGTTATTTTAACAAGGTACAAATACGATTAATAATATTATGCTCAGAATTGTTTTGTCGTTAGTAATGATTTATCTTTGTGTAAAGATATAAATTAAAGATGTATCTTAAAATATATCTTATTTTTCAACTTTCCTCTTAAAACAGTAGCACACCTATTAACAGTATCAGCATTTTTTAGTTTTTATTTGGTTTTATGTGTATACAATTATTATGACCTAGAAAAAGTATCTGAACATTTTAACAAGAGATAAGTCAGTTGTACTTAGTGGTTAGAAAAAAAAATATGAGTGTAATGCAGACATTTTATTTCCATAAGCTTTTAAATTTCAAAATTTGTGTCTACTAAACAGAAATAGTAAATAATAACATAAAAAATAATAATTCTGTACGCTATAATAACTCAAGCTGATAAATTAATTATTCTAATAAAAAAATAACTAAAAAATGTCGACGTACAGAAAAGGTTAATATAAATATTAAGTGAAAATATCAGGTCTCTACGATTAATTTCAATATCAAAATCAAAATCGAAATATGATTTCTATATTATGCGAATTTCTTTAAGAGATATTGCTCTTGAAATTTGAAGCAAGATTTCAAGAAGAAAACAAAAAATTTAAGTATTAATATTTGTTTATTTTTTCTTATACGTTTATTTACCAGTTTTTCCAATTGTTATGAAAATCACTTCAAAACTCGAAAAAAATAAAAACACAAGACACGAACTATATACAAAATTTAACAAAAAAGGCCGCTAGTTATTTTTTGATTAGAGTAAGATTTCTGGTAGAAAAGTTGTTTACGGACAAAAAAAAATATATTCATGGCTAAGTTCGAAATTGAATAACAGTTCAGTGTGACTATAATCGTATAATAATGCAGGCTAATAAAATAATAATATAATATACACAATTTTAGAATTTTAACTTTGAGCTTATCGACATTTTATTTAATATAATATATATTTGTTATGTGTATGTCAGGTAACACGGTAATTATGATGATATTTAGATTAAATCCTACTTAGTTTAGAAAAAATGCGTTTGTTTTCTATTAAGTTTATTTAATTCGTTTTCCAAAATGTCATTTACCGCATTTTAGGTTGATGTTTTTTTAGCCGAACTCCCTATATTTAGCAGTTAGTATTCGAAAAAAAAACATGTGTTGAATTATCACTAAACAGCGCATAGACAAATTACCGTTTAAACGCGTTTGGTCTCGCAAGACAAGGGTCTAACTTCATGCCTAAACGAAGAGACGGAGTCGGAGTTTGGCGGTGTCGGTCACTCCTTGGTTCCCGTTTCTTTTTGTCGTTTTATTTTCGTTTCGACTTGCGCTAGTATAGAAACTTATTGGCTAGTCATTTATTATATTATATTATGTAGTATACGGCGTCACTCATCAAATGAATTAATAATAATGTACGCGTCTGGGGCTCCGGTACTCGGTGTAAATCCGTCCGAAGTTTAGGAGACTTGTTAACGCTTCGCCACAAATTAAAACGTTATACGATCATAAAGGAGATTTTATCCTGATCGAGAACCCCGCAGGCAAGACGTCGCTCTGGTAATTTGTTGCATATTGGGTCAATGTATATAACATTATAATATACAGAACGATTATTTTACTATAATTACCATCAGATAGGTTCGTTTAACATTCGTATTTGCCTAGTATACCATCTATCATTTAAACATTATTATTCCGTGTACCCTAAATACATAATAAGTATATCACTTAACTTTCGGTTTTCAAACATGAATTTACTTCATTTTGGAGTTTAGACTAAAACTTACTCCTTTTTAAAATCGGATTTTAAATAATAAATGAGTTACTATTTGAAAGTCGAATTTGATATGATGAGTTTATGGTAATATACGTGTAACATTTTAAAAATACATTTTAAATTAAATCATACGAAAATAAATTTTAGCAGCTTGAAGAAGAATACATCACGGATGTTCATTGGACCAGTAATGGCTAACCGGAAAAAAGAAATTAATGGAAAAGCATAACTATAAATAAAGTTTTAAGAAAACAATAATTTAGGAAAAAACTATAAAATGGAAGACTGCGATGGGCTAAATATGTTTGTCATTCTAATTCCAAATCCTACTACTACGGATAGTGTTGGAACAGAAACCAATAGGAAAAATGCCTGTAAGGACAAAGGGGAAGGGATAGAAAATAACGAAGAAACTTTAAGGAATAGACCAAATTGGAAAATTGTGTCTATGGGTAATGATGGCTGAAGGATTGGTTGTGAGACGGGATGGATTTAGAGAAACCAAACAAACTAAAGTAATAATTTTAATTCAAAAAACTAAAATTAAAATTTACTCATAATATTTTTAAATAATATCGCTGGTTCGTGCTAAAAGTATTGCTCTGTAATAATAAAGCTTATAATGAAATTTAAAAATTCCGACGAATAACTGTGAGACTGAATATGTCATATTATTTTTTTCTAAATATTATCATTGTATACCAATAATTTTTTACTATGCGATTAGAGGCAGATGTTAAATTGTATTTATGGTGGCAAAAATTCTTAAAGAGTAGGTTTGTCAGTAGAACAACAAGAAGAAAAATAAAAATCTAAGACATACAAAGTAATATCGTGACTTGTCATAATATTGCTTTTACGTTCCGGAGACCTTGTATTATTATATTTTTATTCTAATATAATATGGCCGATATCAATGGACTTAGAATATTGCGTGTTTTAATTCCCATCGTGGTTATATTGATAATAATTAACAACAAGACAAAAAATACATTTTCGAGTTGATTGATCTTCAAACAATTGCTATGTGTAGGCATATTATTAATTTAAATTCATAGCTTTCAAAAAAAAATAATGACACGAAAAGTGTATTAAAAACGCAGGTATTGTTAAAAACGGTAGGCTTTAATATTAATAAAATATTATCATCACGTTAATTAATTTCTAAACGAGTTTTGAATATTTCGTTTTATATAAAATTGAAATAAAACAATACCCATAGTATTATGAAACTCAGTAAGAAGTTATTAATGATTGCCGTCAAGGATTTGACGATTTACTGTGAAATGAGAATTATTATTCGACGTCAAAATCGTACGTAATTTTTCAGGTTGTTCGCGAATTCGCGAAATAAGATCGGCAACGCGGGATAATGATGTTAAGTCATCTGTTTTAATGTTATTATAAATAAAACATTCAATTTCACGTTTCAATTTCTTTTGAACATGTAGGTAAGTCGTTTTATTTTTGAGGCATGAATAATGAATATGAATATAATATACCCTATATGTAATAATGTATTTATTTATCCGTCGAATTCGTTGTTAGTATGTATAGAAAGATAATAATTTAGTTTATATGGTCCAAGAATTGAGTATCAAAAAAATCATAAAATACTGCAATACGTTTAACAAATAAATAAATACGGATTAAAGATGTAAAAGATGTATGGTGCGGACTACCTATAGTGTAGTATCGCCTAGGGCTGACGGTATTTCCGGTATATCGCTAATAAGCTGAACAATGTTTGCCAAACGGTACACCGTGAAAAATCGAGTAAACAGTGAACCGTGTGATAAAAATTGCAATATACTATACTGCATTGTGATAAAGAGTAAAATGCAACCCCATTGGAAAGATTTAAGCCATTAGGATGTCCGAGATACAGGTGGATAAACAGAGTTATTCCGTAAGTGCTAGACGCAACAAATGACAATGAATTACCTACCAATACCGGAGAAGTCAGACATTAAATAATATACGAATATTCCATATTTTATCTCTCGTCTTAGACATTATAGATATAGCATATTATTATATAATTATAGATTATATAATATTTTGAAAACTACTTCAAGTATAATTCGTCACAAAATAGAAAATATATCGTCTTAATAAATATGAATATAGTAAACAACATTTTTAACAGTGAATCTTTTATTTTATATTTTTATTGAACGTTTATATATAACTATTTTGTTCATCCATAATATCTCACGGTTTATCATAAAAGTAAAATAACAATTTTGTGAATTTCTAAAATGCCTGCGAGAAGCAGAGCTCCGTCAGAAAGTCAAATTTTCCCTCAGCCGGCTCAAAATATTTTAGTAAATTAATACATATTTTTTTTATGACTGAAGTGTAATGAGTGTATTTCCTGTGAAAACATTACATTTGAGCATTGAAATGGTTGAAAAAGACTTTGAAAGTTGAAACTCCGAAAATTCACATCCTTGATACTTACGATTTACATATACAAAAATTGCATACTTCTTAACTAACATAACTTCATTTGGGAGTTTAAAGGTGTGTTAAAAGCTATACAAAATAACTTCCTCCCGCAACAAAATGATTAAATTAAAGCAAAATATTATCACTTCAATCTACCTATAAGTAATTCCCATGTTTTAGCTCATTTGGTCTAGAGGGAACCGTTAAAAGCGTCCAATAGTAATGAAAAATAATTGATATATTACATACAAATAATTCGACAAAAAAAATGAATTCTGTGGAAAATGGAACTACCAACCTACTCATTTTCACACTCACTTTACGCTGCGCATAAATTATAAATTCGATTTTTTTTTTTTTTTTTTTTTTTTCCGTTTGCATTAAATTGCATTATATTATTATACTTGATAATGTGCAGAAAATGTATTTGCATTTCAATACCTCGTAATTCACATTAAAGGTCTCGGCCAAACAATAAGACAGTTCCCACTTTTCCTGGTATTGTTTCTTGTATTTTTTTATATTTATTAAATATTTTACTTATTGTATAATTTTTTTCTCTCTTAATTTTATAGGTACATAGGTATATAGTTACAAACTTACATTTCCCGGAAAATAGTATTTTAACGATATTTATCATATAATGAAGAAGAAATGTATTAAAGTTTTTTTATTTCTTACAACAATAATATTATTATAATAATTATTATTGTTATTGTAATTTAGGTACTGTTGCCAGTCTTATTTAGTCATACTAAGATAATCATACCAATATTAATCATAATTATAATTTTGAAATAAACTAAAAAGGAACAAAAAAAAATGTTTCAATGTTTTTATAAACACTTTTAACTAAAACACATCAAATACAAAATAGTGGACAAGAATAATTGATAAAAATTAATTTAAAACAATTTGGCTAGATAATAAAAACTGCCTTTACTAATAACTCGACCATATTGTTTATATTTTTTCGAAAAAAAAAAGCATTAAAATCAATGCGAAAACGACCACCTTAGCATTTGAAGGACACCAAGGAAGAAAGATTTAGTAGACCACTTTATTTATTTTGAGATAATGGAACAATTTGATGGCCTTTTAAGACTATTATAGAAGTAGAAAGAAAGAAAAAAAGAAAAAAAGAACAGTAATAATCTTTGAATTTAAAAAAATAATAATTATTAATTTGTTATTATGGTATAATAATATTATGTTGTCGTCGAAAAAAAAAGTCGATAATGAATTTAAATTTTAAATTTTTGAAATTTGACCGGTATTCAAATCATTGTTTACTTGTATTATTAATTTTACGGATATGTATCGAGTCATAGAAATACTACTAAGTCGAACACTCAAAAGCAGTTTGACTGGTGTAATGTTAATATGCAATAATATTCATGGGCATTTATCATTTGCCGGTATTAACGAAATAACAACGATACACATATACAGTTTGTAAGTTAAGGGATTATATTTGCAATACTAAAACCAGGGAAACGTATAAACAATGATAATGTTCGTTAAACAGAATATCGATTGATGCATTACACATCAACAAATGTACGCCCTTGACAGCACAGTAAACGCACTACGCGCATGAAAACCTAGAAAGTGAAGTGGCTTAGTGCAATAAACATACAGTAAGACAGCTCCAATTTAAAAAATTATCAGGGAGCACAAATCAAATATTTATAGGTTATAACGGAATGAAAAATTAAACAAGTAAATAACTATTCATATCGTTTGAATAGTGACAAAAATGACTTATATTGATAAAGTTCAAAAACCTATGTTTATTTTAATTGAGATAACGTAAAATTAACCAACGTACTTGTTTTTTTTTTATTAAAATTTCAAAACAACCAAAAACCATATATCTCCAAAAACGTTAGGACTTCTAAATGGATATAATTGAATTTGATTGTTAACCGAATAAAAAGTACAAGTGTAATATTCTTTATTATAAATAATTAAAACATGCCTCATCTCTTCAAAAAACATCTGGAGCTATCTGGTTATATTGCACAAACAGTGACAGCACGATTATCGCTCCGTGAGTCTAAAGATTCATAGTTTATTAAATAGGTGTATGAGCGGCTAGGTTAGTTATAGATACGCGTTATATAACTAAATAGGAAGTAGAAATACTTGAAGCATAACCAATTCGTTTTAGCTTGATTGTTTTTTAAATGGTGATTCATTTATTAATCTGGAAAAGCCGAATCTATTATCAATAAATTGTTAGGTTTATGTGTCAAATAATTTTGTGCCTCCACTGTTTAGCTATGTTTTATTTACTTATATACTATTGCAAGGTGAATTGTATGTTTACTGCAGTATAGTGGCATCATAATTTTAAATTTTATAACATAATAATGATAGAAAATATTTATTCGATTTAAGGTATAGTTGTCGAGATATGATCCAAAAAAAAAAAAAAATATGATGTAGGTAGATATATTTTATTGTATTTAAATTCGGGTTTATGCGCAGTGGAATAAATGGTATTGAGCGTTGGTATTTAAAGCATAAAAAACAATTTATGGGGTTGCGGGGGGTTAATTATTATTGTGAAATCCTATCAACTTCACGCCTACTCGACTTATATAAAAAAAAAATTGAATTTCCATACATTTTCTAATACGCAGACAATTGAATAAATATCTTTTATTATTAATTGTACTATTATTTTTATTTTTAAATCGGGCAGTAAACCGCAGCACTTGATTATATCTCACGAATAACAATAATATGTAGGTGTGCTTTTCGAATAGGTACTTCAAATGTATAATATTACAGTTGTCGAAAACATTTCTGGGTATGGAACTGCAGTTTATGCGCGATAATAAACAAGATCCGTAGCGGTCGGTCGCGCAGGTCGAAATGGTTATAATGTCGCTAGACTAACAAATAGTACAACAGCCAACACGAAACCTGAAATTAGATTTGCAGTTATCGTTTTAATTTAGATTGGAAATAGTCAGAGATAATAATGTTATTGTCTCAACAATAACAAGTCATGTTGTCCTGCAGCAGGTTATAATAATTATAACAATAATAGACGAATAGGGTAAGATCGAGAGATAATAACAATACAAGAACGATTATATTTGATGGCACGTCGCTTGTTTCGGGGTAAGTCTAATTGACTGATCTGAATGATTGAATGAAGTGGATGTACGAGTTTCACATAGTAGTGACAACGAACAAAAAATTGGCATTACATAATATGATATTTGTCTGATAGCTATATTGTGTTGGTGGTTTCAACACGCAAGACATATTATTATTATTCAATGCCACGCGTGTGTTGTACTAATCTACTAAGGTAATTACACTACATAGGCGAGTTGCATAGGTATACCTAAACCCACAGAGATACGAGGAAATAGTTGATGCTTTATATTAATGTTTGTATATGTTTCAATACAATTTGCAATGATTAAAACGATGAGAATATGTAATAGATTGTTGTCAAAAAAAAAACAAAAAAAAACGACTTAACGCACAATTATGAAACAAAATAAAACAAAGAACGGTCAAGAAAATATTCGAAAAACTAAATATTTTAGCTAAAATTCGATATGCGAAACCAGGGTGACTCAGTCACGTAACAAGGTCTAAAATCAGTAACAAATTATATCTTAAATTAGACCGCTCCGGGGATCAAAATTTAAAACACCAAAACAGAAATGGATTGATAACAACGCGAAGGAGTTAAAACGACTGGGGAAAATTATTTTATTGAAGTAGGAAGCTCAAGACAAATATAAATAGAAGTAAGTTTGTTTTGAATCAACAGTAAGCCTAAACAGTTTATAAAACTATTTGAAGAAAAAGAAGAAGAATAATTAAAATTTGTATTATACAGGGTGATTTTTTTTATCGTGAACAATCAATTTTCTAGGATAATTTGTATTGTCAACTTGTCAATAATTGTCTAATTATATTGTTTTCATCAAAATTGCTTGAATTACATTTATTTTTTACTTTTTATTACCGGACGAAATTGTACATGTATCAAAATATCAAACAACATCAAAAACATTGCCAAATTCCATATGTAAGTGAAATTCTCGGCAATAAAGTATATAAACTTATTGTAAACAAAGTATAAGTATATTTGATTTTTGTAACCCAAAGAATCGCAGAAATAAAACAAAATTAAATTTCTATATTACAAGTACATAATTAGAATGTGGGTGACCCTTAATCGATTTCCCGCTTAAAATGAGAATAATAATTTATATTTTAGTGCCAAGTCTATATTATTATACCGAAATATCAACGTTATTTCGTAAATTTGTTTTATATTCGGTTGAGAACAAATAAATACTTCAATTATCGGGATGAATAAAGGCTAAACTTTAACGTTGCATTCTTTGTTAAAAGGTATCCCTATTTGATATTATTTTTGTACGATTTTTTTGAAGTGTTTTTGAATACCTACAGAAAAAATGTAAGTTTTTAAAGTTTCCGGCCAACGTATTATATCTAAGCACCTACACATAGTGCTATTGAAAAATAAATTACGGGTATATATTATATTGAAAAAGTATATTACTTTAAGAAAATATAATAAATACATTTGATAGGATTTTATTATATTCCTTATGACAAGTTTTCTATACCAACGACCTTTGGTGAGCGGCGTGATATACGTATATGATTCACAAAATTCATAAGGGTTCAGCAATCCAACTTGAAAAAATAACTATAATCTATTATACCTATATTATAATGTGATTTAGAAAATAATAAAAAAAAAAAAATGAAATTGAAATACATCTGTATATACCTATAGGTAAATAAATCATCGAAACACATTAATAAATAATAATACATAAAAAATAGTTGTCTACCAGATTGCGTTTGCGTATGTATGGATATTATGATACGCAGTGTGACTAATTTGCTTGAAATTACCGTACACCTAGGTTTGTATCATATGTCTGTTATTTTAACAATAAAATAATATTTCAATGAAAACAATATTTTACTTTAGCGAATAACATACAGTTTTCAGAAAAATGATAAGAGTTTGAAAATTTAAAAGTACCGCCAATCATAACTAATGAAACTATTGACCTGAGACACAAATTATGTATAAAGCGACTAAATTAACATAAACATTATAGAAACTTAATATTAAACAATTTACCAGCTATTCAAATTTTAATTTAGTATCGGTACGAATGTAATGCCGACGAATTGACGACTCTGGTTCATAATAAAGAATATTATTGACTTTTCTAATTCAAAATGTGTCCAACCCCGTGTGATTTGTTTTTTATTCCCACCTTCATTAACACTCACGTGTTTTTCAACTACTGAAAGTTTAGGTTTTGAGATTTACACTTAGGACATTAATTTCCTTGGAGCCAAAATCAGGTTTGAAGTTTGGATGAGATATGTATGTTTTGAAGTTATTATATACTAATTATATCCGGATCTCAATTTTTAGCCGTTTTCTTTTTTTTCTTTTACTCAAGGAAAACTATACATTATACAACGAGTAGAGGTGCCCAAAGTGAACGGAACCTACGACAAACATGATCGTATCAGAATTTAATAAAAATACCCTTGAATAAAACCACAATTTATGGTTATCAATGTGTATCCACAGATTAATACAAAACTATTTTCATAAAATATTAGAATATTTTAGTTTAGCAATGAATTTACAGCCGTCATTTTTCATATTAGGTCTTTATCATTAATTTGAAAACAGTAACTTTAAGGCGGATATTGCAAGTTGTCAGAAAATTTGATAAGGAACTATCCACACTATTTAAATGTTGCTAACCATTCTCAAATAAAATAATTTCGTATTAGTTAGGTATATTATAGTTCCTGTGCAACATTATCGCCCCAAATTATGTGACTTTTCAACTTCAAAATGTGACTTATGATCTGACGAAAAATTTCTCATTTTTACTTAGTTTTTTTATTTTTACCTGACGTGGGTTTTTAACGGTTTGATATTTTACACTTAGGATATAAACTTAAAGCAGTTTGAGTAGTATCAGGTTTGGATATGGCAGATTTTTTTTTCGACGGTGACAACTGAACACCGCTATGACTATGCAATTATAATTTTTTTGAAAACCCAGTTGTGCTCGTACTATCGGCGGTTAAAATAAACGCGATAAGATTTTCGTAAAGTTTTCAAAACATAATAATTATTAATTAACAATAGTTTAAGTTATTCAGAGATAGACTTAATTTAATTATAAAACAGTTTAATAAGAACCCGTTTCTAAATAATACACGAAACATAATTATTGTTAAATATCATATCTCGCAAAAATTAAGCAAACATAAACGTTGGTGCCTATAAATTATAATGTATACTAATATAAAATTATTCAAAATTAAGATAAATATTAAAATATACTTGATTATTGATTTGATATTGTAAATTATGAGCACAGCGGAAACTGTATTAGTTTTACTATGTTATATGCTTTTATTTTTCTGTCTTTAAACAACTTTTCTAATCTTACTTCGATTTTTAAGTGTAATATCTTTCCCAGTAGCATTTTTTTCCCTTGCTGGTATATTGAAGAGGTCATTTTTTTATTTTATTTGTAGTTTTCCTAATAGTTGGGAAAACTGCAGACCATAGTTCTATATAGTAAGATAAAAGTGCTCATTGTGTTGAAGCATTATGGTGTTGCGTATCGGAATTTTCTATAGATGACATTAAAATTGAGTTACGCACCATTTTTAAACTTAATTTGGAAGCGTTGAAACTAAACTACAATATATGCAGTGATATATAACAATCCCAAACGTTATAATGCATTTTTAAATGCTCAATATATAAATCTCTGATGTATCACTCAGATTTATAAAACATTACGTAATTAAATCGTAGATTAACTGACCTATATACATTATAGAGTCTGCAGATTAGGTTACGGGTAAACGTAAGAACAAGACGTATTGATTATCGTTGTATCGCGTGAGCAGAGACAAAAATCTTACAAAGTAAAATATAATACTACGCGTACCATTATATTATTATGGTGATTTTAACACTGCGAAATCGAAATATGACATTTAGTGAGGGGGGTAATAATAATGGATACCTAACGTTAAAATAACAATATAAATTCCTGAAATAGGAGAAACTATTTAATAGTCGGTGTATGGATAATGGAATAAAGCCGTTAAAAGCAGCCGAACGGATCAGAATAATATTATAATGTACCAGAGTGAAACAAATAAAACTATATATAACTATATATTAGGATTTTATATTTCACTCGTATATAGTAATTAGGGTTATGATTATGAGATATTCAAAAATATAATTTTTTTTCTAATTATTTGTTCATTGGTATTGCCTGTTTTGCATTGTATTTTTTACACTCATACTGACTAATATTTTATGTTATTGGATTCACTTTAAATTATAAAGATTACATTATGTTTAAATTCAAATTGACCTTGTGTCCTAATAAACAATTACTTATAATGTAAAAAATTAAAGCTATAATTGTTATATTTTGACTATTGAATATCGTAGATATTTTCAGTTTGTTGTTAGCAATTTCATTAAGCAGAAGTTTACTTTAAAGTTTAAAATTTGAATATAAAATATACGTGTATGCATTTTTCATTTCTTTAAAATTAAATATTTCACGAAATATGTTTAAACTATGATTTTCATGAAATTATAGAACCTTATATAATATAATACGTCTCAAATGCCAATTAGTCGGAAATTATATAATAACGTCTAGAGAATCGATTTTAGAAATTTGATTTGACTCTTGTCGCTATTTGTATAAAACCTTCCGGTTTAAAATATGATATCAGAGATAATAATAAATTATATCGTTATTATGAAATATTCCCGCAACGCGATGGTGATCATCATTTTGCATTAGTTATACCCAATAATAGTAATATGTGTATAATATATAAATTCATCGTATTCGTTCTTGGCGCGTAAACGTTAATTATCGACACAATATATTCTATTATAATATAAAATTTGATACGAATGAGAAATATAATATTCGTATCTATTTATACCATTTCAAAAACGAACGTATTATTCGATTGAATTCAACCGCCCGGAAGTTATAATATACCTATAAGTACATCGCGAGTTTCTATTCAGTGTCGTATTAAAATTCGATACATCTCTTGGAAATGCAAATTTCATCATAATATTACTTATACATACATATGTATATATAAATATATATGTAGACAGATAGCTAAATGCATAATGCGTAATATTTCGATTAGATGATATTGTTGTGTAAAAAAAAAAAAAAACGACAATAATAAAAAAAACACTGTCGATAAAAAATATCCTGATATCGAAAACTATAATTAAAAAAAAAGTTCTACCCACGCGGTTTTCATAATATAATACAGAATACTCTTCCGGTGGTGTTTGAACAAAATTGATTAATAAGCGTTTTATTGGGGTTGTTATACGTAGAAGTTTTGCTACGTTAAAAAAAAAAATAAAATGAAAAAAATCACCGCAATTTCCTGAATAAAAATGGTTGATAATATTATTATAACCGAAATAATGTTAAAATCTCGCATAATTCATAATGTTCTTTTCTCCTTCCTCTTCAAGAATTTTGCCACCACCGATATCGCTAGTCGCGATCTTTTGCAAATCATAAAGCCTAATTTCATTCTCGGGGTTTTTAATTTACCCTAATACATCCACCGTTTCTTTGGATGTCTTTTATAATAATTGGTCTCATTATTGCAGCTATAATTGGTCAACTGTGGACTTTATAGGATCGCCGATTCCGCGGTTATTTTCCGTGTCTTTAAAAAATTCGTTATCACTGGTTCTCGTCTATCATTTCCTGGATCCCTTCATTTTTATATCTACGCTAGCATCTCCAGTTCGTTGTCGTAATAATATACGAACGATGCGTTTTCCGCCTTGTCAATGCGGTTTATTATAACGCAAAAGAAACTAATCATATAAAATTACCAATTATTTTTACTAGATTTTATGTCATAAATAAAATTGTATACATTTATTATACGGTTTTGTTAGCTGTAAGAATGAAATAGCGCCAACAACTATACAATTTATAATAGTGGCTACCAAAACACAAGGCGGAAAAAAATAAAATGTTAAAATTGCATAAATATATAATAAAACAACCGGTACCTATTTGAGACCTCTGATCGTATACACTATGTATAGATATATTGAACATGGAGACGCAAGCTAATGTATTGTATTATTATTATGTTCAAACTGAAAGGAATGATAAATCATTGCGTTCGAAAATCAATTCCGAGCGGAGTCTAATTTTAACAATTCGTGCGTTTGTATTAGAGCTACGATGCTTGAGTTTTTTTTTCTTCTGTAATCGTACTATAGTGTAAGACTTTCGTGGCGTATCGAACTGGAAAATTCGAAAAATGACCTCTCTAAAATTTATGTTCAATTACCTGCCCCACCTATCTGTACATGAAAAGTTGCGAATCGACGAGAATTTTTTTTCTACAGATCAAAAAACTGTTTTAAAACTTTCGTAGAGGTTTTTTTTTCGGACTCATTCCGCTCGACATTTTAAACACTAAATACTTTTATATTATTTATCAATCATTTAAATATCGTTACGGTTAAATTTGTACTGTTTGATTTTAAGTTGGAAATATTGATTTTCAAGAAAATAATATAATATTGAAATATAACTACATTTACAAAACATACGCGTATGTACCTACAACTTTTTATACACTTTTAAATTGTATTATTCATAAAATTTTCGTAGACATTTTCATTAAACTATTTTTAAACCGCAGCGCTAATACCTACATCAAAGATCGAGGATATCATCATTCGATTGTATAAGATACGATAAGATTCATCGAAGCATAATTTTACAAAAGTTTCAAAAGCGTGGTATCCAAGATACCATATTATATTAATATGCGAGCATATTTCAAACACGGTAGTATACGTACTTATATAATCTATAATATTAAACATATAAAATATGTATAAAGTTAATATTTCAATAGAATATTATCTTCGATTTGTAATTATTATTATAATGTACCTACTTGTATATTCGTTTTTACAAATTAGTAGTCATTAGTTGTATGTAAAGAAGAGCTTTCGGTTCGTTACATCAATCGAGGTAAAATTACAACGTTAAGGAAGTTGAACGTTTTTCAAAAATAAATCGAAACCAATATTATTACAATTGGATGCCTATAATAACATAGAATATAAAACCCTGGAATTCTAAAACCTGAACTATACAAATCTTGATAGTAAAAATTTTGGTCGGATTTCACTCGATTATGGTCCGATTTATACTGTTTTCCCATTTCAATCCTAATTGTGGACTAAAAAAGGTAGGTAGGTAGGTAGGTAGGTAGGTAGGTATTACGAAATATGGTTTTCAGTGGTTATTTAAATTTAAAAAATTATTCCGATTGCATACGTATTTGATATAAATACAGAGCGTTTCATCTTCATCCGGTTTCAAAATTTCATATATATTTTAAAACGAAGATATGGTATAAGAGCGAAATGAAGTAAATAGGAATCTTAAAAGATTCAAATTTTAATTATTTTTTTTGACAAATGTCCAATATGGTCCACACCCTCACTCTCATCTTTCATGAGTGGCCGTGCAGGTTGTTTAGTTTCGACGAACGATTACTAAACTATATCAGTTCATATTCGGATGAACACGTTTCAAACACATATAATACAGCGCATCCACTCGAGTTAACGATATTCAACACCGATTGGTGATTTTGTAAAAAGTAATAAAATAGATAAACTGCAAGATTGCAAAAACTAGTGAGACGTTATTGTTTATTCATTGTGCTGTATTTACTTTTTAATTATTAATTAATTATCTTAGTGCCAGTGACGTAAGGGTCTTTCGTCTTTAGTGTTTTTAGAATGGACATGTTCGAAATGTCAAATCGATATTTATAATGCTTAGCTTAAAAAACTTAAAATGGAATTTTATTTGTACGTTAATACGTTACTTTTTAACTCAGTGCTAGTTTGGACACAATGGGAATACCTATATTCGGGCATCTACGAATTGGTAAATATGTACGTTATATTTTTGAACGGTTCAATTTTTACAGATTTCAAATTTTGTAATTCAAGATTTTCACTATCTAGATTTGTATTGTCCTGGTCTTTACATTTCAGATTTTTACCGACCCCCTAAAGTTTGTTTTGAATCTCCACGTGTATACTATTATAATATTATATAGTCGCAGACGTAAATTAGTATCATAATAATACCATAAATGTAGTACGTATATTTAACTCTGCATAACGATCGGTAAATTAAACTAACGCAAAGATTAAATTATGTTAATGTAATCGTGTTTTGTGTTCAAACTCATCGCGTGTGCCTAATTCAATTTCGCATTTAAGATTATACCCATGAAATCGATACGCACGTAAACTATTTTCGAATCATAGTACAATATTTTATGTGGGTATAATATTTCACAACCAAAATCGAATGAAATCGTATCATAATATTATTAACTTCGTTGGACACAATAGTAATAATCTAATAGTTTTGTACTACCAATAATATTAGTTATTGTCTAAAAAATAATAATAGTTATTATTATTTGAGTATCGGTATCTTGTATAATCAGTATTGGACGTATTGATTAATTATTAATTACTAATTACATAAATTGCATTAATCATTAAATCATTTTTCACATCATGGTAGCATTTTTTAATAATTACTTAAAAACAAAACAAAAGTGACACTACAAACGTGAATAATATTATTATACATATTATACTAATATATTATAATTTTGAACAGGGTACGATTTATTTGTCTGATTTACGATATAGGTAGGATATCACTATGTAGTACCATCAAAATAACGGCCGACGCGTTTTATTAAAATAATAAGTGAGTAATATGTTTAATTTTATCAACGTCCGTTCTCTGAAATATTATAGTCAGTAGGGTATTTTAATAATATACTTCACTATCTTCTGGATCCTGACATTACAATTTTGTCTACGTTTTTTTCACCCACTGTCATCTACTACACGCGATTGTGTACTCTCTCTTGTCAATTCACTACACACCTATAATATCTCCAGATTTTGTTTCATCTCATTTATCCACATATTCATCAATTCTTTGGACGTCTTCTAAGTTTAATGTTCTCAGTAGGCCTCCACTCAACTTCTATCATTATGTTCGCTGATTCCACACGTTTAAACCATTAGAATCTCTGTGATTTTACAAAATGTGTTATCTTTGGTATTTACTCCTGCTATTTTACACTAAAATCCCAGTTTGTTGTCATATTTGTTGTACTTTAGAATAGCAGAAAAATTTTTATTCTCAAAATTTTGTACTCAAACGACACAATTTTCACCTCTATTCGATTTGTTAGTCACAACCATATGTTAGGGTCAGTTTGGAAATTGCCGTACAAATGTACACTTAGATTTTTCTTGAAATTGCCTTTGATTTAGAGTACTTCGTGTTATTTCTATATTAATAATATGACCTGGAGAAATAAAATCACTAATAAGAAATCTGAAATGAGAAAATGAAAATAATTTCAGGGGAAATCTACATGGAGATAAATTATTTTCCATCAAGCAAAACTATATTAATTAATTATTATTCAAATTTTCCAGATAGGTCTGAAAATGATAAAGATCATTGATCTCTGTATGGTAGGGTGTACAGACGTCGCATTGTTTATGTTCAACTAATCTAGATTTTTCCTTCCATATTATTATTTTACAAATTACACACCCACATAATAGTGTACAAGTTGAATTCGTTGAGTTTCGTAGTTTCATAGGCCATAGTTTCATTAAAATAAAATTTATAGTTCTACAGATTAAATTAATTTCTTATTCAAATGTGAAAGTCACGAAAATTCGATACACTCGTTCAGTGAAAATCCATTTTTTCGTAAATAAAATATAAAATAGTAGTCACTGTTTTTTGTCTCTTTATTTTTATATGAATATCGAAGGAGGAAGATTTAATATAATTTGTTCTATACAAAAAAAAAAATGCATTTTCCAAAGAGTGGATTTATTATTTATCTGTTAGCAAAAATATCTACTGGGTACACTTATATTATAGAAAAGAAAACTAAGAATATATTGATTCTCGTTTGTTGTATATACAATATATACTAATACATAAATATATATTTTTTTTATACAAACTTATGTAACTGGTTAATGCGGATAGCTTGTAAAAATATTAACTTTATAATGGAAATGTGATAATATTACAAAAATATCTCATGTTGTGTTATTATTATCAACTGTTTTCTCAATTTTTACATCACTTAATTTCAATTTTCTTTATTTTAAGGAATATAGTTTTAATCATAAAATGTGTATTATACTTCGCTTGATTATACTGCATTTTATTTGTAATTAAAAGATATTAGATAGGATAAAGATATAATACTAAATGCAAAAATAAAAAAGCTAATACTGTTAATCAGTGTAATAATATTGTAAGTGGGAATTTGGGAAGGTGGATATAAAGAGTTATTTAATTTATATCTGTGCGCAATGAAAAATTTATGAAATACGATTCTGAACAAAGTTCAGTTAAACATGTTTTTAAATGCCGTGTTTTTTAAAATTTTTGTCAAAATTAAAAAAAACCCCATCTGATCCGCTCTACGTTTTACTACTCTACACTGTGCTGATAAAATATGCACTAATATTAAATATTAATTCAATTAAACGTTAAACGTTAAACGGGCATCACTAGCAGCACCACCCAAAACTGCCCCCTTAGTACACCACTACAGTTGCAATCGCAGCCCCTGATTATTTTTAACTGAATTACGACATGATAGAATTTTAAAATAATAAAATAATATATTTTTCAGCTTTTTCTATTTTTTTGTCGGCTTTCTCCTATAATTCGGAAAATCTACAAAGAAAATTAAAAAATAACCTTAATGTAACAAATAGATCCAAAGTGCAAGTTTTTTTAATAGGAAATTTGTTAACAGATACAAAAAATAATCACATATTATAGTAAAATCAACACATTCTTCGGTCCGTTTAAAACCTAAAAGATGAATCTCTAAGATGGTAATACTACATTATACAATATAGAGTAAGATAATTTGTTAAAACATTTCCATATTTTAAAACCGATACTTTCATAATTAAACAATATTCAACTGTATTTATTAAATTAAAAATGGCGAGTCTTTATAGCACATGTTTCAATTTATTATTGACATTTTTCGAGAAATTTTAGGTACGGATTGAAAATCGAGTAAGTATACAAATGTCGTATAACTGTATAATGGACATTATTAAAATATGCAAACGGTTTACAGCAAAACTGAAACCCCGTACAAAAACATTAGCAATAGCAGTGTTTGAATTTAAATTCTGAGCTACACCCTCGGAATCATTTTTCGAATGCAAATATTCCCGCGTTCAAATGCAAAATAAAATTAAAAAAATAAAAGAATACCCAGCTGCACTATCCAGCAGCGGTAGCATCACCGAGATGAACGGAGCGAAACGTGCGCCTAACAATGGAATCGCTAATGTCCTATGTAGTTTTTCAGAATTAATTATAATGGAAAAGTAAATAAATAAAGAAATAAACACGACTGTATTTACGCGAAACGATGACGGTAAACAGAGAAAAACGTTTTTTTTTTTTCGATTTCGACAAAAATGTTTTTACTACTGTAAACATTTTTAGGAACAGCTATTAGTTTCACGAAGACTCATTTCTTGGTTTGTAAAAATGTTTCAAATCGCATCTCTGTAGACCTTTAAGATTTTAATTTAGAACATTATTTTAGATTCCCAAAACTTTTTAAAAAAAAAAAAAATAAAAAATGATAATATATCGATTTTGTTTTTGTTGATTTCTAGGTTATTTTGAAAGAAAAACACGACTAGTATAACTTTATGGAACATCAAAATCATTGATTCATCTAAAATATTTCTTTGATTGTAATGATTATTACCCTTTATATACCTTTTGCAAACTTCCCTCTTACAACAACCTACGCACGGTGTGAAGTATAATATAAGCAATTTTGTATTAATTTTTTTACATTAATATCATAATTCATTAAAATGAATACATTTTTATATTTTATGCTACTGTTGAAAACATAAATGTTTGCCATTTAAATGGATATGGTTTTTTTTTTTTTAACCATATAGTTCATCCGAAATACATGACTGGGATATGGTAAATTTTCAATCAACCCACAGTAGTATGGTATAAGCATGTAATCGAACACGTCAAAATTACTTTGTGGTTTGCCGGAATTTCGGTTGAATTGCAGGGGGGTCCGCGATAACAAAAAATTATTGTACTCCATATCGGTTTACGACCGTCGTAAACGGTTGTAAATGATTTATTTATTTTATAGCTTCGAGTTTAATTTGCAACAGAAATTTTTGATTATTATTATAATTATATATCCGAATATGATATTTTAGTTGCCTACTTAAATTGAAAAATGTTGATGTTTCCGTTATTTACAAACGATACAACACATTTTTTATACATATAATTTTTTCTTCTTAGCTTAATAAATTGTAAACAAATATTTTTTTTTAGATATCCGATTATCAAAAAGTCTTGATAAATAGTTTAATCAGTTTTACAAGATTAGCTCCTACGCATCGTGGAGTAATTCGATTTCCACCATATATATTTCTGTTAAAAGGCGAAAATTTGGACTATGCGCGGTTACATGGTAACTTATAATGAACATTATGTCATATATTCAAGCAATTCGGTTTGGTCCAATAATTTTATCTACAGAGTGTATAACAAATAAAAAATAAATATCAGTTTTCATTTTTTGTCTTTTCCGGTTTTTCCCAATTATTTTAAAAACAGCTTAGAAAATCAAAAAACAATTAACTTCATTATCAACTAAATCTAAAATAAAACAAAAAACGGTCTATAGATAATTTTTGATTAAAGCAATATTTCTAATAGTAAATTTAATTTTCAAAAATGAATAATAATAAAATCGGTAACGCATACTACCTTAAATATTTACCGTTTTGCCTATAATATATATTGTTATCGAGTTTTAAAAATTATTAAGAAATCTACGTATAAAATAAAAACCGACCACTCTTTAATGATAAAATTACTAAATACAATTTCCTTTCAGAAAATTTGATACACTTGATACATCAGAGCAAATTTTTCTGTTTGTAAAGTTATTTCCAGACCAAAATAAAATCATTAAAAAAACACACATCATGGTAGAACCAATAGTTCTTTCGCTCCACCTTGAATCTAAAAATACGCTCCTCCCACAACTACGTTGCCAAATTCGTATTGTAATTCAATTTAACTTTTATCATTTTATTTGACTTATAAAATGATTCCAATTCCTCAGAAGAAGTTTGTTTGGTCCAGATAGGGAGCCGCTGAAAATGTCCATAAGTAACGTGGAAAGATATAATATAAAGACAAACATTTCTATAAAGTTATATAAAAAAAAAAAAGTGCAATAGTCTTTATTGCCAGGAAAAAATTGACAAACGAAAAAAAAATGAAAAACTAATCGTTTTTCCTATCTATATAAACAGGCATACATGAAAACTCATAAAACAATGACGGATTTAAAACAGCTATGGACCTCAGAAGCTTTAACGAGCACTTTTATTCGGGCTGCATGAATTTCGAGGTCAAGGGTTTCGCGTCGATACTATCCCAAGGAGAAATTTCAACATTCGAGTACCAGTGGTATAATACTCGTATATGGTGTAAAGTATAGACAGAATCCGCAAATAACGGATTTGCTGTTAGACAGGCCCTTACACATATTTCATTTTCAAATCGTTAGTTGGGTAAACATCATCGCGTACGTGTAAATAAAGTGTCGGTTTGTAAACAAAAAGTACAGATGGCAAAGTATTGCCCACCCGGAATAACTATACTGCAGTTGATTCGTGCTGAAATTCATTTCAGAAATTGATACGTCTTATTTATCATTGATAAGCAAATTTGCATTAATCAGGTGCATTAAATTTTAACATCTCTTAGATATTTTTTTTTAAATTACATTAATCGGTATTCTTTTTTTTAAAAGATTTTGTGTATTTTGACTGAAGACTGAGTTGCACATTGGCGTCATCCATAAACCCAGGATTTTTCAATTGGACAAATAGGACGGGAGTTAAAATGAAAGTAAATTAAAATTATACTTCATAATTTAAGCAAAATATGTGTTAATATATTTTAAAAACCTGTATAATTGATATTATTTTGCAAGATATATAATTTCGTTTTAGGTATACAAATGAAAATGCTTTGTTTTTTAGAGTAACTTGAAAATTTGCAACCTAGTTGAATTTGCAGTGAGATTGTGTAACGATTATTATTTTATTAGAAATATAAGTTTTCAACGTTGAAAAGTTTATACTATTTGTTTTTTTTTGTTTTTTAAGACAGACCTACTGAGTACGCCACTGGATGTGCACCGTATAAAAATGTATGAAAATAGACTACAGGACAACTTCAAAAATATGTTCACAGTGACATATCCATCTGCTAAAATGAAATAATATCTGAATATTATATTACTTATTCAGTAGGGACGATTTTTTTACTTTTAACGAATTAAATAATTTAAATTTATCGCACACTATAACATTATCTTTTACAGTAACTAAAATAGATATATTTTTCAAAATTTCCATTCGTTTATACATATAATGACGGGGTGGACAAAATTAACGGATAAAAATTATTTTGATAATTTACCTACCTGCGTGATATATTCGTGTTTAGAGTGTAATGAACAAGCTATTAGTTGCACTGAGATTTGTTTCTCTCTCTCTCTCTTTTTCTCTCTTGGGAAACGCATTTCTGTTTAGTAAAAAGTCTTCAAATTACTTAAGTTGTGTAATGAAAGACGCAGATATTTTTGTTCGGTTAACTGGCGAAAAATGACAATATTGTGTACTGGTTTTTATTTTTGTTAATTTCTAGATTAATCACAAACGAAAAAAAACACGAATAATACAACTCTAAAACTTACCAGTTTACCGGAGTCTTTTTTTTTTTTTTTTTTTTGTTAAAATTATTTCAGTACATAATTGTTTTCAGTATATAATCACATCATATCCTACATATTATATCTTCTCAATTTCCTAGGTACAAATGTGGTGTGCCCACGGTGTGAAGCATACTTAAAAGATTTGGTAAAAAGATTATTTTTGGTTTTTAGTTTTTTTTTTTAAGTCTTTATTTTTGTTTCATGTGGACGCTCAATATCAGAAACTATAGTAGGTAAGTGTATAATAATAATACTAAAAGAAGGTTTTTAAAATCCTTAAAACTTTTCACTCCGAACAGATTAAAAGATGCAATTACCTAACTTAACGAAAATGTTTAAAATTATTAATAAGTAAGTTTTATATTGTTATGGACACGTAGGGTATTAAAATAGTCGTGCGATTAAACCGAATATCGTCGTTGTAATAACATTCGGCTTAGCCGGAATATGTTATCGACGAAGATCTCAATTGATATAAAATTAATATACTTGTCGAGTGTATAAATCCGTCAAAACTTTTATACTCTATACTATAATGTTATATTATAGCTGCTGCTGCTACAGCTATAATTCCTGTAGGGTTTTTAGCTAAAACGTAAAACATTCAACGGATCAATCGTGCGCGATTTGTTTAATTCCCGATATGTGCACATAATCGAACGAGTATTATAAATAATACTATATAATATAGGTAATATTGTAATATATTATTGTTGTTAAAAATTGTTTATGTTTGCATATTATGTATAAAGCGCACAGAGAGAAAAATAAAAATACACCAGCGGTATGATGTCGAATAGAGATCGAGGGATTTATGACGGGATGGTTTTAATCATTTTTTAATATTGTTTTTTTTTTTTTTTTTTTTAAATGGCAGAACACTATATTGTTTGATAATATTATAGAAGTATAACAATTACGTATTATTATTATTATTATTATCCGAGAAGGGTATTTGCGAACCGGAATAATTTAGTATATTATAAAAGATGAAAGTCCGGTTTTTATTAATAGGTACCTACGACACGTGTTTTTAAATTTTTAACCGGACAAAATATCCAAAAGAGATATCGTATGAAGAAGGGTAAAGACTATTTATTTTATCAAAAATGTAACGTGGCACATCAAATCGTTAAACGTTTTCTTTAAATATTTATTTAACATTTATATGGATTCAACATCGGACTTACCTATATGTACCAAGGCCCAACAGGTAAACCAATATTATACAAGCGAAAAGGTCGGAGGCACAATATTACTATAGACAATAGAGTATAATTTATACTTTGTATACTGAAATCTACGACAAATAATTGTAATAGGTACGCTCGATAAATCAGTGTGGTTATTTACTTATATATTATTCATATCTTATATATATATATCTATATATTTTATTTATAAAATTTATTATATATATTTTTATTTTTATATATCTTCATATTTTCCCCTTCTCTTTAACTAATGAGATAACTCAAAAATTAACGAAAATAAAACCGTTAAATCGTCATTCGAATGGTTTTTTTTTTTTTTTTTACGGAAAAATAAATGGTTTCAAAAATTTGTTCAAATATAGTACTATCAACTGTAAAATCCGCATTTTTTAGTGAAGGTACGATATAAGGAATTTGAAGAATTTTTTCTAACCAAATAAGCGTTATTTTCGAGAAAAAAAAGCACATGTCTTAAAGTTATTCATTAAATGATTAAACACTTTTAAACACTACTGAGAAGAAATATATTTTTTTATAAGAATAAAATACTTTTAAAAACTATACAGACGGTATTAAATAGTTTAAAACAAAATATTCAGAATATTATAATCTTAATACTAGTAATACTACCCATGTTTGCATCTTATATAGTTAAACGAATAGCATCTCCGTTACACCCACAATCTAAAATACTGATACATAACTATATCTAAAATAAAAACTGTTAAAAATTGGTAAGCGTAACGTTGTAAATCGGCAAAATCTTTGGAACGATTATACTTTTATTTTCGTAATCATAATACAATTTATTATAATTTCGTCATATGTTTTCGTTGTTTCCGATGTTCATTAAGGTACTTAATTCTAAAAGTATAAATACGAATACAAACAAAAAAAAAAAATATATATAATAATGAATACAAATTCCGATTCTCTCGAGTTAAAAAAAAATCTATATACTTACATATTTGTTTACTCGGTACTTAAATTTCTATGTATAGAAATTGTGGAAAATGAAAACAATCACCGTTTATCAGACCTATACGATAATATAGTATTTCACGAGATGGCTAACAAGGGGCGATAAACAACTAAGAAGAAAGCGCGAGAGTAAAAAAAAAAAAAATTTCTCCCACGTAGGTATTTATATTAGTCTCATTATCGAAAATATAAACTATTATCTTTTCGGACATACCAAATACAATCATGATAAGGATTTGTTGTTGATTTTGTATATTTGTGTCAATTGTTTCGCACGGACGGTCATCGCGGTAATTACGGTTGAGAGCAGTGGGGATGGTTGGAGGAGGAGCTTGGTCTATATAAATGGGCTTGTTTGGTATTCAACGGACGGGGCATCCGAGCGAATTTTTCTCGACATACACTTGTTTTACACAACCTGCGTGGATGATGAAGATTACCAATAAAGAATAAAATAAACCCGGAATGGTATTTTCGTGCTGACTTTTCGCAATTCGATCACGTTTCGACGAAAAAACCCGAAAAAAGGCAACGAGTGAAAAAATTAAAATTAAACCACCGTGTCCGCGGTCACAATCTTGTTTCACGAAGGTACATTATTGTAATATTATTTATAAAATTGCCAATAATACGGAAAATCAAATCATCCAATTAATGGACCAACTCGTTGAAGAAAAACGTTGAGTAGGTACATTACCGGATATCGACGCAATTTAAGTATATTTAGGCTCGAGTTGTCAGAAACTGTACAACAGTCATAATTATAGTTATTGGAAAGGTAAGTTCTTTTTTTTTTCAAAACGTGTTAATTTTGTTAAATATTAAACGTTTGTTGATTTTATTAAAATATAAGTCAAAAAAACCATATCTTTAATAATGCACCGACTAGACAAAATAAATTGCTCCAAAAATACCCCTTGAATTCGAAGATTTCCAGTTGAATAGTTATGAACACACAACAAAAACATTGATCATAGTAAAACAACAAATACGTTTTACGCGCTTCGCTGAAAATCTAAAATAGTTTAGCAACTTATTTAATCCATCACGGTAATACAGAGTTTGTTTTTTTAAATTTATAGACGACCACGAATCATTTACCACAATTACCTACACTTTAATATATTATAAGCATGCTAGAATTAGCTTATACCGGAAAAATGTTATCGACAACAACGAATACATTTTTTTTTTAAATTCTGTATAAATGTTTGCAAAAATAAGAATATAAGGATTTTTCCAATGTGATTGATTCTGTTTGGAGGCCGGCAAAATTTACGAATGAATAACAATAATTTCCGTCTAGACTTCTCACTGAATTTACGAAATTCAGTCACGTACCGATTGGTATAGGTAAACGAAAAAAATAACTCTGTTAAAGATCGTCGGGCTTCGTTACATTAGATCCTTCCTGACTAGTCACGACGAGTATCATACTCGTCTTTACGTAGTAATCACACTCACTATAATGCCGTTCGATAGTGGCACAAACAATATAATTATTTTGCTCGATATTCTTGAATATTATATGCAGAGAAAACAACCAGTCGAGAGGAAAGAGTAATTGCGATTGTCGGACAGGCCCAGATGAACGCAAATTCAGACGGTGCAAGTGCATTTAGCTCCCGGAATGTAAGTGTCCTACGGGGCCCACGGCATTATTGTCTGCGCCTCCGTTTCATTCGTTGAAATTCATCGGTAAAAATAATAGAATATACGTTCTTATAAATAATATTAAATTCTCGATTTATCATACATTTGTCTCATTTTAATTTTTGGTTAGTTAATTCACTACTTAAGTAGGCAATATTAGTTTTTTTATATAAACATTAATCAATAACTAAAATTGAAAATAATTGTATAGTTATTTTATACTAATTGTTTTGAATAAAGGATAGTAAAATCAGTGTTGTCAATAGACCTAAGAATTAACTTCAATATAACGATTGTGTTCGACACAATTATCGAACCATTGTTCTTAATAAAATAGGTATTTCCTTAAGTAGGTAGATATTATAGTAATAAAGATACGGTAGTTCGGTTAGACAAATAATTACGAAATTGACAATCCGCAGTCTAATTTGTTACGCTATCCTTTTCGTATCAATTGCCTTAAGGGGATATTAACCACCGATATTGAGTAGTGAGTACCTATTTGATTCTGTAGATGTTGGTAGATAGAAATTAAATGTATATATATATATATATATATATAATCAGTAGTAATTATGTATGATATTAACTCATAGAAATGAAAATCTTTGTAATTTTATGTAATATGATTACTTATTAAATATTATAATAGATTAAAAACTACAATAATATTCAATTATGCAAAAACTTCAATAAATTATAGAAAATAAAAAACCATGCTTAAACAAAAATTTCAACCACCAAAAATGTTCTAAAAATCTACTTTACAAAAT
Organism: Cinara cedri; assembly: GCA_902439185.1. NCBI lineage: Eukaryota > Metazoa > Arthropoda > Insecta > Hemiptera > Aphididae > Cinara > Cinara cedri. The sequence goes on along the minus strand of CABPRJ010002367.1, from coordinate 1,056,122 downwards.
AGCTATTTTAAATTTTTTTTAAAAAATTATAGAAAAAATTTAAATCCAACTTAAATTGAATAGAAAAAACGTTTTTTTAAGTGGCAAATCATCGTAGACACTGTACATAAGTATATACATAGGGATCAAAATTTCCAATACAATTTTTTTTTAACCTAGAATTTTCCAAAAATTAAAATATTAACGGTTGCAAACGTGCCCTATAAAGTAATTCAAATTCAGTATTAATAACAGTAATTCTAATTTAAGATATTTTATTTTACTGTGCATGTGCGGACAGAAATAGTTAAAAATTAGAATTTATCAAAAACGTGTATTTATATTTCCTGTACTCAGTAAAAAATACAGGTTCAAATTTAAAGTCATGTTTCAAAATGTTTCTAGTTAATTTTTAAAATCGAAAACACGGTGTATATACGAGACAGCGAAAAACTTTTAATACTACTACGATATTACTACGATAATCTATGTTATCACAGATGATTTTGAGAACCATTTTTAAATTCTGTATGGTTAGTTGGCCTAACGCTTGATAAAAGTGAGGTTTAAATGTAGTGTTTGTTTCTTATGAAGTCACTGTCTGATTTTTGTTCGTCCCGTTCACGTGTTTTAGTGCTCTTCACATCCCGTATTTTTTCCCTACATTTATTACTGTTGGAATGACTGTGGACTATACTGTTTGTACAATATATTTCAACAAAATTATTACTCTGGGTTTTTAAAGTAGCCTGTTCGATTTTTGCGTGTCGCTGCGGCGGGCAAGGTGTTCTCGAGTTTGAGGCTGCTGTCGGATAGTCTTTATAAGTATGTAAGTCTTTGAGATTACGACCTCTCCATGCTGTGAATCTTTTATATAATTATTATAACTACGCATGGAACTCACGACGGTGGACGAAATCGAATAATAATGATAATTACCCGTCGCAGCCATCGATCCGGTTTTTTTTTTGAATTCTCGTATTGTTATGATCGATCATATTTCTGTTAATACGGAGACAAAAGTAAGTTTATTATTTATAGTCGCAGAAGAAATTTACTTTTATTCATGTATCCTTGTTTCTCCGGTACACAGTGTTACATTTGGTCCAGGGACCAGGATGAATTTAAAAAAAAAAAAAAAACGTGTAAATAAAAAACGAGAAACAATTATGGAAAAAATCACATTTAAAAATGACTTCCATTCTTTCTTGGAAATTAGAAAGAAGGTATAAGATATGTATACATAATATGCATAAATTATTTTTGTACTTCCCAAATACTTGAAATCTGTCTACTATTATATTATTTATATTATACTTATGTTACCAACCTCAATAAAAAAAAAAATCTTATTACTATAGTATCTTGATTTCGTTATACCGGTTACACATTTAACGTTAAATGTACGACGAATAATACTATTTAGTTGACAAATTGTAGTGCAAAGAACATATTACTATATTTATTTGGCCACGAAACGTGACGTGTCGAAAAATTACGTCTATAATATATAGTTCACCTGTAGATTTTGTCCCAGTGATGAAACGCGCAGAAAGTGCAGACATTTTTTGATTATTTTGGATTGAAATAAATTTAATGGGTTAGAAATAATCTGTTAAATCCGATTAAGTGAATTCAGTCCAAATTTTCGGAACAATTTTCTGTATCAGTTATTGGAAATCACAAGAAGATTTTTTTTTTTTTTTTGGTCGAATGATGTACGAAATAATTAATTTAATGTTGCACTGATATAAACTCAGGTGTACATTTTACGAAATCCACTATTGCAGGTTTTCTCAATCCTGCATATAATTTATAATGAATGCTCCCAATCGTTTATGCACCTAAAATAGTGATGCTTTTAAACATTTTGAATTTGTTGATCCCTATATTAAATAATTGTTCTCTTACAGTGTGTTTATTTAAAATTATCATATTGTATTCTCTTTTGGTTCATTTAAGAAATAATTTGAAATTCTATATTAAGAAGTAACAATATAGCAATACAAAACTTCTCTAAAGAAAAACAAACCAAACAAGAAGACTTTTGTGATTAATTTACAATAAATTTATTATAATAGTTATTATAAATTATAATATGAACTAATTCAGTATTATCATAGTAGTATATCAATTTTCATTGTCAGCATTATTTAATCAAATTAATATAAATTGTTAATAAATTTAATTTTGTAATAATAATCCTGATTGTTAAAATTAATCCGTGGGTTCCAGCGACCAATCCGGAATGGTCCGTTGTAAACTGGATTACATATATACGGAGTGTTACGCTTTGTTCAAACGGGATCAGTAATTTACGAATTAAACCGGATTGATCCGGATTAAGGGCTCAGTGCCAGTTTGTTCGTTTTCGGTTTGTTCTTTAAAATCCATTCTCCGGCCATTCGCAGTAGTTGAGCACGGAAAATCTGCGTCGATAAAGTAGATGTTAATATTAAATGAGCGTATGATGTATGCATGTTACCAATGTGTGTATATACATGTACCAAAAGTTACCAATGCAAATGAGTTTCGGAAACCAATCACAAAACAGGTGGACACGTCCTACAAACGAGATACGCAGAGTGATATTAACCTACATACATAATATTATTATTATTGTTGTTGCCGTCGAGCTGTGTTTATAGCGCGAATATAATATAGAGTAATGTTATTTCGTCGAAGTCGTCCGGTGAAGTATTTCCGCAGTGGTATATAGTTATATTGCAGACCCGGTCGAATGAGTTAACACCCGATAGCAGCCGAAAATATAATAATCTCTTAATTGGGTTTTAGTTTTCCGCCGAGGAGAGTCTGTAGGTATAGATATATACGTATATACTTAACATCCGCGTTTTAACGTAATATGGTATAATCTCGTTATTACTTGCTCAGTAAACGTTTAATACGTCAAACGCATTACAAGGATTTATTTTGTAGTTGCGTTGTTCGGGACACGACAGAAACAAATTTCGCCGCGTATACACAATATATTTTACACGTATACACTAGCCGCGTATAGTTTTCAAACAAAGCTTAAGAAACGTATAGTACTATGCACACATATAGGATTTTACTCGTTCGATATAATAACAATAATAACACATATAGCGTATAATAGATGTGCCCTCTTGTCGAATACAATATTGTTTTTCGGTATGATATAGCTACAAATACATAGACAGTTTGCACTATAATGTAATGTAAAAAAAAAAAAATAAAAAATATAGCTACCGAAAAGCGATTTTTAAAGAATATTAAATGTGTTTTAAAATTCCGTGTTTTTAAAATACGGTTTTCATCAATATTTAAACTATAAACGTTTCTACAAAAAAAAAAAAAAACTACTCTCAATCATCTTTTTTTTTTTAACCACTAGGTAAGTACAACTTAATACTCAATTTGGAACATTTCAGCAGAACCAAAAAAAAATTTCATTCACATAAGTTGTAACATCAACAAAACAAAAAAGAGACCAGGGAGTAAAATGTTGAATATTTCAATTAATGTTTCAAATATAACACTATTAGTGAACAATTTTGCATCTATTTAAGTACAACATTAAAAACTCGGAGTATTATAAAAAAAAAAAAATTATAGTAATTTTATTGTTGAATTTTTTTCGAAAATAGAAACTATTGAACTGTATTAACATGTATTACAGTGTTTATTATAGTACAATATTTTTTTTTTTTGCACACTTCTCATTGCTCCATTTGGACCAAATCAACTCAAACTCGAGAATTGTATTTAATTAATAGGCAGTATGCAGTGATTTATGTCGGATTCAAATATCTAATATAAATTTCAGCATGAATATTATTTCGGGAAGGTTTATATTTTTAGCGTTGAACATTCCTGTACTGCAGACTTTTTCCCCCAAATTAAACTAAAAAAGATAGAATTTTATACATGCATTACGTAAGCATCAAACTATTTATACAATTTTAATTAGTATACATATTCAATAGATCTGCGCGTTATGATTTATAATTATATTTGACAAAGTTCTCCGCCGTTTTCTGTCATGTGATTCGGAATTTATGACGACTTGTTAGGAGATCTATAGTGAGGAAATATCATAAAAATATCCTGTATTAAAATATCCAACAGAAAACCTGCAGTACGTTGCAGATGGTGGGTATAATGATTAATGAATAATGATAATAATGATATTATATTCGTATAAAAATACACACAAAAGTTCGAAGGTGTAATACAGACCATTATTATAGCGTCACACTAACATATCAAATTAAAAACTTGATATTATTTATGATAATATATTATAATACTAAAATATTGTTCGTGTTTGAAAATTCGGACCACTGCGATATAGTTTTGTTATAATTCCTAGGTATTTTTTTTATTTTTCGATACATTTTTGTTATTTTTTTGTATAGAATTATATTATATTATGAATTATAAATTTGGAGTTATTATTAACTATTGAAATTCTATGTTCACTTATATTTTGTAAATGCGTAAAAAACACACAATTATTTTCTTGCGTTGCACGAACAATTAAACTATACTAACACAAAATTAAAAAACCGGACACACCACACCTTACCAAGAATGTTATAAGACATTTTCGTTGAGGTGAGAAAATAAGAGAGGTATTATAATAAGATATGAGGTAATTTAGTTTATACAAAGAAACTAACGAAAAATCATTAAAGTCAAAAAAATATTTTAAGTTGCGTCTGGTAAAAACTAGTGAGGTTTCAGTATAAGTACTTTATTTTATTCCCTTGTAGCCAATGTACATCAGAAAAAACCTTAAATAAAACATAATAGGTATTGACAGTTTTTTTTTAAAAATATTTCTTCAGAAAAACTATCGCAAATCTAGAAAAATGATTCAAATAAACGCTTGACGAAAAAACTGCATCTTTTTAGGTACGATGATGATTTTAAAAATTTGTAGAAAAAATAATTTTCAAAAAACTATAAATCCGTCAAAAGTGTAAGACTTATAATTTACAAAACGCAAACAAGTCTTCAAATAGTGGTCATGATAGTAGCGAATGTTTTAAATATATTATTTGATCAATCGGTGGGTTCATCAAGGGATTTGTAGCTGTATGTATAAAATATCCAGTAATTGATTAGTAATGCAGTGTTTTTAAATAGTAACATTTTGATAAGCCAAAACTGTGTATTTTTAGATTCTGAATGAAATGAAGAATGTATTGGTATTACAATGATGTTTTTTTTCAAGTGAACACTTTTTCTACCAGAAAGCATATTCTGATTATCAAATATAGCACCTTTTCTTAAAGAAAAATGTTCCCTAGGAGGTACTTTAAAGAGGTCATTTTTTGAAATTCTCATTGATATTCGAGATAATGTGGAAAACCTCGGTCTTCAGGTTTAAAAGTATTGAAGGATTAAAAATAAGGTTGTGATTGACAACCGTTTTTAAATTTTTTTTGTTATTATTTCGGTTTTATTATATAAATCTTTTTTAAACAATCATTGTTGTCATAGAAACGTTTATTGTAATGATTTTACCATAAGATGTATATGTTGCTAACAAAGCAACACTATTAAATGAACTCCACTCAGAATCGTTTTTCGATAGCAACGGTTTACGTTAACGGTTTATTCCCGTCTGTATTCTACATTCTCAAGTTCCCACAAAAAGAGCTGCACCCACGTGCGAAGTATGTCTGTACTTTGTTTTTCATTATTATTTTATCGGAATACGAGATACGTATAACTTTATGATTGGACAAAATCGGTTTACCGAAAAAAAATAAATAAACATCTTAAGTTAGATTTAAAAATATTATATTTACCAACAACTTTAGAGGAAAATGTATGAGTACCTGATTCGATGAGCTGTCAGAGTTGCCGGAAAAAGATCAACAATAATAATTTGCATTCGCCTCTTCTCTGGACCAACCCAGAGAAAACACACGGGTCCGGCCACAATGAGATTTTTGATTTAATTAGTTTAACGCGGTCAGGTGGTCGGTGCAAACGATTATTGCGTTGCGCTTAACTACCATGGTGGAATAAATTTAATATTTCTATAAATTCCTCTTAACAATATTTAACATGTTATATTTTTTATATTTAAAAAAAAACTTTTTTATATTATTTCATTTTTGTGAATTTGTTTTATGTTTTCGCCTTTTTCACCTATTTAACTTTAATTTAACTTTCAAATTGTAGTTATTACTGTCGGTTTACTTGAAAATATAAAAATGTCTTTCATCAGTGGCGCACAAACAGGTTACCAGTTAAATGCAACTGAATGTATTCTTGAGAAGAGCGGATGCAGATCAAGTGTGCTACTGAAACTATAACGATACTTTTATTTGAAATTATGTAATTCTTTCAGGTCAATTTTATGATTAAAATAAACCGACGAATAGTATTTATTATATAAATATGATTTGATTATATTTTGACATTATTTGAAGATGTCGGGTTCGTTTTTACCTTCGAGCGAACACCGAAGATGAATAATAGACCAAACGAGTGTCAGGGGAAAATGCTGTACAATACGAGATTGGTTTTTATAAGAATAATACAAACTGTCAATTTTCAAAATTATTTCAATCCCAGTCTCGTTTCGAATATCACGTGTATACTCGTCAAATACAATTTTCTTTGCAGCAGCACATGCGACACGCTAACAACATCACGTTGTTTTTATTTTTTAGCCCCGGAGTTAAGTATTATACTGAATACTGTTTTCTCAAAATCATATATATATATATATATATATATATTTATACTTAACCGTAGATTGTATACGGTGTATAGGACCTGGTACACCGGCTTACCGGGTACTTTCGAATGTCGGAATATATATTTTTATGATCTCTTTCGCAACAATTGTTCATCATTTTTATATACATATTTTTTTGCTTCTAATAATACCGTGTTAAAAAAAAAAAAAAAATAAATAATATTATAGTAATATAAAGAGTGATATTTAGAAAACGGATAAAATCAATCAACAATAAAAACCGAAATATTATAAAAATGTAAAAATGCTATTACTCAAGCAGACATTTTTCAACGAATAAAAATGTTTCTATGGACTCAAGAATCTATTGAACTCAATGGTCCTTTCCCAATGCGCTTGAATATAATTATGTAGAACTGGTAGCATTTTTGTTATACCGCGCGTTGTTTCGGTAAATACTGTATAATATCGTAAGAAACGTATTACTATCGGAAAGTATCAACTTTTATTGGAATTTTTTTTAAATCATTTGAGAAATAAACAATGCTAAAATGTTATAGTAATTTTGTTTTTATTATTCTAATTTTAGAAAGTTTAACCATACTTTAATTTTGATTTTCAAATGCAATCTATATTAGAATTCCGTGAATATATGTAGTATTAGTCTAAATTAATCTTGGTGTTGCAATTTTTACTTTCCGTCAAACAGTTGACGAGATTTTTGACTTTTAAGATTCGGCGGAAGGAGGGTAGACATCATTTATGTCATGGCACATGTCACAGCACGGAGCTTTGAAATAGTCATATGTTCCGCCGCTATCTCATCACCTAATTTAAAAGCGTAATATCTCGTTAACGGACTGATGAAAATCAATAATGTCAACAACAAAATTTATTTAAAATAATACTCTATATATTTATGGAATTTTTAGTATAGGTTGCCACAGAAAAAAAAATTGAAATAGATTTATACTTTCCGAGACAATTAACGGCGTGTTGATCACTCTGTATAGCTAGGTACTGTCTTTTAGATACATACCGCCTCTTCGAAAAAAAATATCTTTCGACTTCGATAGAAGGATTTTATAGACTTCTTTTAAATGGACTATAGGAATTAAGGTTGGCGGGAGGATATGTTTTGCAGGATAGTCCCAACAGCCTTAGGGTGAACAAAAATATACATATACATATTAAATTATACATATTATGCTATTATGTATATAAATACCTACTATAATGTTTGAAAACTATATAAGGTTTTAGATATTGTTAGTAAAACCATGTTCTGCGAATTATCTTTTGGTTTTATTAAATGAAACCAATTGACGCACAATACACTGCAGTCACGATAGGTTATTATATTATTTTGTATTTTCGACATTTTATACACACAATTTAGTACGGTTAATAATAATGGTTAACTCCCGTGAAAGAAACGAAAACATAACAGTTTTATACAGCGAAACATATTATAATATACCAACACGTTTTTTATCATACGTTATTATTACAGTTGTAGGTAATAATAACATTAATATCCATTCATAACAAAACTTGTTTTTTTTTTTTTCAGGACAACAACGTATTATAATATTATGCAAAATTATTTTCAAATTAAAAGAGATTTAAGTTTTAATCAACGGATGATTGTGAGACCCTAAACCATCGGTATTTGATGATAACATTGAGAAGTATTGTAAATATTTGAAGAAAAATAATAAGCTTTATGAGTATAGGTATAATTTTTTAAATAAAAGTTCTGATACTGATCTAAAATTTGTTTGGAAAGTTTGAAATGCACTCAATGTATACGAACAAATATCTAAATTTGTAATTTATCGATGATATAGCTTCAGTACCTTTAATATTATTGGCAGAAGATTATAAACTTAAAATCTATTGAAGTTCAATTAGAACATTGCGCCACAGCCAAATTGAATGTAGAAAACTGTTTATGCGGGTAATATAAAAATATGCGTTTATGTAGATGTAACTTGACTTTTTATTTAATGTTTTGTATGAATTGTTTAAAAAGAAAAAAAATACATTAATGTTTCGTTGTATTAATTTTTAAATTGATATTAGTCGTTAAAACGACTAATGTCTAAAAATACATTTCAGAATAAAGAAACGATTATTATCATCCGTCACTTTTGGTGAATGACACATAAAAATAAATTTCCTTTATTATACTACAATATGTAAACTATACGACCACTTAGTTGAATTAGGTACTTATTAAAATCGATACGCCGACAGAAAAATGATATAATAATAAAAAAAAATAAAATAAAAATGCGAGAATCTCAACGCGTACGGCGGGGTAATTTACGAGATGTTGCAACGTTTATTACTATTTTTTTTTTTTTTTTAACCGCGTCAAAACTTTAGAAATTTATTTTAAAGAAATATATATATTTATACGTGAGGATGTTGGAAATTTAAATTATTGAAATAATACTCGAGTTAAAGATTCTTTTTTTTTTTAAATTTTCATATAATAGGTTATAATATAATATTAGAATGAAGAATTTTTAATAGGAACCATCGAGAAGCTAAAAACATATTTTGATGTATGGTGGTGCTACCGTAATGGATGTTTGAGATTTCGTGTTGTGACAGAGAGTAAAAAATTAAGACGTTTTAATAAAAACTATAGAAAAGAAGAAAAATTCGGGAAATGATTTTAAAAAAAGTCAATGTAAATCACATTACTACGCTATGACAGTTTGTTGATGTTGATAGTTGAAGATAATTGCGCGTATAGATGGCAAAATTGGCTAAAGGACAAAAAGTCATCGAAGGTTGAAGGATTTTAGTTTTGATGGAGATAAGCATTGAGGAGAGCCACAGTCAACCACCAATCAAAATATCGAAGAGCAAAAGAAGACGAATTTTTGAACCGTCGACAAAAAAAAAAAAAATGAAATATGCAATAAAAAAAATTTGATTATTTTTTCTTTGTAAAACATTACGATTTAATTCAACGAGTTATCTTAAAATCCAATTTTTACAATAAAGATATAATATCGAACAAATAATTTATTTAAAAAACAAAAACAACAAAAACAGATGTATGTGTTTTATGTTTGGGGTTTTGGCCATTATAAAGAAGAGTATACAAATGTAATATATTCCTACATCCTACGCGCGATTGTGTTAGCATATTCATTTAATGTTATAAATATTACTTATGCGTTATGTTAAGGAGCATGTAAATTTGAAAAAAAATTAATCGGGGTTTTATAATGGTATCAATTTTTTTTATTATTTATTTATTTTTTTTTTTTAGTTTTCTAACATAATATTATTGCAATCGTGTTTAACGAAAGCGGTTTTTTTTTTTAATCTCTTTCGAAAAAAAAAGTCAAAATATCGTTCTCGGTAGAAATATAATATTTTATAAGTATTTTTTTTAATACGAGCCTAATGGATTGCTTCGATAAAGTAAAAAATATTTTCAGTTAAAAAATACAATTTCAATTAGGTACCTGAACCATTAAATGTTTTTACAACATTAATTTATAATTATTGCAATGGTTATAATTTAATGCCTACCTGCAGTACGCCATATTCTTAACTTTCGATTTCGTTCTGCGGTTATTTTTTAATTTATCAAATATTATTCAAAAATATTTACGTGAATTTTTTTCAATAATTATTGTACTTTACTACCTGTATAGTACTATACTATACCTTTAGGTATATTGCTGTTAACTTATCATTTTCGGTACCCGGAAAGACATAATATAATATTATAACACTTAACACCATGAACTAAAACATAATATAGGTATAGTATTAGGTACAAGTATGGCAAATTATTAGAATATACATCAATCGGAATTTTACTTGGCGTTCAACACAATTAAAACGGTTCACTTTTTTTACCCGCAGTTTTCGTTCGGCTTTTAGGTTTTATTCAACTAAAATGTATGCCGTCGCCAATAATCTTAGCTATAAATTCAAAAGTTATATTATTTGAATATATAAAATCTTTGGAATCATTAAAGTGACAGTATATCTTTTTTCCAAAAGACACGGATGCTATGCATTACTATGTTGTATATTATATTGGAGTGACGGCGCGAAGGGGATAGATTTTAATCACGTGATTGAGTCACGAAAAAACAAGTGGGTGATCGTGGGTGCCCGGGTGTTCAGAAATATAACAAAAATCAAGATGTTTTTAATAAACAAAAGTTATTAAAAGAAATTTAGACTGCGAAAATTCCATTAAAGACCCCCGAGGAAACTTGGTTCCCCTGTTTGTAGAATTTGGGGTGTCCTGGAAAATAAAATCGGCGATTCAATGTGAACATATTTCGCGCAGACACGATCTGAGATGATATTATATAAAAGTTCAAATATATTTAGCTGATAATAGTGTGTATGAAAAAAAATATTCTACAAATATTTGTTCCGAGTAAAGTTATTTTAAACTAGTCAAATCCAACGAATATATCATAAAAGACCTTGCGGTTTTTATTGTCCTTTGTCCCTGGACGCACCGTAATACTATCTGCGGAATCACAAACCGATTGTTTCAAACTGTGCGAAATAAAGAGTCCGGCGGATATTTATTGCGGCGTTTCGTTTGTTCGGCACTCAAAGTGAAAAGTTTTCTCGTGTAAAAGTCAAGTTTTGGTTTTTCCTATCGATGTTTCATTTCGCGAATTCTTCGTTTACACACACACACACACACACAAATGTATATATATATATATATGTTGAGTCGCCGGCCCGGGGCCTTCCGGAGGAAAGTGTGGAGGCTAACCGTGCGCCGACTCGCAACGTAAAAAGCAGGCGGAGAGGTTCGAATCGCAATTACGTGAATAAAAGTTTGTGTTTATTTTAACAAAAAGACAGTAACGAAATCGCCGAATGAACGGCGACCGCCGTACAAGCGGCCGGGTACGCCGGGCGACAACGGCCGGTCGCCCGCGATAACGGCGCGCGACCGATGCGACGGCGCGCGGCGAAAACGGCGCGGGCGGGGATCACGCAACGGTCGGCCGGCAGCGGACATACGGCGGACGACGGGAATGAGAAACAAGCAACGCCAGCGGCGGCGGCGGGCGGTCGCGCACGCGGCGACCCCGGGACGGCGGGAAGGAACGCGCGGGTAAAACGGACGGAGACCGACGCCGGCAGATAAAAATAATAACGACGGAAAACCAGCGGCCGCGAACCCGACGACGACGCGCCGTCCGCGGCGGTGACGGGGTGAACGGGTAGGTGCGCCGGCGAGGGTGACGCGATCCCGCGGACCGGACACGGCGCTCGTCGGTGCCGAGCCACGCGGTTTGAACAACAATGCGTCCACAAAGGGTCGTACTCTTGAGCCGATCGCGGACCGCCGCGATACAGGCGCCTGCTGATGAAGGGCATAATTACATTTATCGGGTTTTATCGAGAACCGAACGCGGGAATGATAGCTGCGGGCAAAACTACACCGCGGACAGTAAAACATTAGAACGAATGCACCGTGTGCTGCGCCGAGGTAAAACATTGCGAAGACGCGTTGTTGCGTATCGATTCGTTTGTACGAGATAATCGCGTGGCTTCTTCGCCGGAAAAATGTTGTCCTAAACTCCTGCACTCAACGGTACGCTGTGATGAAATACAGCATTAAAATCGCTGTCAATAACGGCGATGAATTTGAAACATTGAAAACCGTACAAGAAATGTGAGGTCCTCTCAAAAATCGACACGCGGGGCGCGCTCGAATATTCGAGAAAAACGCGGCAATCGTTGAAAAATGCAATGGAAAAGGGAAAATTAAATTACTGACAATAAACGAACGAAAACGAGCCTTAAAAACGCACTTGAAATGTCGAAAAATGCAAAATAAAAGTTTCATATATTATTTTTTTGATGTGTGACGAAACGAATTTTGTGCTTGGAAAGCATTGCTTTGGGACATTCGGAAATCTGCACCCTAATATAATAATTATTAAACGTACAAACAAATAATAAAAAAACAAAAAAAAAAAAAAAAAAAAAAAAAAAAAGGTATCGCACAAAAAGGATTTACACACGGATAAATAGTTCGTCGTGCACAGTATAAAATATTGTTTGGAAATTAATGTTACTCGTACGTTGCGTTACATTGTTACGGACGTATTACGTGACAATGTGTACGGGGACCGTATGCACTATAATAAATACATCATTCCGCAGTGTTTATATCGCAGCGATTGTTTGTTTGTTTTTTTTTTTTGCCGATCGATTATATATTTTTTATGGCCGACACAGCCGCCGTAAATACATATTTTATAGCCGTAAACATTTTTCGTTTGAGCGATAATTATCGTTATCACCCACGCCTATAGGCCATTCGGTCGGGACATCCCGATTCTTCAAATAGCGTTTAGTTATTATCGCGTCGCCCGCTCGCCGGCAAAATCGCGTTCACCCAGGGACCCGGCCGTCACGACATTTTCTACGCGTCGAACGCAATAGTCGATGGTGTAATACGGAGAAAATATGTATTTCGAAATCCAGGCCCACGACTATTACGATTTAATTTTCGTTTCAACTCCGACCGTGTTTTGATGGATTTTACAGCATGCGTGTTAATTAAATCTGTCCAGTCCATGTAAACCGAAGGCGACTGTTGAATTTCAAACGAAATCGGAGATTAAAAATGTTCATTTTACTGGGAAAATGTACTTATGTCAAATGTTATAAATTAATTATAGTTATAAATATTACCCGTCTTCGGGGGTTTTGATTTTTTCAACGGTCGATTTTCTATTATTTTAAATAATAAATGTCTGGTACGAACTTATGTTCGTTTCTACTCCAATACCTCTTCTCTTACCGATATATTATAGTATTTGATTAGTGTTTTGTTCAAAATTTTATTTTGTGTACACGAAATAATAGTCCTGATGCCCTTTAAGATCGGCCCTGATTGGGTAATAAATTAATTTTCGTATACAAATCGTCCGTTTAGATCAATTAACAGCGTCTTGTACATATATATATATATGTGTGTGTGTGCGTGTGTGTACAGAAGTCGTCGCGTCGCGTTCCGTTTTGCGTCCGTCTCTCTGTCTGTCTGTCTGTCTGTTTGTTTGTCTGTCGGCCGCCGAAGAATATTAGTATAGCCTGTTCGCGAATCCCGGAAATTTCGGATTAAATTTGCGGTCGGGAAGTGGGAATCGTTCTGGGGGACCGAGTTGAGCGAAAGCTTTTCGTCTTGCCGAATCGCATCCGAAAGACACGGAGATTAATTTCGTGAGTAAGCGCGACCGCAACCCCGTCCGGCGCCGCCCCCCGTTCGCTATAATCGCTCGTCTTAAACGAATACCGTTTACACCTCTCTCGCGTTTAATATTAAAGTCCAATGCCCCCACTCTCGCTTCCTCGTTCCGAACGAAATAATACAATTATTCACTCGGCGGCGGCGGCGGCGGCGATGCGCAACACACACAAGGCCGCCGAAACGATCGTCTTCGACCGCGAAAGACGCCAAAAACCGAATTTACGTATCGACCGCACGTTTCGTATCCGTTTTCAACGTCGAAAACCGCTAATTGAAGTACCCCTCCCCCCCTACCAACCCGCAGCCCGCACCCCTCCCCACATCGCCATACGGTCGACGGTTAGCTACCGAGCCGAGAGCCCCGTCGTTAAGACTGCAAAAATGTCGGATTTCGGATATCGGCTGTAACGAGAGTTTGAGAGTTTCCATTGTTAAAACTGGAGCTCGGAAGTATATGACTTTGCGTAATTTTTTCAGCGAAATCACAATCACACCCGGGTATACGGTATAAATCCGATTCACGAAGTCTAGTATTCAAATATGCAAACTGGTTTTTGTACACGTTTACGTGTATGTCGTTTTCGGGCATATAAATGCTCGTATTATATTGTTAATTTCTAGATTCAGTAGCGTGTTTTAAACACAGTATAAAAAATGTGTACGGTGACTGTTAACCAAACAATGTATTTAACCTATGTAACATTTAACATTTTGAATTTTTTTTTTTTTTTTTCATTCTGAATCATTTATATTTTGAATTAATATTAATCTAATTTTTTTTATTAAAACTTCCTAATTTTTTAAACAATTGATATATTTAATGCACGCACGATTAAAAGAGGATATCGTTTATTTTAAATAATTATTAACACCTTTTTTCGCACATATTTGTTGAAAAACAGGTATATTCGATACATTATTCTATTGAAAATAAATAAAATATAAGGAATATAATTGCATAAATTGATGTTTTTTTGCCTATATTTGATATATTTTAAGGCATAAAATGGCATATTTTGAAATTTTTAAATGCATATTTTAAAGAAATTTTGGTCATTAACATCCGAACTTTAGTTATAACATAATATTAACGTTCGTGATTTGTTTTTTCTTCCTAAGAATAATTTTATAATCAATTACAATCAAACATCTTGCGAATAACTACGAAATACCATTACCTGCAATCTACCGATAAATGACGATTTTCCTTCTTTTTTTTTCGGAAAAAGGAGGAGACACTGGAGACACTTTTGTCTACCATTCAAAGACATAGACCAAAATAGAATCAACCGTTCACTGCGATTATAAGAATGACGGGCATACCTGCCTTGTCCCCTTTACGACCGCGGTTTTATCCGCCAGGCAGTAAAACCGTACGGATGGCACCGAAAACTTTATGGATCCAAGTACTGTACCCCACACAGAAAAAAATCGAATCGCTACGGGGTCATACATAATGACCAACTTCCACTAATACGGAAAAAGCAGCTGTAGGAGGACCGTTGCCGATCGTGTAACCCTTAAGAAAAAAAAAAACACATATTTGACGAATTTCTGACCAGATTTACAAAAGTATATTATGCTAAAAGCTATTATGTGTCGTACGTTTATTATTTATTTTTAATTATTAATACCATTTTTCATATCGCACTCGCTGTATTATTACCAACATCCCTCCCCCGTACACGTGTTATTTTATAGATACAATTATACTGCTATCGCGTATTGCAGTAGGCATAATATTATATACGCATAAGTATAATATCGTACTACATACGGTTCGAAATTTAAATATTTCTATAGCAGTGGGTGTTCACAGGAGAAAGAGCACAATTATTTCCACCTTTCTCCATCGTCACGACTCACCATCCCTAATTCCTGTTGATTTTAAGTCTAACTCGATGCATTTATTTTATATAAAAAAAAACTTTTAACACACGTTCATGTAGTAAATATAAGCAAAGGCACAACGAAATTATAGTTTAAAAACTTTCTTTTAAATTCTTTATAAACTCGGTTTCTTTTAGATTCTGAGTGTAGCGAAGGATGTATTGATTTTACTAAGATGTTTATTTTTTTATTTTTTCATCCCGTGGACAAAAATTCTACCAAAAATCCTACTCAGATATATACGCGTGGCGCCATTTCTGAAAGGGAATAAATCCAGATGGTACTATTGAGCGATAATTTTTTAATTTTCCAAGCGGTTTTCATAATATTTGGGAAAAACCAGGATAAAACGTAAGAAAAATGGGAAATTTACGATTGCTTTTTATTATTATTCAATTTTGTTATTTGTTGTAATTAAGTTAAAAATATTCGTAAAGACTTGAAATTTGGACAAAAAACTCATTTGCCTATTTGAGACGTGGTAAAATTTTCAAAACATTTGACCATGTTTAAGCTTTTTATAAAAATTTTAATATTTGTTGAAATTCAGTTTAAAATATTTGTATCGCCTCTATGAACTTAAAATTAAGACAGAAAATGTATATTTACATTTTCTAGACGTGGTAGAATTTTCAATTTATTTAAGCAATTTTTGAACATTTAACAG
The DNA here is from genome assembly GCA_902439185.1 of Cinara cedri. NCBI lineage: Eukaryota > Metazoa > Arthropoda > Insecta > Hemiptera > Aphididae > Cinara > Cinara cedri. The sequence continues at coordinate 1,039,607 of CABPRJ010002367.1, read as the reverse complement.
AAGGTTCATAAAGAGTCTCACTTTGTGGTAAAAAAAAATAAAAAATAAATTTAGTTTAATGAAGAATTTTTTTTAATAAAGCTATTTTAACATCAAACGTAAATATCGACGAAAATCGTTTGAGTAAAAATTACACGGAACAAATTTTTTTTTAATTTTTTTTTTTTCGGAACGATAGTGAAGTCAGAATTGAGCCGACTACCTAAGTTTCGAAATTATAGCTTATAAAAATTCTTATTCGCGGGTATATTATATGTTATGCTAAATAATTCTATATTGTGTACTCTTAATTATGTTTGTCATAGCCGGATGGTTAAACATACTTATTATCATCCTTGAAGTTGCGAGTTAAAACCCGTAATTAAAAAAAAAAAACGTATGCACTTATTTTTTCCCTTTTTTCTAAACAGGGTAAAACAAACGCATTTTAGGTGTACCTAAAAACCCAGCTATAACTCGCTCGGACTATTTTAATCGCAAAATACCTCTCGATTTGTTGGGCAAACTTTTCTAACCGAGAATGTGAATTCTGACTGAGAAGGTACTCTAGGGTGGTCGTTCTTCGATTTTCCCAAGAGTTTTCCCAGCAAATGTGAAAAACCGGGAAAAACATGGGATATCCAGGATAAACAGAAAATTATTATTATTTTTTTTTTTACTTTAAAATAAGTCGACACTCAACTGAACGAGCCGAACGTTCGACCGTGACCGCGATAAAAATTATAAATATATATTTATTAATAATTTCTCCTACATGCGATTTATCCCTACCGAGGTAATAATATTATGGTGGTTATGAAAACACTGCGAGACCGGCGGCACATTGGTTTTTTTCGCGTTTAATATTTATATTGTGGGAAAAAACTATGGGATATGTCTTTCATAAAACTCAACCGGGTCAATTCTTCACTGGTAAAACAAAGCGTCACCACTCTTAAAACTATTTGTTTTTCAGCCGTTTTTTCGCCGGGCTGTGTTGCTGTTCTATCATTACAATTAATATTATTACCGAGGACCCGATTCGACTACTATATCGAATAACACCCGACTCGAGTTTAATTCAAGTGATCCGGGGTATCCAACGCTGATAGCGCGCGCATCACCCGTCGGGGGCCCCTCGTTTAATCGGAAAAACCCCGGTCGCGATTCCGCGTATACCGGGCGGCCGTCTGTAAGTAACAACCGCCGCCGTCGGAAAAGACAATTTACCGCGGCTAGTAGACGGCCGGTAGACGGTACGGAATGTTTGCCGTGCGTAGGTATCGCGACGTCGTCCGCAAAACAATAATTTAGGCGCAGGCCGCGTGCAATGAAACATCGTTCGATTCATTTGATAACGTGTTACGAGTGATAAAAATATTACGCTGTTAGGTACTCACCGAAAACGTGTTAATCGGATACCGGCGCCGCCGATTCTTGACGAACGATTATCGGAGCGGCCCGCGGCGTGTGTATTTCGTTACGCGGCCGACGCGTTCGACCGTAATAACCGAAATGATAAAACGAACGCACCGCGAGAAAACCGAACCGAAAAGATAAAACGAGCGCACCGCGAGAAAACCGAACCGAAAAGATAAAACGAACGCACCGCGAGAAAACCGATCCGAAAATAACCGCACGCGAACGAGACGGTGACCTTGCGTATCCCGTCGAAAACGTATTGCCGTGATTCCGAGAGCGATGCGAGTGTGAGTGGGAGCCGTCGACAACCGTTGTTTCGTAACGGGAATCATCGATGGATCCCTGGAAGAAAAAACGAAACGACGCGGGCCCGCGGACCGAACGGTGCGCGACGCGGGCCCCATTCGCGCGGACCAAGCGGATTCGGCGTACCTGTCGGCCGGAGAAAAAAACCCTGTCGCTGCCCCGGTCACATTGGTCACAGGTCGACCCGGAACCACAACCGAGGTATAGTAAAGATCTCCTTTTCTATTGTACCCGTAGACTTACGGTTCCCGTGCGCTGCAGCGGTACCCGCTCGGTCCGGTACCGATGCGGTCACGGCACCGGTAAAATCGATCCAACGATTTTATCGAACACACCGATACGATATTACCGTGGACGGTACACACGACGATATTCGTTGTGCGGTACGGTCAAAAGCCACGTACACGGTATCGAATGCACAGTGCACACTGCAGCGATAATATAATGTCGGTACGCTCTCATATATCGTATCGGAAAACGGAATATACGCCGATAACGACTAAAAGCGCAGAATAGACAAATTTAATACCGTTTTGAAGTTTAATCCCTAATACGCGGTCACTATAATGAACATTAATAATAACAACGGTATGTATACTTCTTACATTTAAAAATAAGCATAATATGAAGGGTACAGGGAAAAAACACCGAAAAGTCTAAAATTGTCTATTTTAAGAATGGGTGAAAATATATTTCGTCCCCCCCCGAGTGGCCAAGGTACGCCACTGTGGGGGTTATCTATGGTAACACGAATGGAAAAATGTATGACACACTAGAACACCACCAACTTTCCACACATTTTCTTTTCGTTCAATATACTAACATTCCCGGCCACGGAACAGCTTGTATTATATAAATCGTACGGCTAATGTTGAAAATTGGATAACGTTGAGTTTTTCAATTTTTTCAATTACGATGATTTTTAAATTGTCATATTTCACTTGTAGGCATCTCGCTTAAAACATACAAACACAGATGATGTTCTCATTAAGTTTGAAAACAGGCCAATTGACATTACTATCCAAATTTACTGCACAAAATCGATTCCGCTGAGCGAAAAGTTGACATTATCCCATTTTTGCATTAGCCGCAACGTCTTACGCACGTAAAGTGGGGCGATCCGCCAATCGCCTCTCCCCGCCGAAAATTCCAGTGGGTCGTGTAGTCAGTCGTACAACAGGTATTTCAATAAAATGTGTCTGCATCGAATTCCCCTAAGACGACTACACGCGGATCCGTTCCACATGCGCGACATATTATAATTTCAACCTTTTTGTCAAAACTGCCGCGAAGTTGTACGAGTTGTATAGTACGCGCGACGACTACTGTTTCTTTCATCGTTGCGGATTCGTCGCGTGACCTAACGAATGGTGCGGTTTACTACACGCGAAACGTATAAAGTTTGAGATTGAAACTGTTAATGTTCGTTTGCAAATCGTTGTGTATAAATCCGCCGAAACCATGGAAAAAAAAAAAAAAAAAAAAACCCTGCGAGTATACAACCCCAAGGTTGTATCCGGCCACTACAAATAATAATTAAATGATTACATCCGCGAGTTAGTATTCGATTCTAAGACGGTTTACTTCCTCGTGCAGTCAGCATCGAATATGCATCGAATTAATGCGCAGTCGGCGAAATCACAAACCGAGTGCACTATATTGTAACCCGAACCACCGTATACCGTTTCAAAGAGCAAGTCAATTTAATCGCGTTTGGCGATGCATCAATTTTCATTTACTTTGATTAAAAACAATAACAACGCTGTGTGCTGATGTGAGATCGGACACCGAACCACGGCGAAGTGTTACGAATCTAAAATGTTATGAAATTTTTTATCTTGTCATTAGATAACGAAAATATTCGTACTTCCGTCTTGCAAAAAGCCATTTCGAAATGGATAAGAATCATGTAAATCGACAAATTCGTCGAGACTCGTCGTTAACAAACCATTTTCGATTTCTTATATAGCTAAGGATATTATTTAACCGGTAGATTTAGGATTTATAGAATTATTATTCAAAATAAGCATTGCGTAAAGTTTCTAATAACTACGGTATTTTCGTTGTCAAAAAACGCATCTCCTTAAAATTAAAATACAAAGTCTATAAAAAAAAAAAAAAGTTTTAAATACATCAATATATTAAATTCATTGTTCCTCGTAAAATAATTTAACTAACTTATGTAAACAAATAAGAAGTTTATAAAATGCTGCAGATGTTAGAATTGTATACTTATACTTATAATAATAAGTTATATTATATTATAGTAATTATTTTCGAAACTATTTAACAAGCACGTTTTAATTGCGTTTGGCGATTTAATTAATATCCATTTGCCAGTGTAAGTTCAATAAAGAATATTAAAAATTTGTTGTGAAATTTCGATTAATAATTATGAAACTAAACTCTTCCGATTTTATTATTTTTATTATAAAAATATTATTAATAACAAATTAAATTTGTTTCAACTGCAAAACTCATACTGAACTTATACATTCTAATTAAAATTATTAATAAATATCAAATTTATACAAGAACTGGCAGGCAATGTATCATATTAATTTTAAGGGTATTATATTATTTATTGTTATATTTTAAACGTACTAGTCGCCTTTAGTTTTGAATTATGTTCTTATTTAATAATAGGTACACGAAAACTAAAAACCGAAATTGCGTTTTAATATTTGAATTTAACATTTATGTCTGCAAATTTGTAGGTATTATAGATAGATACCTACTACAGGATACAAAATTCGAATATCTTCTCGTATATATTGTGAACTCTTTCTACTTTTTTCGTCTCGGTATAGCGGATTAATAATTAATTCAAGTAACTAAAGATTAATTATATTTCATTTTCGAAAAATGATTCTGACGAATTCTCGTAGTTTGTTATAGTATGAGGTCCACTCATTATCTACGTACTCTGGCATATTATATGAACACTTTTAGAAGCCGTTATTAAAATGTTAAGCAAATAATGAAAAACGTTTTGACTTTGATGATATTTTATTTCATAATATTTACCAAGGTATAAATACGGTGAACGTTACGTTTATTTTAATAACATAATATTATACAGCATCGAAATTACAAATTTTGTTGTAAGTTAGTTTAAACAATATCATCGTAAAATTATATATATTCATATATATTACGGTCCAAGTGGAAGAATGGATCATTGTATACATTGGCGGGAGATCGTATACATATACTTATTAATGCGATTTAAAGTCTGCAAGTTGCAAGTTTTATTCAAACGTTTATTGAACAGTGACAACTTTCCCTCCTCCCCCCATGGCTACAGATATCTGCTAAAAATATCAAGAATGACGTTTCGATTACCTACTAAAATATACTATGATAAATAAAAATGCAGTAGGTAATTAAAGGACTCCAAAGAAAAATAATCCCGACGATTTTAGATTAACTGCGTGATACTGTATCAAAGTGTTAAACATTTTAATTTCGATCAAATGTTAATTCCAGATGGGGTTAGATCTTCTAAAAATTATAACTTGTTATATAAAATAAATGTTACATAACCTTTAAAATAACAGTAGTGTCAACAACGGTTTTACCAAAAACATGCCAAGAGAAATTTCGTATTTAAAATTTGAAATATTGCCTTCAGTTATGCTCTTATCTTTTTTGCAAATTATTGTTTGATTTTGTAAATTCTGTAATAATTATAAATTTCCAATAAAAAGATATTAAACCTTAATGAACAAAAAAACATCGATTTTTTAAACATAGTTCAATTAATCAAATTTATTTTTTAATATTTGGAAATTGTTTCAAATTTACTATAAAGCATACACATATAAAATGTTTACTAGCGGCTATTATATTATGAATGGATAATAACATGCATAATGAGTACCTACCCTAATGCTAATGAAAATTGTTAGTATGATTATTAAACTATAACTACAAGTTATACCTTTACAAGCAGTACGGAGTGCTGCTTACTACGATAAAACGGTTTACCTAATACTGTTATGAAAATATAATACTATTTACCAAATATTAATCTACATTTTACATGAATGCCAGTTTACGATCAACAATTGTTCGAAGAGTGACTTGTTAAATTTTTTAACAATATTTCATAGCTCTTACGTAGATGTATTTAGAAAAATTTTAATGTAACTCTATGCAAAAAGTTTCTCGATGCAATGAAATAAATTACAGTATGTTTACGAACGTACTTTGTGCCGTATATAGTCACTTTTGTAGTTGGGAAATTGGGATGGTATACAAGATATAGGTTAATTTGTTTAATATATATATATTCTGAAGGCAAAAATGAATCACTGAAATCAAACAATGATGCATAGTAGAGCTTGGTAAACTGGTAAAGGTTATAGAATTATAAATTACCTTTTATTCAAATAACTCAAAAATCAATAAAAATTAAACTAATATACAACCATATTTTGTTGTCATTATTTTTATATACAACATTCCTTAGATCAATCCGCATTTTAGATTCTGAGTGGAGCGAGGAATTTATTGGTTTTACAATGATGTTTTTTAAATTAAAAAAGAGTATGATGTTTTGTAAATACTTTTTTTTATCAATTTTTCTACCGTAAATTTTGCTCAAATTTCCAAGCATAGCACTTTTTCTGAAAGGAAATTTGACTGGGATGGTACTTTAAAGTGGTAATTTTTTCGATTTTCCCAGAGGTTTTCATAGTAAATGGAAAAGACCGGGAAAAAATGTAGGACAAACGAGCAAATTTACGGAATGAATTATTTTAAAATCGTAAATATTACAGCTTTTAAAAACAATTATTGTTGTCATGGAAACGCATATCGTTGTACTCATTTCACCATAATGTGGTACATACCTATATATTGTTGACAAAGCAACACTATCAACTTTACTCAGCTCAGAATCGTTTTTTGTTAATATTATTAATCTTTGCTTACAAATATACATTGAATTCCCCCTCTACCTTTCCAACTTTTTACCTACAACATTGTCCTACCTATCGTGCGAAGTATATCCGTTTATTTTTAAAGTATAATTTAATTAATTTGGAGCTCTTTTATAAACATAAAAACTACTTATTCGTGAAACGTAGAGGTTTTTATTTCACAATCTAAAAGTTTAAAAAAAAAAAAAAAAAAAAACAATTATATAGGTATGTGAATTTATATTTAACCGAAATATTGGATTACACAATATTGTATCAACAATAAATATATAGTCATCTGATTGGCAGATTTACGTAAACTATAGTATTCAGAATATATATTGGAATAGTTAACTGAAAATGAAAGTGCTTTCTGAGAAAAAACCAAAATTAAAGATTTAGAAGAAGGCCGAAGAGGGATGAACTGTTGAGAATTTTTTTAAATATTGTCATTTGAGTAATTCACAGGATGGAAATTCCGCATCTTTTTAGAGCGATGTGTAAAAAAATCGTATAATTTTTATTAACTAAAAAATTGTTTTCCAAGAAGAAAAATAAGCATGCCTCTTATCGTAAATCATTATTAACACTCTAAAACTAGTGTGATACAAATTTTTTTTAGTATTTATATTTTTTTTGAACTATTCGGAATACAGCATTGAATACTTCCGGAAAAAAGTATTTTTAGAACATTCTGAATATTTGGAAATTATTCAGAATACTACTCATGTCTGCTGATTGATCTTTAGGAATTCAAATTAAACGGCGTAGCGATGGCAGCGGTGGCAGTATACCTATGTATATCAGCGTGAGCGAATTTCTAAAGGGAATAGTAATTACTTTACGGCTAGACATTTCAGGTTCGAAAATCATACATAATTTTTAATATGAAACTCCCGCGATTTCCCGTGAATTCATATATTTCACAACGAATATAGTATAGGTACCTAAGCTCTTTGATCTGACGATGACGGCGTTGCGCGTTAATAACAGTATTCACCGCTTTTCCTCTATACCGTTTTTTAATATCGTATCGTGTTATATTTCGTTGTTCCAACCAGTAGTAAAACTTAATATTTTTATTCTACCCCAAATAACTAAATAACGGTATTTTCTACGCAATAGTGGTGTTATTCACCGAATGTTCGTAATTTAATCAATACGCCAGTTCCCAGTGATAATAATTAATATGAGCTCCGGCAGCAGCAACATAAATTGTGCTTAAAAACGAAAAATATACAGCCAACTATATAATACGGAAGTCGTTTAAACACATTTAATTGGACGTTATAATAGATTTTCTTGCGAGAGGATTTCATTAAGTGAACAAAAAAAAAATAAAAAATGTAAAAAAAAAAAATCGTAATTGAAAATCTACAACATTATATCATCGATTTCGAGTCGAAAACGGTCCGTTTTATTCCGCAGCGTTACTTACCTATACATTATTTGTGGGCTTTTAATGGGTTTTACGCATTAATATAAATTTCGAAGTATAAATTGCAGTCTGTACAATATACACGAGTATGTATGTATATATTTCCTACACAGAGATACGTACCTATATAATTAGAACGAAAAGTATAGGCGACTTGGGTAATATAAAAGAGGCGGCTAAGTTTGACACGGTTAACATCAAATCCTATGAATAATATCGCATGCCATTATAATATAGGGCTTAAAACTTTCGATGCAATTATACATGCCGTGGGTCACATATTATGTATAGGTATCTACGTGAAAAGACGTACAGAGGATATGATTATTATGATCTATGTATACGATAACACGGCTCCAATGAGTATAAAATTTCTAAAGTCAGTTTGAGAATATATATTTTTCTTAAAAAGAAACAACACCTAAGCCCCGAATGAGGAAGACAAAAGGGTACGTCCCTCGGATCCATAGATTCAAACGGCCCATATTGTGTCATAATAATTTATATACCCACTTTTTATATCCGTTAAAAATTTATATAATAGGCCAGTTTTCGAGTTCTTCAAATTCTACTGATGGAGATCGTTAGTTTCAAAAAAAAAAACCACTTAAAATACCTGTAATATTTATGTGGGTATAAAATGAGTTTTCAAGGAAAACAATGATTATTCGCATATCATGCAAGGCAACTAAAGGCAACTTAGAGCATTTGCCTGACAAAGAGTGATTTAAAAAAAAATGTATAAAAAACAAAAACAGTAGGCTTATAAAACCTTAAAATGTATGGTTTCATATGAGGATTGCGGCGTACGATCTATTTTTGCTCGAAAACATGGTTTACAGGAGTTAACTCTCTTGCATCATAGTCCTCAAAGTGGTCCAATATCAATATTTTTTTTATTGGAAATTAAAGATGTTTTTATGCTCTGCGCATTAGACTTGGATTTTGAAAATTATATTTCTAAACCTCAGAGTTTAGAGCTTGATATGACCAATTTTTACAATTTATTAAACTTTATTTTTATAAGTTTCGGTTATGTAATTCAAAATTATATATTCTCTTTCCAAAAAAAAACATAAAAATATACAAATACATGTTTACGAAATTAGACGTTACTGTGAGGCAAGAGATTCAACCTTGTAAACACAGTTTTGAAAAAAAAAAATAGATTGTGAATAGACCCCGTTATACAACAATTGATTGAATATTTTATAAGGTCTTTAATTATAAATTTTAACAAGTTGTTATTAGCAATTTTTTTTAAAAATTCGGAAATAACATGAGAAACATTGGTATAATAAAGTACAAAAAATTACGACGAATACTGTTTTATGGTCTAAAGTTCTTATATCTATAGAATTTTCTTCTATTGTCTACAGGTTTAATGTTTGTTCGATAATTAACAATTTTATTTGACATATTATATATTTAATACAGTTAAATTTATAAAAATAGTTCAAAGCAATTACAATTAATAATAATAATAGGTGAATTGAAATTTGGAGATTGTATAGTGATAAATTTGACAATTTTTTTTAGAAAAAAAAACTTGAAAATCGATGCCGGGATTTTCTCGCAAAATGCACAAATGAAGTACTTAAAACAACAATATATTTTACATTACGTATAGTATAATATTATTTCATGCATATTATACATATATTTAAGATTTTTTCTCCTTGAAAAATAGCCCACAAAAAATAGCCAACGCGGACAAAGTGAAATTTCATTCACAACATTCGTTGTTGTTATATTTTACAATCACATCAGTGATGTGGATGGGAGACGGAGAAGGGAGAGCGAAGTTAGGGGCAAAGGGCAAGGTTAAGTTTTCCAAAGTTTTTTAGTTCAACAAAACGTATTGCGGGAATGCAACGGTTTTCCGAGCCGTTCCCCGAAAACGATCAAACGCTGTTATTTTCTCGGACTAAAAAAAAAAACCGATATTACAATAATGCCAGTATAAAATAGTTCAAACGATATTTTAGGACAGTCATGCGAGTTTTGTAGAATACTCGCGAGTCAAAGAGAAAGAGTCTTGTTTGACTCTGCCGAGATCTCTGGAACGCAGCGTTTTTGAATGTATATTATGCATACATAAAAACTTCAACACATTTTTATTCCGACAAAATGGTAGTTATATTATGGTTTACGAAAAATAGCCTATATGATGAAAATTAAAAAAAAAAAAAATACTAATTTCTCTATAAATCGTGAACTATCTGTTTAGTTAGGTAAATATTTATTTTGTAAAAAGTTTTCTATTTTTTTTAATATTGTGAAAAAATATTACTTTTAGATTCCATTAAGTGTACTGAAGAAGTTTTATTTATTATGTCTCACAGATCCGTACCCAAGAAGGGAAATGAGGGAACTTCCCTCCTGAACTTACTCGTTGCTCCCAACAAGTATTAAATGTGTATATATAGTCAATATGGTTTTTTTCTAATGTTCCTCTGAAATTTTGTTTGCTCCGTCTGATGATTTTGTCTGGCTACGGGCCTGACCTAGTCTCTAGATTTTCAACAGTTTTTTCTAAAAATTAAAAAAACTATTAACAAATTTAAAATTACTTTTTGTTGAGTTCTGGGTTACCTTTGATACAAGAAAAAAAATCATGGCCTACAATAGTTAAATAAACTTAAACATTACGTTTACCAAACTGCGTTCTGAATCGTTTTTCGTTTGTAATGATTTATCGTTGCTTTCAGTATAATGTAATACATTGAATAATCTTGTACTGATAAGTACTACTTTTACAGCTACAATGCAGTTACGTTTCGTCGGTGCTACAAATTTCGGTTTTTTGAAATTAACCGATTTAGCACACCTTTATTATTAAATACTTGTTCTCCGAGTTGGTACCTCGATTACAGCGTCTTCTATAAACGGATTTGTACGTATTCCAACCCGATACCTTTACAATTGAGGGTAATTCACAATGTTATCTCCATTTAACATGTGTCGAAATTCGATTGAAAAAAGTAATTTTCACGTGTCCTGGACCGTGACCGACCGGGTTTGGCGCCACTATGCCATCATCACCACCACCATTAACTACAATGATAATATCGTCGTTATCGTTACGGTTTTTGTATATTGTGCGTGCATGACGAATGCAGTAATATAAAAAAAAAAAAGACCCAATACTGCTGACGGGTGTGCCCCTATTGTATCAGTTGAGGAGTTGAGAATAAATGATTTAGAGGTATAGAGCAATTTAATATATATCTGCATCAGTGATAAGTTAATGCAAACGAAAAACGATTCTGAGCGAAATTCGTTTAAACGTTATGTTTTGAAATGCCATTGTATTTGAATTTAAATTGATAAAAAAAAAATTCATTACGCGCCTGCCTTATGATGAACCTTATGTTAAATTATTGAGTACTTTTGGTGACCAGAATGATTTCATCCACATAGAAACAAATTACAACTAAAACAAATCTCGAAATTTCAAATGCTATAAATAACCAAACGATCGCTAGAATGTTTGGAAAATTATGTTATGAATAAAAAAAGCTATTTAATGTTACATAAGTATTCTGTACAAATGTCGGAGTTCTCTAATTATTTATAACTGAATTACAACAAGAAAATGAAACCATTATTTCCGTGAAGTTCCCATATTTCTCGTTTTTTCTTAGTTATTAATATATTTGTTCCTAGTTATTATTAAAAACTACTTGGAAATTTAAAAATAACTTGTTTACGCACCAACAAGATAGCGTTTTTTTCAAGACAATATGCTATATTGATTTTGAAAAAAAGATTTTTTGTAGAATAATAAAATCAAAAAGTTTCATTATTATTTTCGCTAAAATTCCTCAACATTTTTACCGTGACTGCATGCAATGTCACTAAAATTGGGTGAAAATTACCAAACCTGACAATACCGGATAACTTTGAAGCTTTAACAATGATGCCAAATAGAACGAAAAACGTAAATTTTAAATGAGTGAAAAAAAACCAATAATTGTTAGTTAAGACAATAATTTATCGTCAATACACGTTCGGAAAACAATCGGTTTCAATAGTTTCATAGTGACTGTAGATTACAATTTCGTAGGTTTCAAAGTAATATATCACGTGTGATCGGTTCACGGGAACGTGAGCGATGAGGGATGACCGTCATCAGAACCCCGGTGGTTTATTTTTGAACTTGATAAATAGTGCAGGTCATATAATCCGTTTGAATACCTTCTAGTTTTCAATCACCAATGCAAATCCGTATTTTTGTAATTGTAAAATCTAATGAAAATGAACGAGCGATTGGTATAACGAATGATATTCTCGTGGAATAAAAGTCACGAAAATCCATTGCTAAAAATACAATTTTACTACTGTTCTTAAAAGTGGAACAGAAAAAAAAAAATCAATAATTTGACGAACTTAATTTCTCATTTTTTCTACTTCTTGAGATTTCTAATAGTTTCAATATTATACAAATTTATTGACAATTGTATAGTTTAAAATAACAAATATAATAAAACACATAAAAAAAAAAAAAGAAATTAAAAGTAATAGGAAAATTATTGTTTTTTTTTTCCACAATAGATACTATGATTAAAATGACGTTAGAAGAAATTGATTCGATGAAAATTTTAACAGAAATGTTTTCCTATTGGAGCAATATTTTTTGTAGAAAACATAAACCAATAGGATAAATATTGTATACTGTATAAATTATAGGGACATACAAATTTAAAATAGAAATCCTAAACGCTGTAATTTGAAAAAAATCGTACTTTTTGACTTTTCACAGTTATGAAAACTACTTCAAATATCAAAAAACGAATTTCTATGACAATGTTTACATATTATAAAGAAAAATATGGATATTTTTCCATTTTTCGATTGGAGCAATATTCCTGGTAGAAAACATTGTATATACAAATTTAAAATAATGAAATCGGCAACGCTGATGTGTGTCGTAAATATTCGCCGTTTTAACTATAATATTTTCTTTCACTTTTTTCCCAATTATTTTGAAATACTAGATCATCAAAAAATGATGTGCCGCACTCTATACAATCGAGCGGGATTTCCGGTAGAAAAACGAAAAACTCAAAACTCAAAAACTTCACATCAACCAATAGATCCCTCTCTACGCTCCGAATCTAAAATACTTTTTGCCTATTGGAAAAATCAATATTTAAGGCTCTAGAAACATTAATACAATTACCCATTTTCAGGTTTTATAATCACTATTATTAAAATTGACTGTGCCTATTTAGACAAATAAATTATATTGAAAAAAGGGAAATTAATACATTATATTAATTAGTAGCATTGATGGTATCACATTTTACTCTTATCAGTTTTCAATAAAAAATCAGTGTAACATAATATTAAGTGTATACAATTTCCACTGAAATCACTAAAAATGTGTTTTTCTTTTGTTTCTAAACTATGAAACTGACGTCCGTTTTCGGTTTTTTTCCGTATAATTTTCGAACCTGCCTAAATATATTATGATATTATTATTTTGCTATACAAAGTCGGTACTAACCTTTTGGAGATCCGTGCACTGGATATCGGCGAGGTCCAGAGACTCGTATACTTTCATTTCTTGTATGGCCCCCTTAAATGACAAAACGAAAACCCACATTAACAATAACAGCGCGGCGTTCATTTTCGACGACGACGACGAAAGGGGGAAAAATTCAAGTTTCAATTTTTTTAAAAAAAAAACCCTGTTAAAAACTTTACAATATATTAAACTACAACCACGGCAGGTTTATTATGACGCGTTCGAGAGATCGTTTCGACCGCGACCGCGACCACCACGGACACCGGCCATCGTCGTCGTAGACGATCACGACAACTATCGCGGTCGATACAATACACGCGGGTGCTGCTGCTTCTGCCGTTTCCACGCGCGCTCGGAGATCTCTGTGGACGTCGGAAATCAATGGTGGGGCGACGATAATAATATGTTCCCGAAATAACTTGTACAGAATTCCGGTAGGTATAGGCGCGTGTGAGATACGGAGAGTGGTAAAAAAAACGAAGATTAGAAAAAAAAAAAAGAAAAGAAACAATTAACCGCCGGCGCGACACGATAATAATTGTATCGATTTTCCCATGTACACGTATATACGAATATCTCGCAGCCGATAAAATTAACACAATACAATTTCGGACCGTCACCGAGTCCGTCGGCAATGCGAATACCCTACATAGTATATATGTACAGGTGTATATAGCTGAATGTGTTGTTATAATAATAATCGCATCCGTCGCGACCTTTGTTTCGTATCGAATATTCACGATTAGAATTTTAATTTTTTTTTTTTATAGCCAGCCGGCCTTTTATCTTCTTCTTCTTCTTATTATTATTATTATTATTATTGTTGCGAGAATTCGATTACGAAATCACGAACGACATGAACCGCCGGGCTAATATATAAATGCCGCGAATTCAGATTCACATTATTAACGATGAGAACGCGCACATTACATTGATCTGCGAACTGCGCCGGTCGCTAATTAGTTAACGGACGCTAAATTTTCTTTACGATTTACTTATTATTTATTTCTAGAGTGCCCATATCCAGGGGCGCCGTTATTAGGGGGAGGCGATGGGGGTGATCACCCCTCCTTTCCCTGAGAGAAGGGGACTAACATTGACATTTGGCATAATCGTTGGTCCAGAAGTAGGTACAATAATTAATATAAAATTATTTGACATCACTTTAATTCTTATCAATGAACATAATTTATTGTTATCATAGTAAACATATATTCGCGGCACAATTATTGATATAACCGCAACCTTAATTTGTGATTATAATTCAAAAAGCGGATTGTGCTTAGATATATATATTACATAGAATGCGTCGGTTGCATAAAGTAATATTACGCTACGGTCGGTTGACCGTAGTATTTAAAATACATTTTGATATCATTGTATCAGTAACAGCAAAATCGGTTGATAAGTAAATACTATTTACGTTTGTAAAGTTCAAATATTTTACAGTTCATATTGGTTTAGTTTAGTTTTTAATTAATTTGATAAGTTTTCTGTTGGAATAAAGTTCGTCTCTGTCACGAATAATGAACGAGAAAAAAAGGAAACACAACGGTTCCAGAGAAACGATTACATAGACATTTTGTGTTATAGGAATATAAAATAAAAGATAAATAAATGTTTATACTATAATATATACTATGATGATTTGTTTTTAATGATGTAACGTTTATGTGATCAAAACACATATGTTTTGAAGGAAGGGTTTCTAAATTCTAAAAGATAAAAAAAATTGGTTGAATCTTCCGTATTTGAATATTGCGTACATTAATATATTTTTAATTATTTCACCCCTTCCCATACCCAAGGTCTAGAGACGCCCTTGCCTATATATATGGAAATACCGATAGCTTAAAGTTATAAAAAACGGTGCATATTTCTTTGCGGAGTTCAAAATTCATGTAACCGAAAATTATAAATCGTACCACGACTATAAAGACTATATATTTATAACAATATTTCCAGTGCTCAAAATCAAAAAAAAAAAAAAAAAAAAAAAAAAAACGACAATATTTAATGGTCGTATTGTAAATTAGCTGACCATAGTGTTGACAGTTTTTATCTTGTTTTTGAACAAATAACTAACGATTTTTTATGACTTGTAAGTAGTATATCAGTATTTCGGGACCAATAAAGGGGGAGGGGAGAGTCAGGAGGGAAAATTCCCACATGGGACTTCTCGCCTAGAAAAAAAAAAAAACGTAATACGAAAAATGACAAAAAAAAGACGTAATACAAATGATTACACGTTTAAAAATATATTCAACCTACATACCTTACATTCAATAATTAGATCGATTTTTTATTAACGCGGGTCACGGATATTTATTACAAATCATCAATGTTTTTTTTTTTTTTTTTTTTATCAATATAATCTATTATCCAAATACATATTACGTACTTTTTTTAATAACCTATACCTATACATAATTTATTATAAATATATTATTTTATATCAAGTGTCAAAGTTCAAGCAATAATAATATTCCGGTATATCGACCTATAGTATAAAATATATATAACATACATATGATTCAAATTAATTCAAAGAACTAGTATTATAGAATCTAGGTATACAGTGTTATATAATTGAAACCGAGTTATCCGCATAATATCGTGTCAAAAATTCTAAATCGTTCGAGACGTGATGAAAATTGAAAATTTGAAAATACGATACGAAGAAACATTGGGAAATATAAGAGACACTATACACGGTGTACCTGTACGATTTGATAATATTCAATAATGTAATTGTGTATTGCATATTATTTTAGGAATATTTCATCTAACATTCAATATTTGAAATTTTCCCCTTAATTCATGTTTACTTTGAGTACAAGCCTTTTAGTATAGGTTAGATGAGTCAATCCCCGAAACATAGTAGAAAAAACAAAAAAAATGTATAATTACTGCGTAGCGCAAGAAAAATTTATTTTTTCTTTATACTTAGCTTAAAATGCTACATGCGAAATGTATTTGAAATAAACGCTATAAACTTGCGTTTAACTGGATTAGGTTAGGTGAATTTATATTCCCCGAAGCATATAATGAAATAAGTAAAAGAAATTAAAATAAAATAAATAAAAATAGAAGTTTTTTAATGTGTATCTGGTGAACAAAATAGGTGTATCCGTAGATGAGACAATAAATAAAAGAACAATATTTAACACTAGTTTAATTTTTATAAAAGACTATGCAATTATTTTTAATGATTATTTTGTTTGTAATATATATATTATATTTTTAAGTGTGTATTTTAATAGCATTTTGCTATCAACAAAACATTAGTTTTATAATTATAGCATTGTTGTAATAATAACTGATTTTGATAACGATTCCAGGAACATAATATAATACATAGTTATCATTAATAAATAGCCATTAGAAGGATATTTAATAGTTGTTGATTAATAATACATTTCAAGAATTTATGTTACCGATTCATCCATATCGATTTCGCCAATTCATATTTAATCTTAAAATCACTCACTCAACGTCAAGTTATTCTTAAATAAAAATAAGGTTGTAATTGTGTTACACAATAGATCTTTAAGGGTACTTAGGTAAGGAAAACATAAAGTCATTTTCGGTTTTTTGTTCTAAATTTAAAACATTTAAATTTTAGGTGTAATTGGTGCAAAAACAGTTGACCTCTGTCCTTTTATAGTGTTTAGGTACGTTACTTTGCGTTCAAATTTTAATTAAATTATTACCTGTCTAACCTACTATGCCATACTTAGTAATGATTTGAGACAATTTACTTTGATCGAAAATCAAAAAGTACATGTAAATATTTGGTAACATGTTCGTTAATAATATATGCCTAAATAAATTAAAATGACGCAAATTGTATTATTGTAAGTACTCTGTATACAGGATATTATTAGTGCCGGTTTGTTAAGTACGTGATAACTTATATCGATTGCGCTGAAAATATTCATCGGTAATATTACCCATTAAACAAGGGTTTAACTGAATTTTTGAACTCCGTTGAAGTTTTCTTGTGTCGTTTTGGGTCTTACAGTTGGCTTACTGCGGAGGGAATTTATTCATTTTTACGGAATATCCATGACGGAGAAAAAACTAAAAAAAAAACAGTCTGTCTGAAAACAGAGAACATAAAGGTTTTTGTAAAAATAGATGTTGATTGTTTTTCGTAATTCACGGTAAGAATACTATACTATGGTAGAAATTTGAAATGTTCAACATTTAAATATGTTTACACTTTCTAGCCATGGAATAATTTTTAAAATATTTCGGCTCTTTTCGAATTATTTATGATTATTTGAAATTTTCGATGTTTGGTTTATGTGGAAAATTATTGATTGGTTAAAATCATCGAAATTCGATACGATTTGCTAGTCAAACGAAATTTTATATTTAATTTAATCTGCGTATATGATGATTTTATGACATTATTCCGACCTATATGCAAAAAATTGTCGGCATGTATTCAGTTTTATGATTATTTATAGTTAGGATTAGCATGGTTCAACAAAGAAAATAGTATGTATTATTTTTTTCTGATTTCGCTATTGTTAAAAAAAAAAAAAGAAAACCCCCAGAGAGAATTAATGTTATTAAAATATACACTGCGACCGGGGATCAATAGATTGCGGATGATAATACGTAATGGTGATCGTTGCACTAGGGGATTATCGTTAAACCCATGGAATCGATAAACCCCATAAAATGAAGTAAGTATTGAAAAGCAGTATTTTCTGTACCATATAGGTATATTAAGTACTTCATGTTTTTTTCCAACCTATTCGAAATCTACTGGAGAAAACCGACTCGTTTCCATATAAAAACAATATTTCGTCCTAGGTACATCAATATTATTTTTATCCATATTATTGTTGTATGTTAAGTTAATATTAATAAAAAATATGTAAAGTTTTACGTAAAAATATTTAATTTGTTTATATACAGGTTTTTTCTATAATCCAGTTATTTTCTCAACAAATTTTTAATAACTTTAATTTTTGTTTTTTCAATCATCATTAAATTTCGTAATCTTTATTTTAAATATTTATCCTTACTCCTTTTAACTTAATGAATATTAAATTTTGATTTTTTTAAAGGAAACTTAGAGGTACTACTTGGACCATGTGTATAGTATTTTGAATATTTAATAGTATGTTTATGAATTATTTTTATTCTGTTTATATAGCCTCTCTAGATAACTGAGAATTATATTTATTTATATGTTGTATCTATTAATACAAATATTGATTATCATGCCCATAGACATAATATAACTAGGTTAGAAATGATAACAAAATAACGAGGCCATGATAATAAACTAGCATTACTTGAGATTTGACCAATGACTTTATTATATACATATATGACACATGTTTACATTTATATTGTTTATACATATATAACATAGAACGGAGCAGTTATTCCTTGTCTAGTTATAGTAATATGTCTACAATCTTTTCTTAAACTAATAGTGATATATGGGTACCTATGAGATATGTTATTTGTATTTTTCGTCAAACAGTGTAGCTAGTAGATAACTATCATTCCAGTAATAACATATTATTTCTTGCTGTGAAAAGGAGGGGAGAGATGAGTCATAATATTATTTTATATCATTTAGTTATTTCATTTTTTCTTAAATTGCATTACTACTGAGTTCCTCTTATTTTAAGAGTACGTGTTTAAACCGAGAATATAATATAATATTATTATTGATACCTCAAAATGTTTATGTATAGGCCGGTTTACTCCAATAATATACCGTAATATAGATAACTGTGGCGTCAGCTATAGATGAACGTACTTAGATAAGGACGAAACTTGGCACACAAGTGTATAATAACGCGTGACATTGTGGGGTTGAGTATATGATATATGTAATGTACTCTTGCAAGAGTGTTTGTTTTTTCTTTCGTTTCTTGTTTTTAGCTCGTATAGACACCTATAATACAGATAATAAAACGCGCAGTAAATATTCGTTCAAACGATTTGTTTCACGGGGGGAGTAAGACAAATCCTAATACATATTATAATATTAATATTAAAATTGACCTTATTGTTTAAAACACTAATTTTAAAGTGGGCTTTGAGAGACGCCAGTATTATCTGAAATGACAACATCTAGAAAAGCAGAGCCTGGAAGAATTTGAATTTCTTAAGTTTCATAGACAAAATCTAGAATAACAAAATATTTTACCAGACTCTTTTTTTCGTCGTTCCAGATTTTATCTTTTTAGATTTTGTAGGTTACGTTTTTGCTCTAGATTTTGCGGCTCCGTGCGATGCCGTTCCACATAATGCTACGCGTTTGATAATTTTCAATTGTATTAAAAAACTTAGTCACTCCTCCAATCTTTAGTTATATAATTTGTATTTGATAATCATTTTTCTATATTGAAAAATAATTTGTTGTAAATGGGAAATAATTTTTAATTTTGTTCCCCCTCCTAAAAAGTAGATACAGAAGTTTAGTTTCTGATAAAACCTTGTAAATTTGTATTATCTATGTACATCACATGAATGCTATAAACTATCCAAAATTAAAAAAAATTTATTTCATACTGAACCATCCAATATTATGGACATTAATTCATAATATATCCAATGTGACTCACGTAAAACGTAAAACACTTATTATTTTACTAAGTATTGATTTTTTTCAAACATTTTTTCAATAATTTAAAAAATAATCATCCCTGAAATGTTACGTAAAACTATTATTTGTTTTACCCTTAATTTTGAGGGTGAAACTTTTACCTATTTTTAATTTAAAAAAAACTATCTATAATAAATATGTCATAAATGGTTTAAATAAGTGTTAGCGTTGACATTTTTGATTTCCATCTATCCTTTAGCGAGATATTTCACTGTTAAGTTTAGCTAGGGATAGACTAGTGTAATAATATTCAAACGCCGCGTGCCGTAGCACTACACAAATTATGATCCCACTACTCTCCCCCTAGGTAGCTAAACCTCAAAGTGAAATATCTCGAATTTTATTATAGGATGCCATTTGAAAATTAAATGTAATTATAGTCGTTTTACCCCCAAAAATAAGGATGATAAAAAATAATGGTAAAATAAAATTTTTGCACTACTTGTTTCTTTAATTTTCAAGAAAATTTGTTGTGAAAAAGCCAAATACTTTGTGAAAAAATGAGTGTGTTATACTTTAAATGAATCACTTTGTACAGACAAATCGTATGGACATTAATTATTTGTCAGAAGGCGTGTAATATATTAATTTGACTTGTTCTGCCCAGCTAACAAAACAACACCTAATTAAAACTGTCGACAAACAGCTATGGTAACTAATTCGATCAACTTGTGTAGACATCATGCATATAAAACCGCGCGTCTTGATACGACGGTATAACGTAGTGAAATATTACTGGTTTCACTCGACAACATAATACGCAGGTATAATGGGTTCTAAAATCTCATCTCTACTGCGACTTATACTATCACAATAATTTCGTCAACTACGATAATTATTATTCTCTAACCAAAAACACACACGTCCGTGAAATATGTTGTAGACAAGATAAGGCCGTTTAAAAACTCTGCAATTAATGTAACGTCAAATAAACGCGTTTAAGGCGGTTAACAACGATTCGTTATTCCATACATTTAGACCCGAAAGCCGGAGTGAAATAGACATTTAACGCAATAAAAAAAATCGAACAAATAGAATATAGAAAATAATTAAAATATGTTTTAAAAATCGAAATTAGGCGAGCGGTAATGGGTGAACTGCATTCCAGCTTATTGATTAAAAACGTCGTATCTGTCTGTAAAAATCACGACCGTCTTAAATGGGTGGCGGATAGTAGATAAGCGGAAAAATGCTACATTTAGACATTTAGGAGATCATTAAAAGGTAAAACGTAATTTTCAAATTTTCAATTGATTTTAGATTCTGAGCGAAAATCATAAATATTACGGCATTTCAAGACATGTATAACCGAACACAAATTAGGATCATTTTTGATTAGCAATAATTAATAGTTTATATAAGATATACATTCGATTTCTCAATTCCAAATATTTTTAAGATTGAAAAAATGCATGTAAACGATATAAGTTTATCTGTGTACTGTAGATTATCAGGTGCTGACAAATTTACTTGTAGTGTAGACAATAATTCAGATAAAAAAAAATCAGTTCTTACTACCTAATGTACATAACTATTTGTTTTAATTGTTTAAGCACTTAAAAATGTATGGGCACCATCGCTAAAATTTAGGTTTCCTTTTATCATTTACGTATGGGTTTTTTTAATAAGGTTCTCATTTGAGTTCCAAAAGTTAACACCCAAACCCTCCCCACCTCAAAAAAAAAAATCAGTAAAATAAAAATAATCTAGAAATTATTCCCTATTTTGAATATTTTACTGGAGAAAATTGCTGTAACATAAAATTTTGATCACTCGGTATGTATAATGATGTATATATATATACATATATATATAAATATATATACATATATACATCATTTTATATATATTAACATTGTAATTTATACATACCCTAAAATATCAATGTATATACCTATAAATACATTTTGTAAATTTGACTATTTAAGTATCAACAATACAAAATACATTTCTTCCCCCTCCATAGGAAAAGCTGAGCATGCCACTGAGATGTATCGTATGTTATCCATGTATATTTTATTTTGGAGTTGAAATGATTTGTTCGGCTAATTTCTCCTCCGCAGACACGCGAGCGCTAGTGCATGTCGTTTGTCATCCGGGTCGTTTTTCCAAAGTGACGGACTTCAGTGGTATACCTGACGTCTTATTCTCCTCCTCCCCACCAACATGGTGGTGAACAGGTGAACCCATTATATCCGGATTTAATAATATTATATTTACGTCGCCGTCCGAAATTATCCCGTTAACTCGTCATGAATACAATTATTTTTCCGAATCTAAATTATACGAAAATAAAGGTTTTCGTTGTAAAGAAGGTTTTTTTTCCCAGGCCTTTGTTTCGTTTTTACTCGCAGTACTAATACAAAATAAAATTAGTTTTTTTTTTTTTGAAAGACATTCATTTTTTTCGACTTTTCCGAGTGTAGGCAATATTGTTAATGAAACAAATACTACGTTTTTTTTTTTTTTTTTAAAAAAATCTCATATTCGTTATAATATTAGTATGCGTTTCGTCCTATTTAGTTACGAAAATAAACCGATAAAATCCGTTTAGTGTACAGGCACTATACAGTATAGAGTAGTAAGTAAATGGATTTCGACCGTTTCCTTTTTTTTTTTTTTTATTTGAAAGAAAAACTCATGTGTACAACAGACTACTATTCTATTTGTTCGGTGGTTGTAAGGGATATACTGTATGATTGTCACGTCCGTTCGAGTTCAATGGGCCTTCCCCAGCCCCTTCCCCTCCTCCGATAAATGATAGTTAAATGACTTTAAGAAGTGAACACGATTATATTTTGACATCTAATCCGCGAGCAGTGAAATTCGTTTTTAGATTCGAATATAGGTACTTACGAGTATATTATTTAGCGCACGTATATAAAATTACTTGTTTTCAATTTCATCAGTCCGATACTGTTATAATAATCGTAATTCATTACTATCACATTCGTATTATACACGTATCGGATACAAATTATCTTTTTATATAGCCCTTTTCCCGATGTCGATACACAGTTAGCGTCATACGACGATATTCAAAGCCTATTATGTACCTAAAATAACAGTGTAACATATTTAATTAAAACGATCAAATTGTACGTCATTTAACAGTAGCTTGATTTTGTAGAAATAGCCGATAAGTACCTTATCTTAATCATCTCTCGTCTCTTTTTTCTTCAAACAATCGTTTAATATTGGTCACCACATTTCTCCACGCTTCTCCCTTTTTCGGAACTAACCAACTCCTTTTAATCTTTGTAAATTTACATAGGATGTCACACAAAATCCAATTGTGAAAAAAAAAAACAAAAATAGGTGATATTAACATAGATATTAAAATCGTGAAAACACGTTATGGCAATTTGTAAATAATAATATAATATAATATATCCCTATCTGTGATAACTATGTATCATAATATTTGTTTCGAGAACAACTTCTTCGTCGGTCTGTCACTTCTTATGTGGCATTTTATATGTCCCCTATGACACTTTTCGTCAGGTTATCGTATAAATACTTTATATCGGTTTGTCCCTTTGGCATACTTTAACACTTTTTCAAACATTTATCGTTTTTCCATTACTCTGTTCAGTATACTTCCATTAAACACGTAGCAAGGATTTCATTTAGGGGAAGTCCATTTTCAAAAAAAAAAATATTTATTATTGTTATTAGGTAGGTATATTAGTTATGATTTTAATAAATGTATATCACCGAAATATAACGATGACGTATACTATTATAAATATTTAAGAAAAATGAGGTAATATGGGGATACACCATCTTTCGTTTGGCCGCCCCTGAATTCGCTCTTCGTCATCATCATCAATATTGGAAATAAAATTATTTTAACCGGTTTCATTTAGTGCAAGCCGTTCACCGAGGGGAAAAACACGAATAAAATATGTTGTACCAATAATGATAGAGCTTAAAGATTGAACCCCTTTTTATTTGGTTTTAGTAATTTTATAAATGTATTTTCCCCCTTCATACATATCAATATATTACATACACCGTTCGAATGTATTTTTCTAAAAATCGATCAAACTCGAAAAGGATTTTGTGTTTTTTGACGTATAACGGCTATACTATACTACCATATTATTGTACAAACCCATTGCGTAAGAGATATTTTACCAGTAGGGCTATACCGTATAGTGGTAAAATTATGTGTTTTCATGGCTTGACTTCTTTGATTATAAAACAAAACGACCTCTCGAGTTTAAAACAATATATTTAGTTTTTTTTATCAAGTCATATTTTGGACATAAGCACTGTATTTATATCATTCAATACCTATGTCTATATATTACCGTACAGACCATCATTGGCCTAATTGCAAGTCAGTATAATATCAATTATTATCAACACCCATTTTACAATAAAATAAACTTTTATTTGTGACCCGCCTTTTATACATTTACTTTTTTTTTTTTTGTACGGGTAGTATTCAAATGCGGGAACAAGTTACTATATAACATTATATTATTAAAATATGAAATATCGAAGTAATTTCGCAACTTTATCGCGTGTGTTGTTTAAAACTTAATAACGTAAACATATTTTTGAAAAATGTAGGTGTACGCCAGCCATGCATGCGTAAAAAAAAACTACTTTGAAACGTCTACCAGAAATCGTATAAAATGTGAATTCTCGTGGAAAAAAAATAAAAAACTTCATTTTAATAATACGAAGACTATATACCGACAACGAATTATGAGTAATTTTTCAAAAGAATAATTTCGATGCTCCTGTCAACGTGCACTGGTGTTTTTGCCATCTGTTGCCCTTATCACTACGTAGAGTGATAATATTTTATAATATTATTTAATATCATAGGAAAAATACGTACTATCGTAGAACTATGAATTTACCTACAAAGTTTTGTCGAACCCCGAACATATTATAAGTATAAAAAATATCAGTGAACTAGCGTATCGTCTTCGTATAATTTATACGTCATAGATAAACAAATACGTAATCATTTTTAGATTCAGAATGGAACGTGGATTGTATTGGTATCAAAATGATATAGAATGATTGTTTTTTTTCTGTAAACAACTTTTCTGTCAGAAATTTTGCTCCGATTTTCAAATGTAGTACCTTTTCTGAAAGGAAATTTTGTCTAGGTGATACTTAAACATGGTTATTTTTAATTCTCTAAGTTGTTTTTATAATAACTGAGAAAACTAGGAAAAAATAACAAAGAAAACGAAAACATTTGTGAAATGTTTTATTTTTTCTTTAAATTAAATTGTTATACATCCTATACATTTAAAATTTTTTAAGATTAAATAAATATAGACAGTGATTGTTTTGGAGACATAATCTTTTATGTTTTTATAAGATTTTAACAGTCTATTTCAATGTGAGATTTTTATTTTATTTTTAGATTTATAATACCTATATATTTTTTTATTCGCTACTCAAATGCAATATTATACATATATAAAATGAATACATAGAATACTCGTTTATAATAAGATGAATTTCTATTAAACGCTATAAATGAAACCCGTTGCAGTAAAATAAGTCACACACAGTAAACGATTTTTGTGAACATGATTTGATTTTTTACTAACCTGCGACTATTAAACATAATAACTCGTATATAGTTTATTGATAAACGTTCGATACGATCAGATTTCAAAAAAAAAAATAAATAAAAATAATAATAATAAAAATGAATTTGTTCGGTATAAATTTATTCGGTTACTGTACAATTATGTAAATGTATAATTAAAGACAACGTCAATAAAATATCATTTTTTTTTTTATTCAACATAATTTTATATTTTCTTTGCGGATCGTATAAAATATAAATCATGAATAATTAACAACGATGCAATGCATTATTAAGTATACATCCGGACTTAGAAATATGCATTTAATTTTTATAATATCCGATGATGAGAAAAAAAATTGTTACAGCGGTGGCGAATATAAACGAGCGCCTTTGGAAAAAAAAATAAAAGTTATTCGGAAATGTAAAACTTCATCTCCCTAACCTCCCCAACTGAGGACAATTAAATACACGATAGCGACTCGACGCGAACATACCGCGCGTTACGGTTGGACACAAAAAAAAATAGAATAAAGCATTTTTATAAAATAAATATAAAAGAACTTTCCTTCGGTCTTCCGACAATAAATGGCTTTGCTCGCACACAGTGGATTTGTGTGTATATATTATACGAGTGTGTGTATAGTTTATAAAAGTTTTTAGGTCATCGCCATCGCTGTGATAGTACGTCGTATAGTAAATCTTGTCGGCGATATATTTTTAATCTTGGACGTGGAAATTCGTTTCTCGCCCTACCCTCTGCGTATAATGCACGTACCTTTATGATAATCCGGTAAACGAACCGTCGAAATAGTGTTACGTCCGGTGCTGGTGGATTTCGAGAGTTTGTGGGTAATTGCCGGGTTGGTGAGAGGAACGTAAGAATTGTGGCCGCATAATAATTACCACTTCAAATCGGTCTATTAGCGTTACCCAGGAGACGTACATCTGGTACGATCTGCAGAATCTAAAGTTGTTCGGGAAAATGTGACGAATAAAAACAATAGGTGAGTTTAAAAAAAAAAAAATTGTCATTCACACATACGCGTATCATTAGGCTATCGCATATCAATGTAACTATAGGTATTTTATAATTAATAAATATCACACACTAGAGAGGAGAAAAGTACATTTCCGATATTATAGTTTTATGACGGACCTGCGGTTATTTTTTTTTTTTCGAATATGACGTAATAAATATTATTGTGCGGTTCAAATTTTAATATTTACTACGGAGAAATAATCAATTCAAAACACGTCATTACATCGAGTACAATAATAATATTATAATATTATAACGAAATCTTAATTTTCATTACTTGTCGACGGAACATCGCCGACAAAATAACGACACTGATTCGGTGGATTAATGATCAACTTTGGACGTCTTTTCACGTCAAAAGTTTGGCCCGAATAATAATTATTAGTTTATTACGAATATCTGTGTATATTTATATTAGAAATAAGAAGATTAATCACGTTTTGTAGGGACTTTGGGTAAAAGATTATATCATATTTCTACACCCGCTATACCTACAACGTAGGTTATAATAATTATCTTACTCGACTTGTTGGTGATTTTTCTTTACATTTTTTTTAGGCAAATAAAAACAAATTGTTTGTCGATACTGCAGGTTAAACTGTGAGGGCGGATCCAGGAATAGGACACCGGAAGCTAGTGCCGATCCCATCACCAAGACAAACAAAATATTCTATTTACTATATGGTACCCAA
Organism: Cinara cedri; assembly: GCA_902439185.1. Taxonomy (NCBI): domain Eukaryota; kingdom Metazoa; phylum Arthropoda; class Insecta; order Hemiptera; family Aphididae; genus Cinara; species Cinara cedri. Next base: position 1,012,061 of record CABPRJ010002367.1, on the reverse strand, counting down.
TATCCGATATTTCGATATTTACTACCGATATATAACACATATTTGAAAACCAAAACTGTTCTTTAAAATAACCGAAACCTCTATTTTTCCTGTCCGCGTGTAAACATCTTTTCTACCAGAAATACTGCTCCAATCAAAAGTTAACAAAATACCTATTTATTGTTGCATTTTATATCTAGTTGTCGAGTAAGAAAGTCGTGTTTTTGCTGTTCCGTGAGGGTTTCTTAATAATTTGACAAATCCTAACTTCCAATTTTTCACCTAAATCAATTGCACGCCTGTCCTTAATATCGGCAAAAAAAAATAACGTTATGTAAGGTTTTAGAGTTGCTTGTTTCTTAAATTGTCTAAAAAAAAAAAAAAATATTCCGAAAAAAGTTAATGTTTTTCGTGATAATGGTATCGAAGATTTATCATTTCGAATAGCGGAAAAAAAAAGATACATTCATAATACTATACATCTAATCCTACAACAGAGTACAAGATTTTCTTTTCTCCGAAAAGAAATTCCATAATAAAAATTGATAAGCTGGTTTTTGGTCTTGAAAAACGTTTGTTATAGTATCTATTTTATTATACATTTATAACAACAGCTTGTAAGATGTTAAATAGCCATTGACCCATCAACAATGACTAAATAGTAAATATTGTAAATAATGTAAAATATTATAACTATTCTGTCTTCTTACGTTCTTCTTTCATTACCCATAAGCCATAGTGCGTTATTATTAAAATAAATGCCGTAGTTTATTATCTGATTAGATTCGATTTGGTCAGAACGTGAATACTAACATGGATATGTTATCGGTCGAAACGGTATAATAATATAAATTAAATATTAAAAAAGTTGTATACTTTTATATATTTATTTACAACTAATCTAAATCGGAAGCTCAAGATATGATATATTCAATGAGACAAAATATAAATTCGTCCACATGATCGATTTATTTTTCATTCAAATGATTATATACTCCACTCAGGTAAATGTCAGGTAATCCGCCCAAACGAACGACGGCCGTGCAATCCTGCGGTGTTTTTCAAACTTCTCTTCGTAGTTAAAGTTGTTTCAGTTTCGAGTATTCGCTCGCTTATTTGTTTGAATCATAAATAATACGCCAATAAGCAGTAAAATATTCACACGTTTCGAAAAAATAATTGGTCATTCAATTACAGCCTATGCCTTTAAAAGCGTCTATTCCTGTTATGATTAGTGAACATAAATAGATGACTTTAGGTTTAAGTTTTAATCGAAATTGGGTACTCGAAATTTATTGTACGAAACGATTTATAAACATGTATTGCAAATAACAAAGGACCACATAAGGGACAAAGTACAGAAAAATAAAAATTACTGGAATTTTTTTTGGTTTTTAGTTATTTAAATAAAGATTAATTTTAAATGATAAGGATTCTGTTTGATTTTTTGTACCTGTTTGTGTTGTGTTGTTATCGTTTAAATGCCCACAATATTAATAAAAGTTTTTGTTTTATTTTATTATTACCGAACGAAATTTCGTAATTTTTTTAACGTTTTAAATTAAAATTCGGTGAAAAATTAAATATAAATAATTTTGAATTCGCCGAAGAATTTACTCTGATCAGAATCGTAGTTTTTTTTTTTTTTTTTGCAATGGTTTATGAGAATGGAGGTTTAGTACTCTACCGTATTATACCTTTCTAATTTACCGGTATATAATTACCAAATTTCTTTTTTTTATTTTGCATTGTTGTTAAAGGTTTTTGAATTTTTGTAAACAAAATAGTAAAAAAAAATCAGCAATATTCATCGTGCACAAAATACGAATTTATAATTCAAATTATATTATTTTTTCATTTTTTTTTTTAATTGTAAATTGAACAAAATGCCGTATATACTCGTAATATTAAATACGTAAATTATTAAAATATGTAACATTTTTCTTTGCGATTTTTGTCCGTTTTTGTTGCTTTTGTACGACGCGCGTGATTCGCACTGAGGGTACCCGGCTACGACAGTCTGCAGATTGGGAACGTGTGTACAATTTGCAAACAACTGAACACTCCGCGGGAATCGCAGTACAATTCCGGACTTTGAACGCACACACCATAAATTTAGAAATAATGGGATTTTTTTTTCTGTGAAGCAATTGAAATTCGTTTTAAACCCGGACGGGATTCGAACATATTATTATTATTATAACACGTATACAAACAGTCGGCCGCCATTATGCACTAGTAATTTTATTCTACACTAACAGTGTATAGGTATAATAATACGCACGCATTTTGATCACACTGATCCAAAAAAAAAAAAAAAATCAAAACGAAACAAACCTCGTTCTATCGATTCACAACACCGCGAATTTTTACCGCGATAATAATTTAACGATACAATATATATATAGAGCGATCCATTTATCGCGAAGCAGCGATTTTCTCGGATGGTTTTAATAAATAAATATTAGTTTTTTTTTTTTAACTATTATGTAACAATCTTCAATGAGTATATACTTTAGATTTTTAAACAGTAACCTCTCCCCTCTTTTTCGAAGACAGATTCGAATAGAGAATATATGTTTGAGAACATTTTGATACGTATAACACTAAAATCGGATTTACCGTTTGAGTTTACCATAAGTTTGTGTAACTTATAACAGTTTAAAGTTTAGACCACAGAATTAGAGGAGGGTTATCTCAAGCTGATCGTATAAAAACGATTATGAAAATATTATTATACTCGGTTTTAAGTGAATTTGACTTCTGTTTTTTTTTTGTAATCGTTGTGTAATCAAATAAGCTTTATTTTAACACTTTTAACATTTTCGTCCCTGATCATCATACCTTTAACTGCAGTGATAACGGAATGAGTATCCTAAAAAACACTTATTTCATCGACGATTGTGTGAGTGTATAAGTAGCACTTTATATCATTAAATATCTCAACGGAAACGGTAAAAGTACAGTAACGTCTACATAGTTGTCGTATAGTTAAAGCTCTTGGTACTTTTAGACTTGTACACGATCTTTAGCTAATTGGTTGACACTTTTTCATAGAAAAACAAATTTCACACCACCACTGCCCTAAACAAGCAGTGTAACAGTTCGTATTAAAATCAAATAAATTATCTTATAAGGCGTTTTTTATCTTATCTAGATATATGAGAAATAAGTTATCTGAGATAAGCAATTGAATCACCTAGATGCATTTGTCTAGAACTCACAATTTGTATATATATTAGAAATAATTAAACAGTTGAAATATCTAATTTATAATAATATGAACCGTTTAAATAAATAAATTATTAAGTTATATTCACCTCGTGACGTTTTTAGAATTTAGATGAGTACCAAGTCTGGTTCACTAATACTACTTTTACCACTCAGTAGTCTTAAAGGTTATGAACAAAATTATCTAGATAAAAAGTTTCTGATCTTAAAAAATCTAATATAATTACGACTGTAAAAAAAAACCGAACTTATATTATACGAAAACTTCTTTGGAATCGTCGGATCGTGATAAAAAAAAATACTCTGTTTTTTACTCGTGATTTTATTCTACAAGCGAAACGCACGTTTTTATCTCACTGATCTGAAAAAATCAAAACGAAACAAACCGCGGTCTATCATCGATATGTATATTATGAATACTCACCGCGGTAGTTTAACGATAAAGTTTAAGTATACCTAAGCGATTCGGATATTATTTCACTCTCATTCTATACGCGTGCGCATAAATCTTTTTATAATATTAAAATATATATTATATGCATATCAGATACTTTTGTACTCTTGTATGTAAAATGCAAATACACGAGAGCTTTGTCGCACACTCAAGCTGCTGAGAAATCACAAGACGTCTAAATGGGGTTTTTTTTTTTACCTATACGTTTTTTTAGGAAGGAGAAAATAATATATAGGTTTATAATTTTTTTAATTTAAAATTGATCGAACACGGAAGCTTATTCGCAGTTATATCATTATACTAACGGTCGTATATTCCATATACGGCTAATATATTATATAAAAAAAAATAATAACTAGTTTTAAATGTTTGATCCGTTTTATCACAATATCAATGTACGAGTATATTCGAATATTCGGGGTGATTTTTTTTTTTTTAGATGATCCGTCGATTGTTTACGTAGATTTCGAATAAACTTGATTTCGGTATTTATTATTTTCAGTCGTTTACCTTATTATTTATTTTATTGTGCACCAAAACACTTAAATACGTGTCAAAATTTTCAACTTCCCCTCCCCTCTTTTTTTCAAACCAGATACGAAAAAAATCATTCGATTCTAAAAATGTTACTATGCATAAAACCGATATTTACTATTTTTTATTTAAAAATTCAGACCAGAGAATTAGCGAATAGAAAGGTTGGATATGAAATTTATCATGCTTCCTCATATACTGCGCCGATCTAAATTTTAAACTAATTTAATAGTTAATGTTCGATATTAAGTGTACCTAATGTATTTCAACATTTAAAGAAAATTATTTTTTTTTTATAATCTGTTTTGATAGGTGCGTTTTATTTGTAAATCAAATGTTCATACAGTTAAAAAACGGTTTAACGATTAGGAGTAAAAAATTGTATTAAAATAAAAGTAAACGATTACGTAATAAATGAATATTAAAAAATATTAATATCTTATTTACTAAAAAATTCGTTGAGAAAATCCCTGGTCCACGATGACAAAGATTATTCTGTATACCAAGTAATCTTTAATTATTATCATACAACATCACTAATATAATAATTATCATGAAATCACTTGAACTTTTTCATTTTACATACAATGTATTATATGAATCGATTTTTTTTTCCATTTAATTCAATTAAACGTGTTTTAATATACAATTATAATAATAGTGTTAGATGTTTTTAACGACACAATAATAAATAATAATTAATTTAATACGAAGCTATACATACAATGGCATTTGTCTAATCTTGTAATTTTGTATTAAGATAACACCAATACATTTTACATTCTGTAAAAAAATAAAAATGTAATATAGGTAAAAGTTTTTGCACGTACATCGTCGAGTCATTATAATAATATATATATATGTATGTATATGTTATACAGCGGCATAATCAATATTCAATTTAGAGAAAATATCGTAACATGTCTTCGTTTACTTTTACTCGAAACCAATATCTCTTATATGACGGAGATAAAGAAAAAAAAAAGACACCTACCCGTTACGGTCGCACAATTAATATCAATTTTTCAATATTTCGATGGAAAAAAAAAAGGAGAAATTATCATAAAAAATCACCAGCAATATGATAATAGTTTATCATCACGTTAAAGTACATCAATTCTCCGCGGATTTTCATGAGTAAATATTATTTCCTTTTAAAATTCAGCGTTAATAATATGTTTAAACATAAGCGTAGGATGCGGGATAGCTAAGAAGGCTATAACTCCTGAAATATACTCTAATTCCCTCAACATTTCTTAAAGCTTCCCTGAAAAAAAACATACAGTTAAAGGTTTTCTATTTACCCTTTTTTTTTATAAAAATGTACAGAACATTTGCAGTCTAGCCAGCTTAGCCTCCCCGCATCCTACGCCTATGTGCCTAAATCCATTTAATTTATCAATTAATCAATGTAATGTAGATACTAATACCTACATAAGTCAATCAATAAAAAGTAAAAGTTTTTTTGTTAATTCGATCATGATATGGCACATAATAAAATTAGATTAGTTATTGTTTTTCTAATTATACATGATTTACATTAATCACTATTTTTATTCAATATTCGAATACATTATTAGGCAAGAGTACTTGGATATTTAGTAATTTTTAAAATTCCGTGGTTTTTGCCTCGATTATTTTGTTCCTTGTTACCCGCATCTGCTGTCTATAAATTCCCGAGTTTAAGTATCTCATTGCGGTGCATCGGCAATCTAACAACATTACGGCTCCAACGTTTATGCAAACGCTTTATATAAATTCCATGAAACACTCAAGTCCATTAATCTTCAATCGTCCGCCACATAATACTGTATCCGCGAAGTATATTTTATTCTCAGCGACACGGCGTCTTCAAACAAACCGATTAACGTATAAATAATATAAATATTATAAATATTCGAGCAATTTTGGTGAAAATTCTCGAGCCGAAATTCTATCATAACGTTACAAATTTTGAATGTCTACTTTTGGGAGGTGATATTTAACTTGTTTTCTGATTGTAAATTCTACAATCGGTATTCGATAATACCGATTTTATTTTTCGAGTTAAGCCAGTCGCAAACGCGCTAATGGACAAAGAAATTCGTATGGTATTATAGGTACATCAACATCTAAGAAAAGTTATTTTATGAATTCTCACGTGCGTTAGTAAAATATGGTTGTAAATAAACGGTCGTAAAGAAACCGCGTGTTTTATAATTGAATTACAAAACGCCATCTTCACTGTCCTGCTAACGCACAAAAAGGCGACCATCGTGCAAGACGAATTTCTAAAGATTTATTAAATTTAAAGACGTAAAAAATGTTCTCGGAAGTATGCGCTGTAACGTAAAATTACACATTATCTAATTTAGGTAAATGATTTACAGCTGCACTTTTGCTTTGCAGGACTGTAGAATTTATAACTATATTTTCTGTAGTGGTATGTTTAATTTTTATGTCGTATACTTTGTAAATAATAAGTACTTAACTGCATAATAAATTATAGCAATATGAAAATTATTATTCTAATATTTTTCTATTAACTAGTTTGTTTAATTTAGTTGATGTTTTTATAACATTATATACCTAATGGCTATAATAAAATTAATTTAATTTAATTAACTATAGTTTTATAAAGAAATACAAATATTTGTTAGTCTCACAATGATGGGCGTGTTGTTTTTTTTTTTGTGCCTATAAACAACTTTTCTACCAGAAATCTTGTTCCAATCAAAAAGTTTATAAGAATGTTTTTGTGGAATTTTATATGTTTTTAATGTATAAAGGAGGTTCTTTTTTAATTTTTTATGTAGTTTTTGTAGTAAATAGAAACACTAGAAATTGTTTTTTTGAAATTTTTGTTGATTTATATTTACTTTGGCTACAAGGAAAAAAATACAACTTGTAATACTTTTTAATCATTTTTTTTTTTTATTATTAGAAATGGTTTATAATTGCTTACACCAAAGTGGCACACTTTTAAACAGTTTTAGTTCATTTTTTTTTACTTAAAATATTTTTTTTTCTTGGAAAAAACCTAGTAGTTTCAATAAAAATATTTACAATTCATGAAAATACATTGGTTTTTGTTTTGCCAATTTCCGGGTTACCTTGGCTACAGTGGTAAAAATAAAATCAGGAATAATTCCAATCAGAACCATCATTTTCGGATTGCAATAATTTATAGTTGCTTTCAGAATATAAACTAAATTATACTCTGCATCCTTTATACTCTCCCCCGATTTCCCAACTACAACAGTGGCTCTGAGGCCGTATCGTGGAGTACGTCTGGGGTTTATTGTTATTTTTTTTTTTTTTTTTTTAAATTAATAATATATTTCGGAATTATACAAATTAATTTTTTTTAAATTCAGCACATTCTCGCGTTACGCTTACACATATGCTTATTATTAGAACTGACCAAACGGTATAAAACACAGATTTAATTTCGTTTATACGGGATGGGGTCCCTTTGACCGTTATTAAATTTCATATAATATTATAAGCAATAGCATCAGCGATTTCACAACGCGTGCACGTATATATACCTCCGTCGTCGGTCGTCGGATTTGGGCACGTTACGCTATAATTTAATATAATATAATATAATATAATATAATAATATCATAGCGATTGTCCCGAAAAAGAAACTAAGATTTTTTTTTTTTTTTTTTTTGAATTTCGCCGCACCGCAACGCACACATCAAGGACATGGCGCACATGTTCGGGTTACTAACGACGAATTACACCGGGCCGTGGATGAAAAATGCCCGTATTTGCAGAGTAGGTAGGCAACTGATGCCGAGATAACGTGCGCTATAGCGACGTTTTAGCTCCGCATTGTTTTCAGTTACAAAAGGACGGCGGACGGAGTTGAGGGGAAAAAGAGTATATTATTTCCATATCGTAATAAATATATATATATATATATGGACTTATATATTTATATAATGTAGTATATATGAGTAGTAGACGAGTTCGGCTAGGTGAAAACTGAAAATAAAATATCATCCTTTGTTGGGAATTATTATTACTTTTTTTTTTTTTTTTTTTTTTTTTTTGTCCCGGTGTTTTCGCATGTGTATTATCGCACTTTTAATACATATCGTTCCAGACCCCCTGCCCGGCGAAGAAACGCCAACGACTCATGAATAATGCGCATATACATACATACATATATATATTTCTCGTTAGGCATACTGCACCTTTAACACCGCTGCAGACTCCGAGCCTTTCAAATTATTACGATTTATATTTCGGTAAACTCAACTGAACGTACTGAAGTTTTTTTTTTTTTTTTTTATAGAACAAGTGCGTAGTTCTATATATTATTATACGTTATGTTCAGATTTATTCATATTATATTGTTAACCGCATTCGCTGCATCGCCGTAACATATATTGGTGCCGGTTTGAAGAGCGTCTGACTTGGACTTCGACGAGCTTTATCGATCGAGAAATTCAAAGTAGTTACCCGGTGACAAATTAATTTTAACAAATTGAGTTATGCTATAAATAAAAATTATTGTTATTCGATAATGGCCGTTTAATGAAAACATTACGGAAAAACGTTTGTTCAATTAGTTAAATATTATTACTTTTTAACATAAAACATTAACAATTAATGTATATTACCATGATTATTTCTAATACTACCAGTTTTAGGAAAATGTAAGCATCAGTTAATGTTAATTCTTAACCCAGATATGTATACTGTTTAGTTATTAATTGGATAAAATTTTATCTGGGCTTTTAACAGGCTAATAAATTAGAGAAATTGATCTGTCGAAGACTTTAATTTGATAATATTTAGGTTCGTTGTTATCAAATTATACGAATATATTATATATTATACGCTATATTATGTTCAAACATTCAAGAAATACAAACAAAAATCTCATACTTATAAATAATATTTAAAATGTATCGATTACATTATTTGTTAAAATTAAATTTGTTTCTTAGTTTCTTAAGTTTCTTAGAAATATTAAGTATATTCATAATATCGTTCATAAAAATTTTTAAAAAAATGTCCTTTCTGAATTTAACGATTCATATGTAACAACATATGAATACTACATGTGTTATATTTCATTTGATTTTTACCTACTTTTATAATTTAAAAAGTCGTTTTAATTGTTTTAGTTTTTAGGTGTGTATAGTTAGGTATTTAAAAGTAAATATTTGAGTAAAGCAATATTCAACTTATTTTATTACCTACCATAAAGACAAAAAAAAAAAATACAGATTAACATGCATTTAAATCATAACAATGATAACAGAAAATCATCTACTAATTCAAGTACGCAATATTTTCATATCATACCGATGTGATCCACATAAATTGATGGATTTTGAAATGTTTAATTTGTTAACGTCGGCTCAGTTAATCTTGGAACAAATATAATAACTGATCAAATTATAATTTTTTAAATTTGCTGTTGACCAGGTACGAAAATATGGGATTTAGGATTATCGATCTCTTTAGGGACCATCGCAATCTTCCGATTCCTTTTGTCAACTATTCTTATAATTTCCAGTCTGAGCCTACATTTACAGATTTCTACACGTCCCTCTTCGCCACCTTTTCTGCGGTTATCTCAAATGGGATATTCCAAAAGGTCTCTTTTCATCTATTCTGATGGATTATTTGTGATTGTTTATTCAAGTATAAAATATAAATTATAATTTTAAAATTTCCTAACGTCTTTCTATCTGCTATACTCGAGAAATGAATATAAATTATTTTCGCGACGTTTTTCCGCGTACTCTGTGACAACAAAGTAAAAATTATAAGACGTATTCGTAATCCAGATCGAAATAAAATCGTCTGGCAGTATACTTGCCATTTTTTTTTTTTTTTTTACAGTACATTTTCACGTAGGCATTCAAACGAAACACTTCACCTCGTTACCCTATATATATATATATATATATACCATAACTATATATATATTTAGTTTAAATGTATAAAATACAGACACGAAGCACGTTGAACACCTACATAGTGTTGGAGGTTGACAACAAAGTTTCAACAGAAATGAAAAAAAAAAACTTTCTACTGACTTATCACGGTAATCCGGTGATTTTTAAGGTGGCCTATTTTTTTTCATTATTTTATTATTCTTGACGCCATTGCCTTTTATGCTTTGCGTATTCCTAAACCTACGGTATAGGAATACACAGGATGGTTTTTATTTTATTGTGGATCTGCGATTAACTGTACTTGTACACGAAAATTTTGAAAAGAAATTTTTAATTTTCGGACATTTATAATAATTATTATCTGTTGGTCTTGTTTATAATATTTCCGAAATTGCAATTCTTATTCGAAACATCACAAATATACAAACAAGAATATACCTATAGTAATTTTCGAATTTATATAACACCCACAATTCTTAGGCCGCGATTCGAAAAGAGAATATTAGTTGCCAAACGAATAAAAAAACGTTGTTCGCGAAATCCTCGTAGATAATGGTATTTGATAATATAGATTCACCCTGTATAATAGTTTGTGTATATCTTTCGTCCATTCACACCGTTCGTTCAAGTAAACTTATTATATCGTTTTTAATAGGCCGTTTAATGAGCTGCGAACTTAAAAGTTTAAATTATTGCCAATGAAATATTTATTATCGTACACGATAAATCAATTCGTAAGCTAATATCGCGGTTAAACAAAATGATAACGAATATAAATTATCTAATTCTCTACCTCACCCCTCCCCGAGTGACGACAGTTGTCATTAAAAAAAAACGCAGGAAACGACATTTTTCAGTTTGTTTTAATTTTTTTTTATATAAATATGGTGGAGAAACTGAAAATGAAATTAAAAAATACCCGATAATCGTTCAAACTCGACACTATCCAGTATTTGCCCAGAAATGGACAGTATTTCGATATTTTGATAAGTCGTTTATCAAATTCATAATTCTTGATCGTTTGATTTATACGTAATATCGTTACGAAGACAAAAGAAATTCGTTATCGTAAAACGTTTGTATAACTGTGTTTTTTTTTTGAAACGAAATGCTTTCTACCCGTTTCGTTGACAGTAAAAACAATATATATATATATATATTTTTCTTTATTATTCCGGTACAAGAAATAACAATCAAATAATTGATTCGATATGAATAAGAATGTCATTTTACTTATTTTAATTTTAAATATGCGTAAAGGATCGTGTCCATGTAATTTCGACCGAAACACAAAAATTAATAAATACCTACTCATATTTGTATTCATACTGTTATTCTTGTATATTATCAAGAGTGCACCATTTACGAATCATATCGAGTATTATTGAAAAACCGAAAGTCGTTTTAAAACTTGAGCGATTAAAGAGGTCGGAACGCAAATATTTCCATACGTTTTAGACCAGTAAATGGTGGAAAATTAGACTACTTTCAAATCTCCGATTTAAATATTTAAGTTATGTACGAACTTGTTGACAGATTGTCTAGAATTCTTGATTATAATATAAGAAGTCCATTTTGAATTTTCTGTTTTGAAGACCTCTAAAATAAAAATATTATTATTGAAAGTTCAATAATGAGAATCACATTACATTCAAATCGAAAATCGACCACCTAAATAATATAGCAATCTATGAAAAATCTATACCTAGGTAATTTAAATCGGACATTGGGGATTACATATAATTCTCAACTGCTCATTGGTCTAAGACGTCATATTCGTCCGTAAAAACGTCTTTACTCTTCAGAGGTGTACTCCTCTACAATTTTTTTCCAACGTTGGATGTATATCATTCATTTAAAGTCATGTTGATTTGTATTGATACTATATCTTACCTTACCTTATGTATACGTTATCTAATCACTAACGGACAAACGCAACCACTAAAAAATTCCATTTTATTTTAGAAGAATTTTTCAAAAAACCAAGGTTAAGTACTTTTATTTTACAATTTTTACAATTATAGTAAGTGTATGTATTTAAATATCGATATTTTTAATGGTGGTGAATTAATTTTTGAAATTTTTTAATTAATAAATTTGCTCTTATTTACAGACCTAATAACTCTTAAAATAAGGAATTGTATATACCATTAAGAACATTATCTGTATTTGTATTTATTCTATTATATAATTAAATAATGTTATTTCCCCCCATAAAAAAAACTTGACCACGCCATTGACACTCATTCCCTTAAATGGGTATCAGACAGGAAATAAGTGACCAATTCTTAAATTGGTGATGAATGGTAAAAAATAATTTTTAATTTAAGCATATTAGGAAAAAATTTGGAAAACCTACTGAGATCCCTTAGCAGTATATCTCACTATCAATATTTTTTGTAAAGTAATTTTTAAAAATCACCTAAGTATTAAATTATAGTTATTTATAAAAAAAATTCTTACGTAAAATCTGCCAAAAAAAGTACCCGTGGATACATTGAAAAAGTGCAGATTTTATAATTTTTACTGTTCATAGGCAAATTGAAGATAATACAAAACAATATAATTGTCTAGGACATGTGTGTAACATATAGATTTTCAATTTACTCTAACGAGACGGTATAGATAATATTACTTTAGATTGAAAATCGAAATTTTCTTGCAATATTGAATAAAACCGTACATTTTTTTTTATGATTAAATAAATATTCAACATAATGGAAAACATGTCGTGTACAATTGGCTTTTGTACGTTAAACTCTACTAAACTTACTCGTTTCGGGATAAAAAGATTTGTCGGCGGGTTTTTTTACGTTCAAAAACCCTCGCGTGTGCTGACGTCTTCTTGAGGGCGCGTTTGGCGGTCTTTTGTCGTGCATTATTATTATAGTACGCATATTATACTTGTTGAAATGCCATTTCGCCGAAAACGCATAAACAACGTACGAACCAATGTATACCACTGCAATTGGTAGACCTTAAACTGTCTCTGTAAATTGGCGATTCACGATTCTGTACGAAATTGCATTTTTTTCGTTGCCGTCGTTATGTGTTGTTTACGAAAATAATCATGTTGTAGTCGAGATTCTTTATTTGACGAAACGGATACAATACATTTGAAAACATAAACAAACAGATTTTTGGTAGAGTTGGCAGGTTAGTGAGTCGTATTTGACACTGAGTGTTTCCAGGACGTATAAGTGCGCCAAAATTACCACTGACGAGGGACTTAATCGTTTGGAACGTAATACCTACCGTATTTTTCATTATTTAAAAAAAAAAAATTAATGCAATTTTGACATTTTTAAGTAGAACCGTGCAATTAATTGTGTTTTTCTTTGGACTCGTCAGTTACCCGTTCGACATCATAGTATACATTTACTATTTACACTTTACCTATTTCGGCCGCGTTTTTGCTCATATTATTAACTGTAGTCTAAACTATTTTTATGAAAACCATAACCGGAAATATTGCAGGAATGCGAAATGGTGTTTTTTTTTAAAAAGTGAAAACGATAATCGTTTGCATTACGGAAATTTTGCGGAACCGTATGTCATCCCGGTAAACTGCACGCTGCACCGTCATCAGTGGTCGATGACCTCGATGTACACTTGTGCGATATTATGCATACGCGTACACAATAACACACTAAAACTCCCGAAAACACTGCACAATGTGTTTCATAATTAACACGTCATTGTTATACGCGTCGGGTATAGGACAAACAGCAGACGCGACGTGTCATTTCTCCGGCGTCATCGATTTCAAAAGACTCCGGCGAAGAGGCTAACCAATCGTATTGTACAATTTTTATTATTAGTTATTGCAAATAACTTATTTGTAAAGGACAAAGGTTATTATTATGTGTTACTATGTAAGTATTTTTTTTTCGGTACTCACCGTTGACAGGAGATGCTACTGTGGTGATTTAAATTTGTTATGTTTTAAAGATTCTGAATAAAACGAGGAATGCATTGATTTAACTACAATAATATTTTGATGTGTGTGTTGTATTTTCATATTTTTGTCTGCAAAATTTTCACGGAATACTTCTCATATTTTGTAGTCACTGACTTATACAATTATCTAAGTTTATCGAAAAATATTAAATCGAACTTCGCCTCAGAATCGTTTTCCGTTTAAAATTGTTTATCGTTAAATACCTACAGTTGTAAATTAAATTACATCAGACATTCCCGATATTTTGTCTATAAGAGTGGCACACCCGTGGTACGAACTATGTCGGGTTTTTCATATATTTTCGCATCTGCATTTGCAAAAAAAAAAAAGAAAATTTCGATTTTTTATAATATTATATTACAAATTACGACGTGTATATATGTCTACAAGCACATTATCGCATCCGAACCGACGACGCTAAGCAAAAATAATTGTGTCGTGTTTTCAGTGTGCGGATCAGAGTGAAAACTTGAAAAATTTAACTCTCCGATACGTGCAGATGTCTACTACATCACAAAGGTTATGCGCACGAACCTTAAATCCTGGAAACCCGAGTTTGAAATTTAATTTGTCCGGATCACGAAGATGTTTGATTTAATTTTGAAAAAATATGTAATACATACATATATATATACTGCTTCCATCACGTACGGTCTTACCACCGCCGGAGGATTTACCGTCACGAAAATTAATTTTAAACAATAATTCACACACAAACTATAACAATGTTTATGTTACGAACGACGATATTTATCGTAGAAACTAACAACATAAAATAATATTCAAATATTTTATTAATAGTGTGCGTAGTTTGTTAGCGTGGATTTAATTTTCATTTGAAATGTGTTCATAAAACCGCGGCGTACAAGGTGTTTCAAAAGTTTTCGTCTAATTTTAAAAAAAAATTTATAATTGTATTAAAAACTAAGATACAGGAGTGTGATGAAGTGACACATTTTCTCGGTATGATCGGGTTTTAATTCCAGTAAAACTTCTATATGACGGTCACCGGAGGGACCAGAAATGGTAACGGCTATTTAGAAGTGACCGTCCTATAGAGGTGTCTTGTAAATACATAACAATTGACGAGACCAAAAAAAATGACCGTTACATAGAGATGACCGTCTTTTAGAGGCGACCGTTAGCGGAAGTTTTACTGTAGTTTGTTTGCAAAATGACCCCCAATGGTCGTCCGGCATACGCCTAATAAGCGATTTTCGGCTTGAGCCCTTTATCATAAAAAAAAAAAAAAAAACCGTCCATGTTACGTAGTAATTGTCAAAAATTACCGGTGTTACGGGCGCTGTCCGTCCCCTGCAACCAGTATGGGGAGTATAGATAATTCGAGAAGACCACGCCTACAACACGAAGTTGACCGTCTATAATTTACCGTTCACGCTGAGGTCCGCGTTTTCGAATATAACTCACCCGCTTTTGTGCGGAATATACGCGAGTGCCGGCTTGTCAAATCGCAGTATGCAAATACGCAGGACCACCGCAGGGCATTGCGGGTCGAACCAATTGACTTTATTTGGTCGACCAAAATTAATAAAGACACCGCACATAGAACCTTATGGCGGAAACACTGTCGCCTAGTTTCGCAGTAACGTGTTGTTGTTGTCGAAAAGCACTTTCGGATTGAAGGCTCCAGCATATTATAAAGAAGAGCCGCTGACAGAGCCTTTTTGGACGAGTCTGGAGCTATTTGTAGTGATTAACGCATTCACGTCAGATCGTTTTGTCAATTTAAGTGTTTGAAATATTTTATAGATTTAAAACAAATAGGTACTTGTTAAAATTGTGACTATTTCTTTTACTTGGTTATAAGTTCGCCTGGAATTCGGTGTTCGACGGCAATTCGCAACACTGGAAATATAATGACGTGTAAAACGACAAAATATACCATTAAAAAAAAAAAAAGGCTATGCCCGAAAAAATTCTAAACAGTGCACTAAAAATGTGTTTATAACAATATGATTTTAACGATTTGATAACGAGTTGATATTATACATTTACTAACTTTTCTTTTTTGAAGGGGAGGGGGTAGATAGGGGAATATACGAACACCTTAAGAAATTACGACCAGTCTTCTTTACAGCGCACCCACGAACGTCTCTAGTGGTACCTACACAATAATTTTCGGTTTGAAAATATCATGCTCGACAAAAATTTCCGAGAAAACGAGTTTTATCGAAAGTTTTTTTTTTTTTTTTTTTTAATTGCGCATTCCTGTAGCTGCTATATACATGTATAATATACGAGGAAAATAGTTTTTGAAACCCTCGCCGTTTACGTTGCCGGGCAAATAAAATATATACGCCGTCGCATCGTATACACAATCCGTTAAAGTTTACGGCCATCCACCCCTCCCCTTGAACCAAAGATTTCTAAAACGTTTTCAAATAATAATAATAATAATATAATACCGCGGACACGCGTTCTACTACAGGGTGGGAGCCATAAATTTTATTTACAACGGTCAGGAATGTCTATCTCCGCAGCATTCAACGCGACCGCGCGTTCGATCGGAAAGCGTTTTTTTCTTTTCTTTTCTTTTCTTTTCTTTTGCCCTTCCTATACATTTTTATAATATAAGCTCGAGTACTCGCGCGCGCGTAATATTACACGTAATTTCGTTTAACCCCGTATAGTTAGGCACGGGTACTCGTATTATTTATTTTTTTTTTTAAATGCATTTTAAAAGAAAATTATTAGTACTACATAATAATAATAATAATAATAATAATAATGAAAAAAAACGTCGCGTTTTTCATTACGTCTCTTTCTTTCCGTGTTTCTATAAGGTTTTTTTTATTTTCGCGGCTCATTGAACCCGATTTCACGAGTCGATATTTGTTTAGGTATATAATAACAAAATGAAATTATTATAATAAGATTTATTGTAGTTCCGTATATTATTATTATTACTACGCTACCCTTGTCGCCGTCGTGAAATTCATTATACACATATGTGTACAGTACCTAAGTTTATTTATACCTAACTACTTATCTAACAATACTATACTCGGACAGCGTTAAACGACAAGGGACCGGGTCGCATATTAGCATTGTGGAATCCGTTTCGGCACCAGGTCGATTCTGGTTGGTCGATTTGAATTTACCGTGCCGTGTTTTATCGTGCGCGTGCAGCAGTGTCATATTTTGTTTAGTGCACTAATATTGCTTTGTCTCGGGCCCTTTGGCAAGCTCCATTAGCTCGATCGTGTCAAAACCTATTGAAAATCACCTTCAATTTTTTACGCGAAACACGGAGAAACGTATTGGGGGAAAACACGAAAACAATTTTGTTCCGTCGCGTATCGAACCCGACGGCAATGGTTTTTGAGTGCAGCATTAACCGTCTGAGATACCACCGATAATATTTCAACAAATGTATCCATACATCTTAACCACAACAAAAATACAAAATATAAATGTGAGATCGGTTTTTTTTTAAATAATACACTGTATTAAATGAATTCATGAAAATTGCTGTTACGCGAAACTTTAAATACTGGCCAAATTGCGGTATCACTGGTGCGTACCTTCTTAACACGTGATCAATTGTTTTTTCTCTATTTCATTATACACTGCACGTTTTTTCTATTATTTTCACTCGTACCGTCACACACACACACACACACACACATATATATATATATATGTATTGCAACCCCACCTTATAATGTTTTACAAAATGCACTTATAATCTACACTTGTTCTACGCAAAATATGCTTAATATTAAAATAATTTATATAACATTACACTTAACAATCGGTAAAAAATGTACCCGATTTCTCGAAATTAACGTAAGTTGGAATAGAGCTAACGAAACCTGCAGGGAAAATGCTCTTACTAGATACCGGAATGCTTATATGCGGACCGGTCACAATCGTGGGACCGGAAGCGGCGCGAAAACATCAAAACGAATAAATATTTTTATTATTATTTCCACGCTACTTGCCTACACTGCGTATAATGATAATCCGGCAAAATGATCTACGGGTCAAGTCATCTGCAGCGTTGCCCGAGATATCCGCCGCCGCCGCGCGATCCCGTTTTCCGGACGATTTGCTTTTTATACGTTTCGACGGCCATCGCGTTTTCACGGCTATATCCGTTTACGCCAACGAAGACTTAACAACCCAGGCTATATACTTATGTAGGGTCGCTCGAGGGTGTATAATATTATGGAATATTACGAGGATATCGCGAGCGTAACACTTTTGCCCTTTTTCGAAAATACTACGGAGGCGATGATATTTTTTTTTTGTCAGGAAATTTGATTACACACGAGCATACTGTAATTCAGTACTAGAGGTCTACACCTTTTGAAATACATATCATATACGTATGCGAACACGCGAACGAAAAATTCGTTTTCGCGGATACTATTAATACAATGATACACGTAAATTCATATTAAACATGTCCACGTGTTTTAGTGCTATTCTCACGTTAATTTCACGGAATTACGTGGAAACGTGTACTCGTGAAATAGTACCTAAAGATATTATAAGTAATATTATTTGATTTAAATTTTAAAAGAACGCGTCGTAAATTGTTGTCCATAACTTCCGGTGTCGTAGGTGTGTTATAATGCTATCTACACGATCGGTTATCGCGTTGTATAATGTTTACGTTTCGGGCAATATCCTTACAGTAAAGTATACCCGTATAGAATTATGAATATCGATTAAAAAAAAAAAAAAATAACAAAACAGAATTTTGGACCACCTCCGTAATGTCATTTAAAGTTTCCGAGCTTGTGACCACGTATGGGCGAGATGACTATTCACTATAGGTCTGACGACTCCGATTGCTGGATTATCGGTTCTGGTACATCACTTTAAGTTCTATATGTAATATACATTTACTGAACTGCACGTCCAAACCTGCTGATACTGAGGGCATTAGAAAGTTTTAATGTTCTGAGTATAAAACTAAACATCGCTAAGCGAGACCGGATTTTCGGCCACGTTCTTATAGAAAATATATCTCGATTTTAATAATTATATTTTTTAAATTCGCCAACATTTTTTTTTCTTTTTCATTACTTCTTTGTCAGTTTTAAATTTCACACGCGACACCTAAAAGACGGGGTGGAATATTGTAGATAAAACATGTGACACGAAGAATTTCAGCAGGTAAGTTTTCTTGTAGATAACATACGGTAAACGCGAGTTATGGTAATTTATTTTAAACTATTATACATGATATATGATTTGTGGGGTATTATGGTCTAAAATATATAATAATTTACAAGTTATTCTAAACGAACTGTGCTTTAAAATCCGATTATAAATTATAGACGAGTATAGTGAAGCTTTGAAAAATTTATTTTGCCTTTAAGAGAATTTTATGAACTTCCAAATACGACACGGTGTATAGTTTTAAGACGTTATCTATACCATTGATTATTATATAATATACATATAGCCCGAACAATTTTGATTGCCATTGATTCTCATGCAAACTACTCTAACGGTTCATTATATAGCGGCTGAATCCCACGGTTGCAGGTGGCCAAACACCTAACCTAACCGTGGGCTATTATTCTGTTGTATAATCAATGACAATACGGCTATACCAGTAGTATGTTAACTAATTTTGTTATTTCCGTGTTAAAATTAAATGTTTCGTAAATATTTGAAAACCCTATACGTCAATACCTACTGCGATTACTATCACGACCGGCATGTTGACTGGCCATTAATTTGGGGCGTATCGGACGCACCGAGAATTTCGAGCATTTACGACGCGTGTTTATTCGAATATAGTATGGCTGCTATCTATAATGTCAGACACTCGAAAACGGTCAACAGAAAATAACCTAAGGAAACTCCGTGTGACTATTAAACTTGGAATAATAATAATAATTTAATAATAAAAATAATTTTTTTTTTTTTGTTAAAATTCACGTAAAAATAATCATAAAGACTTTAAACTTAGACCTTATGTTTGCATTTTTTATACGTGGTAAAATTTTTAAAACATTCAAGCCATTTTTTTTTTAGTTATTTAGATACATTTTAATTTTGTGAGATTTGTACGTAATATTTATTCGATAATTGCTCTTTCAGTGGATAAAATTGTCAGAACAAACAGAATGCTTGAAAATTTAACAGGATGTTTATTAAAATTTATGCTTAGTGGTCAACAAGAAAAATTTGAGTGTAATGTAATATTTTTTTTAATACGAATTTTAAAATCAATTTTTTATGAAAATCGTAAATATTACCGCCTTATTGGATGTTAATCGAACTCCGCTTAAAACCGTTTTTCGTCAGAAATGATTAACCTTTACATAAAAAAATACTTTAAATTTCCCTCTATATCCTACGTTCACAACTTCTCATCTATAGCAGTGGTCCACCCATCGTCCAAAGTATTTCTAAAATTGTTTTGTTATAATTCGGATAAATAATTGTAGAAACATATAACTTTCACATTATACTTACTTGGCTATTTTTTAGATGCGGTCAACTTTTCAAAACATTCTGGCGATATTTGAGCTATTTATAGGCGTTTTACAGTTTCTAGTTTTTTTAGTTTTTAGTTTTTTTGATAGATGCTATGTGAATAAAATTGTTGTTGACAGGAATACTTGGGAATTGAACAAGTGGCTCATTATAAGTCTTAAGGAATGTTAAAAAAAATTGAGCGTAACGTAGTTTTTTTTTTTTATATACGTGTTTTTTCATGTAACCGATCTTCGCTTAAAATCGTATTTCGTTAGCTCTAGTTTTCTTAATAATGTTGCTTGCTACTGGTATAAATTATATAATTTTACGTATCATACTTTCTTAAATTCCCAACATATCTACACATCCGTACCTATAGCTCGAGACAACGTTATAATCTAATCGCGGTCTTGTTGTCCTAAACTCAATCAATTAGTACCTATATATAGCAATCGTTGAAATTCAGTGCGTATAATTGTTGCTATATTGTGCACGAGACAGACAGACAAAACAGATATGATGGTATACGGGTCCCTAGGATTATGAAAGTATTTCAATTATTCATAATAATACGATAAACATATATTATATACTCACTACATACTGGTTTAACAAAGTGTTATTCGATAGATGCTTCAAAGCCGTATTGTACAGTAGAAGCTTCTATTATGTTTCCGAGAACATTATAATAAAAGTATTAATATTCGAAAAAAACTTAATTCAAGTTTGATTCTACGAATTCCAAGACGATCTAGCGCATAAGAAATATTATATCGTTGTCTACGATGTATAAAAAATTCCTATGTATATTCCGGTCACGGAACAAGCAAAACAAAATTGTATTATACTATCCACCTAATTAATACGAAATTTCATTTTTTACATTGCAAAATATCCCGTAATACAATATGTAATATACATGTACATTGTACTTATAATAGCTACCTCTAGTATCGAATCGAATATTGTTGTTAAAACACGTCGAACACTACACGTTTTAGTAACGTATTAAACTAACCGACTAAACCAGATGATTTAAAATAAATACAACTTTGTTTATAGTTCCGAAAAAAAAAAACTGGAAATCTTGCTTACATAGATTCTGAGCGTATTTTTTTTTTAAACCGCTGTAGTTATACGATTTGGATGGTTTAGAAAATGATGTTGACGTGTTTTTATTTGTGGAGTTTAAAATTTAAAATTAAACGTTAAATAAAAATATTAAAGTTTCCTAAAACCTAGTCCTCCATTAAAATATCCGATCTCGGAAAAAACGACGGGACACGGATTATATACGCGCGTGAAATAAACGTGACGTGACGATGGGATTCGTCGAATCGCTAACCAGTGGCAAGTGAATGTTGACCCCTGTAAAATTTAACAGGGTCCGGGTAGGTAATATATAAAGGAGGAGGTCACTGATCATAAGTAATATTTTACCCGTTCCCCAACAAATTCCTCCGGTGAAATTTTATCCAACCTCCCCTTCTATTGGTCAAATATCACGGCGGCATATGCACTAGGTTTTTAATATGTATGATGGCTGAACTTATCGATTTTAAACTTTTTGAGCTTTTAAAATTTTATAACGAAAAAGGAAAAACATACACTACCCATTTTCAATCGGCTTTATCATTCGATAATAATTTAATTTATAAGTAACAAATAAATAGTTTACTTAGTCAAGAAACTATAATCATTTATCGGCAATATCAGTGACATGATTTGGACTATTGACTAATAAGAATACAAGTTATTCTTGATAACAGGTACTAAACAGTTTTCATGGTAATTTTATATACACATAACATACCGATAGTCTATTTTATCAAACATTAATAATATTTGTATCAATATTTTTAATTTTTACTGAACAAATTCAGTGGTTTAACGTTGAGAACACAATATCCTTTGTCATAAAATCTATTTTTCGTTAATAAAACCTTGGGGGGCTGAGCCCCGGCTTAACATTGTCAATGGGAGCTGCGGCCCCGAAGCCCCCGTATACTCGGCACCTATGACAGGGCGGGTCATCACATGTAATATTGATAGATTAGTTTTAATTTGAATTGTTATACCATTATACTTGCATCTTAGGGCTTTGGCCTGTTGTACTCCTATAAGATTAAAATTGAAATATTACGCTAAATCACGGATATAATTACGGAGTATACGAGTTTATACTTGAACGTGACATTTTTATAATGCCGTTACTCAGTCCAACCACGTTGGGCAGTAGTTCGATAACAAAGTCTGTGTTGTCCTGCAAATAAATTCTGTAGTTTTTTTAAACATATATAAAGTTGAATAATTTATTTTTAACGTTATTAATATCTGCAGCTATGATAATAAATTAAAAACGTTATCTAAGATCGAGCGGTTTAATTAAAATATATTTAAGATTAAATTAATTAATTATATGTTTTGAACAAGAGATTATATCATCTCCTGCGTACGTCGCCTAAAATATTATGGATTTAAATAGTAATTATTTTTTGGTCAAAAAAAAAAATAACCGACGCAATAACCACGATTACAACTAAAATCAACAAGTTCGTAGTATATATTAAAATGATTATTAAATTTAAATGGCAAACAATTCAAAATCTAACGGTTTTTACTATGCATTTAAACGGAAACAAAAAAATAGCATAATTAATATTACTGTCATACTTTTCTCATTAGCTAGAACTGTTTTTTATATTCTGAGCTTATTTTATTTTAATTTACTCAGTATGATTCTTGTTATGTCGTTTTCAGTCTTAAAAATATGGACACATTATTTTCTTCTTAATTCAAAGGTTAGAACTATTTCATTCTAACCCCTAAGGCCACAATCAAATTATTATTGTCATAAAATGCGAATTTTCTAAATTCGGTTATTTTCACTAATCTTTCACTCAAGCGTTTCCTAACAAAAAAAAGAAAAAAAACAAAGGCTGATACTGCTGATCAGCAGTTTTATAAAAGAGAATATAAAGTGTCGCTACCGAAAAAAAAAATTCTAAACAGATTATCATTAAATTTTTAATGCTCCGACAAGATTAAAAATGGTACAAAACAATTCCTAAAAAGTTTTAAATTAGAAACGTAACACATCATATGGTAAAACTGATACATTCCTGGTTTCGCTCAGAATCTAATATATATATATATATATATTTTTAGTAGTTTTCCCATGTTTACCGCATATATACGACGCAATCAATACGCTATAATTGTGTTCGTTGTGTTTACAAGTTAAACATTTATATATTATTATGTTTCCACGTCCTTTGAATATTCATTGATATTAATTTCTACACCGAATCGTCGCCCCGAGGAAAGCCATAATTTGCTATTGATACTTTGTCGCGTCTAATGAAGGTAGAAATTAATTAAATGCGAATAAAATATACTGTCGTGTCTTTGAAATTCCATACCTTACGCTTTTGGGTGCGAGATAGCGCGCGCATAATTACGGGAAATTAATTAACGAATACACGCGTCGTCGTTTTTCGATTTTAATATTGATTTTAAATTTCATTTGATTTTCAAACGTTCGACGTATAGGTATACACAAATTATAATAATATATTGTTTAGATATTCGGAACAATCGTAATGCCAGCAAAATTCGTCTGAAATAAACGAGAAAACCGGTGAAACTTTTCAAATGACGTAATCGTAAATTGTATCGTTAAAGTTTGAGAAAAACAAAACTGAACTAGAGTTTATACCGTGTTAATAATATTGTAAAAATAAGTACACTTTTCTAAAATATATTTATTATTTACACGGTGTTGGTAGACAATTAATAGTGACAAATTGAACAGTAAGTTCGATTATTTATAATGGACTTTCGAATAGTCCCTTGCATAACAGAAACTGAAAGAACTGAAAGAAAACCCTATTTTTTTTTTTTTTTTTTTGCAAACTAAGTTTATTATAATGTATTATTGTAATTATATTGAAATTGAATATACTAAAGTATAGATACACTAGTTATCTTAATATTATAATAATAGGATTACTTAAAAACTCCGGGTTCCTGTAGAGTGACGATTTTATTGAATAACCGAAAAATATTAATCGGATTAAAAGCTCGACGGGGTGATTTCGTTCGTTATAATTATTATTTTTATTATATTAACCAACGATAACAATTAAAACGTTTTCGTATCGTTCACAGGTAATTAAATAAATTATCAAATTAAATTAATTAAATTTTGAAAATCCCTTGATAATAAACTCATCTGTATTTATACTTTAAGAAAATAAAAACCGACTGACCGACATATTATCAACGCGCAGTCTAAACCGGAGCGGCGCTAGAAACTTGACATTTTTCACAGAGTTTCCTCATTGTGTAATGTACAGGGCTCGTGACTTGTAGCATTTTCATATTTGTTTTGAAAATTCCTCGTAATACTTAAGTAAGTTACAAATTTGTTTCAGATAACCAGGAAGTCAAATACAAAAATTTTTGTTGCATATTTTTAAGTTTTTAGCGCTACTTTGATATTTTAAGCGCTATTTGATGCTTTTATCGTCATTTCAAAGAAGAAAAATGCTTTTTTTTTTGCATATTTTAACATTTTAGTGCATAAATAAGCGCTTATATGAATGCTTTTAAGATCGAATCATTGCGCTTACAACTTTTTTTAGAGCCATAATAAGTCACGAGCCCTAGTAATGTATACATAGGCGACCAATGTAACTATACAAGAACGGTTTTTCTTCCAAATTAAATGCATATTACGAACGATCTTCGTTCCGATTTCAATATCCGTCCGAAAATAAGGGTGACGAAAACCGAATGCGACGGGACGCGCCGCACGTGTCCTACGATTACCAGTGTAAAATTAATTCCGGGAAAAAAAAAATCGAATATTTTTCGCTGTAACGAGCGCGTCGGCGGCGGATCCATAGGAGGTCCGGGTGCAGGGGCGGGGGCGAAAAGAATTTTCGAAAGCGCCACACCTTTCCACCGCGGCACTACTTCCGTTCTCTCGTCCCGGATCCGCCGACCCCAACACCTACCCCTCCCGCCGGACGGACGAGCGTCTAGAGTCGCATCGATCACAGCCTGTGTGCACGGCACACGCGTCGTGTGCACGGTCGAACGGAACACGGAAAAGCGTTTATTTTCCGGACTCGCGCGGCGACGCGGAAAACGGTAAACGGTTCGAAAGCCGGCGCGTGCAGATCGGAGTGCGGCGGAGACGACGACGACGGCGATGCGCGCGTCCGATTCCGTTGTTTTCGACGCGCTCGCACTGTCCGCGAACCCGCGCCGTCAGGTCGCGCGAATCGTAATAAACACTGTCATTGTCGTCTCGGGCGGCCGCGTTATTTTCCCTGCGCTTTCTCCGCGGGCCAGCGAAACGCGTCTACCCCGGCGCACCGACCGCGCCCACGCGCGCTCGCGAGTACCCCCGTGCGATGTATTATTAAATCGCGTCAACGAACTCTCGACTCGCGTCCGCACTATTATTATTATTATTATTATTATTATTATTATTATTATTATACACACCTAGACGGGTACCGCCATCCTCGTCGCTTAATTAACCGCCGCCGCCGCCGCCATTATTACCGCGCGACTGATAATATTATTATACGTACACGCGAATATAAAGGATTCCGCCGCGGTGTTGTTATCCGCCGCGGTCGGTATATACTAGAATAATATAATATAATATATTTGATAATAATAATAATAATAATAATAATAATGATAATAATATTGTCTTTGGTTCGACGCCAAGTCTTCGCTCGGTACCCGCCTATACACCTATATGATAACACACGCGTATACTACGCGCATATATTGTTATAGGCGATACGCTTACGGGGGCGGGGCGAACCTCCGCGGCGGCGGCGACACGCGTTATTCTCGCGTTAAATCGACCAGATTTTCATTTCGCCCGTCTGTGTTTTTTTTTTGTTTTTAATAATCATAAACAAAGTTATACACTTATTATATTGTGTTCTTGCAGAACAAAAATCAAATTAATTGATTAATCTTATTATTTATTAATGAATCACTCGTTTTTATAAATGTTTATGAATTTATCATTTTAAAGAAAATCATGTACTAGTGTATATTCTTCGTCGGAACATATTTCCTTCAATAAAGAGTGCCCTCCCCCCTCGTTTTTTCGTTTATTGATTATTTCGGTGTATTTTATCGTTCAACAAAATACGATGGTAACTTGTGTGAAAATGAAAAGTGCCGCCCTAAAAAAAAAAAATAAAAAAAATCGGCTACGGTACTGTATAACATGTATAATGTAATAATCGAATACAATAACAATACAAATGTGATTTGACTGCCGACTACGTTTCGATATATATTGTTTCGGCTTTACTTAATGTTGTATGTTATTTGTATGTACACATGGAGATGTAAACGACCGGTACCGTTTGGCGCGCGAATGGCGAATCGTCGCGGATCGTGGCGTAATTTTAACCGTAAACTGTGCGGCCAACGGCGCGAACGTGCGCGCGTTCGTTTGACGGAGCGTGCGGCTTACTCGGACAGTTCGCCGACGTTCGGTGAATAAGTCGCGCAAGCGTACACGGCGAGCCAATCGTTGTCGGTATTTTGGTCGTGCTCGAATAGGAACGCCGCTGGCGTTCGTGCGGTCGCCCGGACGGTTAATTTCGATCTCTGTGCGTCAACATATTTTCTATCGGCGTTTGTTTATGATTTTGTGATTCGAAGTACGGCAAAATATTACGTACGGGCGCGATCGAGTTGGGACCCGGTTGAGCTTTTTGCCGCGCCTCAAATGGCGTAACGACAAATCACCAATTAAGAGCCGTTTACCGGAACCATTTTACTACCGTATTGAAAATGCTTATGTCAACCACGGACGTGAAAATCAAAATGCGGTATATAACAGTAACATCGCAATCGAGATGAAATATTACGATTTCCTTTTTATTAAGGTGCTCTATAATTAAATTTTCAAAAAAAAAAAAAATATATATATATTCCAATAAATGGTGATATTTCTTTTCTTTAGCGAACGAACAAGACCCTCGGTCTTGCGTTATACCGAACACCCCGTATAATTGTACAAGCTTCAGTGCGGCGACGTCCCTTACGCCGGCTCGACGAACGCGGAAACAGAGTCATAAAGCCGAGACCGACTACATAGATACCTGTTGATTACTCGCGTGTATACACGATTTTCATTTCACCCACGGCCGTGTCCGGCGAGTTGTGCGGCAGTATCGGCCCCGACGAAACATTTTAAGTAGGCTTTACAATTAATGAAAAACTGCCTCGTCCGATTTATTAAACGCGCTGTACGAACGGCTTGTCGGGGTGAGACGGGCGTAATTGCTCGGGAAAACGTTTATATATATGTATAGAAGGAACCTAACAAAGGAGACTGCGATCCCAAACGCGGCGGACGTGAGGTCTTTTGGCTTTTGTCAGACACCGTCGTCGTCTTCGTCGTTTTCTCGAACGGTGGAAAAAAAAAACACCGTCACGCCCGGCGAAAAGCAATAGATCTCGGCGACGGCGACGTTAATTAATTTCAATGTTCCCGACAACGACGACGGGTATTTTAGTGATTCGAGCTGACCGAATTTCGCAAAATTTCGGCAACATACCGGGTTCGATAAAACGGGCGGTCGGGAAACGGGCCACATTTTATCTAAGTGCTTCGTAAACAATATTTTTGCACATTTTATTCCTCGGAGATCGGGCCACAAATGTATAACACAAAAATATATAATTATAAATACATTGAAGTGCATAACATAAAATATAATACCTACAAAATTAGTCAAATAATTATAGATTTTTTTAAAAAAATAATGTGATACAAATTGCTTTGCACAGTATTCAAAAGTGTCGTTAATATAAATCGATTATAACGAACCTGTAGGAAATTAAAATTTGTGACCGTGGAAAAAACAATAATATGGTTTTAAATAGTGGTGTTAAATGGAAGTTTGCCTTTTGTCAAATCTTAAATGTATTAAAATATAGTAGCCCGATTCAATAAAAAAAAAATCGTCTAAAATAGTGGCTCTATCACCGGGTCTACCTGCTATAAATGTAAAATTTTAGTGGCCCGATTACCGTATATCATTTTGAAAAAAGATTCATTGTGTTCCGGATTCCCAGACGTCCGATAAAACAATATTGTTATTACGGCCGGCGGAATTCGAAGGAGAAATCGATGCCGGGCATACAGGTATAATAATGGATATTTAAATATTATTAAATAGTATTCGTTTATTTACGGTTTCGCGAAGAATTATTCGATTCGTATTAAATAGACGATCGGGTAGAGCTCGACTCTGGTGACGGAGCTCCGTTTTATTCTATACACGTCATATACAGTATACAGTATTTAATTTTTCCGTAGAAACGCGTTGTACACCCACGTTTGATTTGCATAAAATACGAATATTTTTCGAATCTGTCAGTAAGCTCTTGACAAATTCAAATGTTAAAAACTAAATGGTTTTTACGCGACACAAATGAAAACCTACGCTCGTTTGGCGATTTAATATTCGTTTCGTATTATATACGATTATATTGCAATTATAAATACACAAGTACATTGTACTATAATAACAATATCAGAAATTTAATTATAATACCTACCTACTCGCATTTGAATCTGAACTTTTATGGGTCAGCAAATAACCGATCACGTCATCCGACCGTTATGAAGTAAATAAGTATAGGCAATATTATAATACAAAACCGATTACTTGAATATCGACCGTTTTAAAAAGTGAGTAAACACCATACCCTGCACTTATAACATTAAACATTATCATTTAAAATACTATTTTTGTGACCGCGACTGTAGGGGCTCTCTTGATGTATATTATAATTGTATACATTGTATACTTAAGCCTGCCGCTCTAAAGAGCCAAAGACGTTTTTCTTTATGCTTTTCTTTTCGTTTTTACAACATCGGCGAACAAATTTTCGATGGATTTTCATTATTAGTCGGCATTATTATTATTATTTTGCTTTTTTTTTTTTTTTTTATCAAAGATGCATTCTGCGCGTTACTAAAAAAGATCGTCATCATATATTGTATGTTTTCATATACATTGACAAAACGGTTATACTTTGAATTTTTTTGAAAGTAGCTAGGTACGTTTTGTTTTTATTGCACATAGACTTATAAATACACCTATTTTATATTCAAGGGTAGTGCATGTACCAATACAGTAGTATACATGCACTATGGAATATTTTTATTAAAAAAAAAATAATAATAATAATCCGAAAATCGACAGCGTTAAAATGGTTGTATTTTTTTTCGTTTTTAACAAAAGAGTTCGTTTGAAAAAAAATTGTAATACAAAGTAGTTATAGCAACGTTACTTTTTGTTTGTGTTTTTTTTTTTTTAAATAACTATAACAACTGATTTTTATGACAATTGATAAACAACATTCGAAAACATTCCCTTCTTTAAATTGTTTTATTTGTGTCTTAACTCTAAATTCAACCTAAACGCCACCGTTTACGTTCTAAGTACTGTAATAACTTTATATTGTTGCCTGTTCGTTGGACTGAGACAGTAGATGCGAACGTGGCGTTCTCTATTAATATGTATTTTCTCGTTACCAACAATATACCTACCGAGTTATTTAATTTCTAACATATAATTTTATTATAGTTTACAAAAAAATAAATTCAAATTCGTGTCATATATTATAGTTCTATAAACTATATAGACAATCTAAATTTTACCGCAGGTTCACTTTTTAAGTTGTGTTTGAAAATTCCGTTTTCGATATTTTCGAATAAATACATGTAGTCGTATAGTTTGCTCGTTCGAAAATATGATTTATGGACAGCGTAAGAGGAGAACATGTATAAACCGAAATATGGTAGGTATGAAGAATATGAACACATTTAATACTAGTATTTGTGTACCTTTACCCTTGTAATCGTGTTACGGCGGTGGCTGCAGAGTCAACGAGTTTTGTACAGTTGCATGTTTTAACGTAATAATAATAATTTTGATTTATTAATATTTTAAGTATATTTTATTGAAGGCACCGGCTTATTGGACTACCGCGTAGGTATGCATACTGTTAGGGAGTGCTGTTAGGGCTGCTTACTAAAATTCAAGATTCTCTAGTATTGTAGGTGATCGTAATAAATATTCTTATATTATTGTTAACATTGAATTTCACCACTAGTAAAAACTTTATTTTATTAAATTCTAACCCTATACACAATTATAATAATTGTGCACAACATATTATTTTACGCTCTTTTAGATTCCGATTTAGAAACGTATTTTACTATGATATGTGCGGTTTACTTTGTTGTGTCTGTGAACAAATTATCTATTAATAGGTACTAGAAATCTAATAACAATCAAAAATGACGCTAACTTTTTTGTAGAATTTTGTATTTAGTTGGTGCGATGTGATAGATTTTCGATCGATTTTTGAAAAGTTGAGTAGTAGTTTTTTTATTAAGTACGCGTATTAAAATTAACATTTTAATGAAAATCGTAAATGTCACGTCATTTTATGTACTATTTTTCGATTTATGTGAATATAATTTTAGAGCAATTTAAAATGTTTGGAAATTTAATATGAATTTCATCACGAGTTGTATTTGATATTAAAACCCACTAAGCCTCTAACCTAAACTAACTGAACTTCCTAGGTCTCTGGTATATTTGTATCATTTCACGGTTACATAACTATAGCGACTACTGAAGACTAACTTCTACTACTAAGGCCACTACTACTACTCCTACTGCAACGGCAATTTGAAGCTTGTTGAAGCGTTTGAGTAAAATTATGCGTGACCAGTGTTCGTTTAGAGAGATGATACTAGGAGGTATAGAACGTAGGGAAGGAAAGGAAGAATCTCACGAGTTGCTCCCCTCGAAAATGTATAAATAAATATATTAAATACAGTGACGCGTTGACTCAGGGCGACTCCATGGCGTACATTTTGGGAACTGCTATATTAGTAATAAAATCGTGTTTAAAATAACATTTGGAATAGAAAACGTTCGAAACTGCAGTTGTGTATCGATAACAATACATTATAACGTATCAGTATAGGTACGGACGGATGTTTTACAAATCTATATTAATAATATTGTATACTGCGGATATTGTGTTTATTTATGGTTATTAAATCTCGCGTTCGCTCGAAAAAAAAAATAAAATAAAAAAAAATGTCAAATTGAAAATAAATACAATGGCTTATAAATAATGATAGTTGGATTATTGGGTTTCGAAAGGAGAAATAAAAGAAAAATGTTATGCTTGGAATAGCATATAGATACCTCTGTACGTGTTTTATTATTCGAATGTATAAAAACGATATACCAAATTCGAATTCTGCGTGTGCTTTTATCGGGACCAAATAACCAACAAAAAAAAAAAAAAAAAACATAAAACATTGGTACTTATATAGACGATAACCTCTAGGGGGGTTTTTTCCCTAAAACGTACAAGTTGAGTGATTCGTTGTAACTTTTAAATTTCAACGACTCTCAAAAAAATTGTAAAGAATCATCTAGTCGATAGTTTGATACCTAATATTTATGTGCTTTATAAGTCAGCAGTGTTGGGATTATTTATGTTTAGATTACAAACACTTACAATATCCGAACTCTAACCATAATATATTTCGTTACTGCTTCACTGTATACAATTTACCGGGAAATATTGTAATTTCAACGACAGTAAATTGTATTTTTCAGTACAAAGATGTTTATGGCAACAGGGCCGAAAATAGAGGCGGTTTCCCTCGTGCAAGACGAGATTGCAGAGGTTTAGAAAAACTAATTCGATCCGTCAGAGAATGTAGTTTAGTTACCACTATAGTGTATAGCGTGAGTGGTTGATTGCGGTCATTTACCCGTGGGTCCGCGTACGTTTGGTAAAAAACAACAAATCCAAAACGAATAAATTTGCCGTGGAGACGCTCTCTTCATTGGAGGCGAATAACGATAATAATATACTGTTGTCTATGATAGTGATGAGGCGCACGTTCGCCTAAACGGTTTCACGAATCAAAGGCGATCTACCGCGGCTATTGTGTGCCGCGAAACATCTCCGATGCGTACACCGCCGACCGCCGCACAGTCCCGAAGTGACTGATGTTCGGTTACAAAATAGTTATGCGTAAAAATGGCTACCAGCAAGACGGACGTTGTCATAATAGGTTTGTTCCAACACGGAATTTGGGACTAGTTGTGGACTGATCTGTGATTGATTTACTGTGCACACGCTAACGTAGACTGATTATAGGTTCGGAGTTTAGCGGGAAAGTGTTGGAACGCGTTTCGAACTAACTCTCGGATTGTCCATGATTGTAGAATAATATATAAAATATAAAACCTAACAATAATGAATCTTGTGTCTTGCAACAAAACATTTATCCTACGTATGTTTTGAAATTTTAAAATTTAATTGAAACGGTTACACATTTGAACGTAAATAATTGATGGCATAAACAAAGAACAATAAATAAACGATAACAGGATTTCTGACCACTAGTCCCCATCTGAATCAGCGGACTGTTTTGACTGTCAGAAATCAATCCCAAAACCCGAAAATATCCCGAGCCACGTCTATCCGTTTTCGCACTCATTCCCGTGACCCACTCTATTCATGGTAATAAACGCAACCTAATTTCAAATAATTATATACGAAAATACCGTCTTGGCGAAGCCGTATAACGCAGTTAGTCAATTATATATACGCGTTTAGAGTATATTATTATATATTATCGTAAAATCGATTACCGCTCCGTGTACCCGTCATTGTTTCTTCGCGATGTCCTGTATTTTTCTTCTCCCTGGTTTTTTCTTCTTCTTTTTTTACAAAAATAAAATCGATATCCGATAACGACCATCACAGCGCACCCGTCCGACGGCGACGACGGTGCCGTTCAATCACTGGACCCGGCGTTGGGATTAGCGCAAAAGTGTCGCTGTTTATATTATACGTGACGGCCCGTTGTTTACGATTTTCCGAGTCCACGGTGGCGGTGGCGACGATTCGTTCGACCGGCACGTACCAAAGTTCAAAAAAATGACTACAATTTTTTTTTTTTTTATTTCTTCTCCTCCATCTCCCTATTTGTCTTTCCGTCACCTTCTCTTTTTCTCTCTCTCTCTCTCTCTCTCTCTCTCTCTCTCTCTCCCTCTAACCCTCTCTCTAAATCGCTGCAACGTTCGTGTTCCTGCGAAGTTTTTTTCTGCAGCAAATTCAACGACGTGAATTTATATCCGTACGCGCTTATATCGTTGCAGGACTGCGGCTATACAACTGCAGTATGTTCTTACCCGGTGACGACGCTAAACAACAGTTAAGATATTATTGTAACCTAATCTAACCTAATCCGATACAACAACGCGTAAAGATCTCAAACCACTCGGAGTATTTACGAGCCTAAACCCGGACACAAATTCTTATCAAATACAACCGTTTAGTATGTGCCTTTGCCTACGTTGACACGAATTTATTTATTTTGTATTTATTTGGTTTTATTTTTTAATCTCGTCCGTTTCTATGCTGCACGTATATAGTGTTCTCGGGTAGATACGCAGAACGAGTGTTTTTGCGACCTTTACCGTCGTCTTCCCCGGTTTGATCTCTATAATATAATATAGTATATATTTGGTCGAATCGATTTTTTCCGCATATTAATAGAATAATAGATTATATGTATGAAGAAAAAAAAACCTACTGCAAAATTTACGGTAAACTCCGTATTTATTTTTTAATCGAATTTCTATTATTGTGATTCCGAAAATAATATAATATAAAATACCCTACAGAATAAATTGTTATTGACATATTTTTCATACAGCATACGTAAATAGGTTTTTTTTTTTTTTATCACGATCTAACGATTATATACGAAGATAGTTTGCGAATGTAATTTTTAGACAAAGCTAAAATAATTGAACATAATAATGTAATAATTTTACAAGAGTTTGATTGTAAGTTTTTTTTCGTGGTTAAGAAAAAATTGAGCATAATATAGTAGGCACCTAATTTCTTTTTTGTAAGTTTTTCAAGTTTATATTTTGACTAAAATCGTAAAAGTCATGGAATATTAAAACATATTTAATGGCATTTCGTTCAGAATATTGTTGGTAATGATTTATCGTTATTTTTAGAAACAAATTGATTGAATACCTACTTCTTAAATTCCCACCCACAACAATGGCAAATTCATCAGTAGTATATCAACTTTTCTTCTGTTTTCAATGAAAATATAAATACGAATAATCATAATTTTTATTTTTATTTCTAAATTTCTTTTGATTTTGTCCAAGAATCGTTTTTCGAAATACATTAAATAATCAATGGTTTTCGTTGTAAAAATTGTGAAAGAATGAACTGGGCCACACCCATGTTGTTCAAATGGCCACGGACCGATAAATGTACATACGAAGTATTTTCGATGTGAATTAATTTTGCGCAATAACTGTATATTACTGTCCTTATAGTAGACAGGGATTTAAACGTTTTAGAATCAAAAAGTGTTGTTCCAATATTTGTTAGTATTTGTTAAAAAAATTTAACCATAGAAAATCAAGTGAAATATGTATACACGATAATTATTTCGATATAATATTATTTGTTTAAAAACGTTTGGACAACATTCAGTTAGTATAGGTAACGAATTATTGTCCAATGGATTTTAGATCGTATTATTACAAATGTTTATTGTTTTTTATAAAAAAAAAATTATTTAATATTTTGGATTAAAAACTTGAACTGCGGGTATACATAGAATATAAGCAAATAGAACCAAAATTGCAAAAGGGTTGTATATATAATATTATTGTACAACTCAAATTTGTTATAGAGTTAAATGTATTATACTTGTAGTACAACAATGTTTGTTCAAACTTTTTAAACTGTTTACATTCACTACTCTGTACATGCGTATGTATCCAATAGTGACAATAAAATAATGTTAACTTTTTTGAAGCTCAATTTTTACACGACATTATGACTGTTATATTATTTCTTTCGGAAATTCGTTATTTATTTATCTCGGCTGCGCGTAAACTTTATTATTGTACACAATGTAAACTCAGCAATATAAAATCTATTATACGTATATAGGCTGATCGGTTTTTTTGTTTATGCCATATTATCATTATTATGTATAGTAGTAATAAGAACAAATCTTTTGCCGCGGATTCACAAAACCACTCGAGAGTGTTAATATCAAATTGTATTTACTCTACCAGATAATATTTAATTTGTTTTAGACGAATTTATAAAATTCATTTTTTTTTTTTTTTTTTGTTACATTTCAGTATAAAAATACACTTATATCCACGTGACCGCTACGGAGAGTGACGGAGATTTGAGGGTAAAATATACTGAACAGGGTCACGAGTCGGAGGAAACGAAACCGAGAAGAATAGCTTGCTAGAGATAGATTGGGATTAGAGGTGGATCTAGAACAAAACAACGGAGGAGTGGGCGTGGGAGAGGGAAACGATGTTTTGAAAATTCGTATAAGACACATATAATAGAGCGGTTCGAGACTTTTGATAGGATTTATTCAGTTCCGAGAGGTGGACCGGAGCGTATAGTGTGTGATATAAAACGATCTAAAAGCTCAATTCTAGCATCTAAAAGCCTATTAAATGTCTTGTAAAGTTGTATAAAAAAAAAACCATAAAAAAAAAAAAAACAAAACGAATATGCACTTAGGAATTACGATTACCGGCGATGACGCGAATTACGAAAAACGGGTGGATAACTCGGAGGCACTTTGGTAAATATAAAATCAGGAGCGAGCCTAGGATTTTATTTTGGGGGTGATTTTAATTTTTAATTTTAGAATTAAATTCACAATTATATCATTAAAATAAATAAGTATAACCTGAATAATAATAAGTCTACACACAAAAAACCATAATCTTTTACTGTTAAATACATAAAACATATTTCAATAGAGTTGATCTTATAAAGCTATAACTGTAAAGTGTAAATAATAAAATTAGCATGCATTGTAAATTAGTAAGTACAATCATTAACATTATTATAAATACCATTTTTATTAACTTACAGTGAAAAAAATATATAAATATATACTACTGATGTCGATTAATTATAATAAAAATAAAATATTTTTAGAAATCAATATGTTTTACATAATATTTTCCATGCATTATATCATATATATATATATATATATATATATCATACATATATAAAAAGTACAATAATAAAAATAACTTAACCAGAGTCATAAAAATTATAAAATGAAATCCATCCTGTTTGAAGATGAAGCAAATCTTGTAACTACCATATCTGGTATGTCTACTGGTATGTAATTATGGATTGATAAAAGAGCTAATCTTGTCAGCCGGTTTTCACCAGTAGTTAATCTTAAGTATGTTTTTATGCGATGTAAACTTGAAAAAGTTCGTTCTGTTGTCACAGTTGATACTGGAAGAGTAACTAAGATTTCAAGCATTTTTTTTTATATTTGGATAAAATGAATCATCACACTCAGAAAAGGCATGTAGAATATTTGATAGTCTTTCATTTTTATCTTTTTTAACCATTTTACTTTCCAAAGCAAAAACTCTTTTTTTTAATTCATTACAATTTGATAAAACACAACTATAAAATAGTAAGCATTTTTCAGATAGCCCATTAGTAGAAGTTAAAATGTGAAATATTGGTATCAAAGTTTCTGAAGAAGATAAAATGTTTGTTCTTGTCTTGTAATACCGGTCGTTTCATCAGCCATAACGGAAAAAAAAACTCGCACGGTTTAATTTATTTATTATTTGTTCAGTAATTACTTGACCACAAATTTCAATTAGCATATTTTAGGTTTTTTCGCTGGTATATTGAGTTTTTTCTACCCCCATTTCCAAATGATATTTAAAATTTTATCTCCGGCATTTGCTCTAAATTTTATTAGGGTGCGAAACTTTCCTTCAGATTTAATTTCCTCAGAAGAAATAATTTTACCTGAATAGAATTTTTCCCTTGTTGGTAGTTCTAAACGTTCAGGTAGAATAATTGTTTTTACTATAAAATATCGCTTAGAACGATTTTGAATTATTTGATGCGTATGTTCTGAATTTAACTGTAGGTTTTCCTTTTTCTTGTTTTTTTTTGAAATAACCAAAAGAAAATCATTTGTTTTTGTTTGCATAATTCATGATAATTTTTACTTTGATGAGAATTAAACTTTTGATTGGCATTGTTCTACCGATTAAAAGCCTTTGAAACCAAAAAACCCACATGTTCATGACTTGAGTGACCAACATGATTATTTAAAAATAAAACGCAATATAAACAAAATGCACCTCTTTCTTGAACATAAATTGTAAGCCATGCATATTGTTTAAGCCATTGAATTTAAAAACGTAAATTACGATGATCTTTAGATCAACGGGAAATTTGAATTCTTTTGAAAGACACCATTTAGAAAATAAAAATATTTCACGATTATTGTCAGTTGGAGTTTTATTCGAGTATAAACCCAAATCTCGATTATACGTAGTGCAAAAATTTGCTTTTCATCACAGCTAATGTTTAGAGAATATATAGTATTTAAAATGTCTGATATTTGCTGATATTTCAGTTTCAGCGTTACTATTAAATTCAGTCGAAATTTGATCAGTTGATTTTACAAAAATTTGCGATTGGAGTTATTCAGAGTTACTAATTGTTGGAACATTTAATTCTGTATTTAATCGGGATTTTCTCGCCTTAATTAATAAATCAAACATAGTACCTGTTCGTTTCATATTGCTCTAGAAATATGTACGAATACATTATTTTTTTAACGTATCTTTAGGCTACGGTAATGACATAGAGCTTTACGCAGTCGATGCGTACGAATATTTTCTTCTTTTTGGAACTGTAGAACATTTACATTGTTTACAATGTATACACTATTACACTAGTACTGGCGTAGTATGCGCTATTCACTAATAATTATAGCTAGGATAGCTAGTATAGTAGAATCACACTGATTTTTGTCAGTAACTGATAAACTGATAAATAAGTTTTAAAATGGAAAACGCATTATTATTGCGTCTAGATTAGGCCGATTTTCCGAATCCGTCCGAACGATACCGTCGTGTCACTCAATAACTTTGGAAAAAATATTGATAAACAAAAATATATTTCACCGTGACTGTGTAATATAATATAATATATTATGTATTATATTTTATAAAAACAAATTAAGAAAGTCAGTCTGGGGGTGGTTTGAATCCCTAAAAACACCCCCCCCCCTGGTACGCCCCTGTAATAAATTGGCTGTTGCGTTCTAAATCAGCGCGGAAAATAAGTTTGACTGATAATAGAATAGCCATTTATTACTATGCACCTATGTGGACGCTTAAACCCCATGTAACTCGTTTAGTCGCGACATTAATCATCGTCGCTGGAGGAATATTCAAAATCGTTTATTTCAAACATTTTCAATGAAAACCTTGCAAATAATTTATCCATTGCATTTTAAATGTCGATCGCGTGTTATAATATTTAAAATACGAGTATATAAATAAAGTATTATAGGTCTAACGGGAAGTAATACCCCTATACAAGTTCAGAATTTATAGTTATACTCATATTCTCCAATATAGATAGCTTTATTAACTTTAATAGCTAATAAAATTCTGTAATAAACCACATATGAAGTTAGTTCAAAGAGTTTATTCACAGCACACTTCAAAATTTCGTAGGAGTAATTCAGAAGCAGCATGTCTACGTGATATTTCGTTAAAATGTCCGTTCGATGATTCCGGTCATCCGTGAAAATTTATCGATTAAATATAATATTATCACCATAAAAATGGTTAAAGTGTGTATGCATTTCTTTCTAGTTTTTTTTTTATGTCTGCTCTTAATATTGGGTATACTCCAGCAAAGACTGAACATGTTAACAATTTGTGTAACTCATGAAATTAACAATTTTTTTTACTTCATTAAGTTAAAAGTAAATTCCAAAAAAAAAACCAATGAGTTCAATAATTAAATTTTATGCAATTGTTATAATTATTTTTTCCCCAATAAATTTAGTTAAGTTTTACCTACTCAAAATATCTCGACAAATATGTTTTAGCTCGTTGTCATTGAAGTAGGTTATAATTATAAATAATTGATATACGCGATATTGTGAAACCGTTTATAAAATTCTTAGAAAAGACGAAAATATACGAGACTACTTCAATTTTAAACTATGTTCGATCTTTTCATTAAATTCTAAAGAAAAAAAAAATGAAATTACTGCAGTTTAAAAACTTTAACAATTAATAATAAAACATTTTAAAAGAGGGACGAGAGAAAGAATGAAGAAAAAAAAATTAAAAATACGCCAGGTTCTTAAATGTATATAAATATAATATAGTGTTTGATGTGATTTTCTTAACAATTGTATATACGAGTAGGTACCTACTCAACCATACAACCGCGTTTTTTTATCGTCTAGAACCACAGTGCGAATAATGGTCAAGACGAAGCAATATTGGAATCAACTTGGGGCCATATATTTTATCCTAATTACGATTTGCATTTAAAACCATAAACATCTGAAATAACTGCAGTGCATTAGTTCTAGGATACCTACTTATATGTGTATATTAAGATTTAGGACGTCATATACGTTGTCTCAGGAAAATAACGTTACTTATAACGTAAATTGGTGGCGTTTAGGTTGAAAATTAGAGTTTAAACAGAAATAACACAATTCAAAGAGTAGATTATATTTTCTGTACCTACGTAGTTTTTTTTTTTTTAATGTTGTCTTTTATAATTAGACTGACAGTCTAATGACAGTTGACGCAAGTTTGACTTCCTCCTCTCAAGACGATATTCCAGTGACGACGTCGTTTGTCGTGGCGCGTCCACACATATAATATTTGACGCCGATAAAACCGAAAAGTCAACTAAGCGTATATTATTGTAGCTACTAAAACGAGACATAAGACAAGTTCAGTCCGATTCTGGATATTTCCGGGTCTTGCACCGCAGGAATGTTACCGTCATTTAGGAATACGACAAAATTCATACGATACACGACATATCCGGAATATCGCCTTTATCATTATACGAGTTCGGATACGCGCTGAATGTACATTTTTCCATTTTGACTGTTCGATATTGTACAATGTAACATTATGTAGATGGACGGTCGTTTCGTGCTACAATATTATTATAGGTGTCGTATTAAAATATCCACAGTTCGTATGAACGTTATGTTTTCGTTATTGGTCGTTCAAAAATAATACTCGTATAGATATATTATATTATCTCGAAATGTAATATCGTTTTGTCCGCGAAGCGATTGACGGTATTCACGTCGGAGCGATAACTTAAAAATTCCAATGACGTATTATAGTCTCGTCCGAACGGATAAAAAACGAAAACAAAAAAAAACGCCACGTCGTCGTTGATACTCGGCATCCCGTTTTTCTCTGGGTTTTTTTTATGTTTAGATTTTGAGTGTAGCGCGGAATTTATTGGTTTTACTACGATATGTGCTTTTTTTTTTTTGCCTGTTCAGGAACAGCTTTTCTTTCAGAAATCTGACTCTGATCATCGTGGTTTTTTTTATGATAGCCAGCGTGTATTCAGATGATATTTTTCCTAATAATTTTCTTAATAATGAAGGTGAACCGAGAAAAACGGAGTTATTTACAAATTAATAACGGTTTTTGTTATTTTCGATTTGGGTTTTTTTTTTGTTGTACTTCAGTTAAAAATAATCCAGCAAATTTTACTGAATATTTGTTTAATCAATTGACTATATTATGAACGCGGTATAATTTTCAAAATTCGAAAATTCGAGTTGAAAAATCGCTGACAACATTGTAATTTATTTTCTAAATTTCTTAACTAATAAAATTATCAATTTATGTTTTATCGAAACATATTTCACCGTGAACATTTCCCAGAATCGATTTTTGATAGCGATAATAATTTTGAACGCGGATGTGATAATTTGACAGCTATTTTAGTGGTGCATTTATGGCGTGAAGTATGTTCGTCATTTTTTTTTTTTTACTAATTATGTACGTGTCCGACGACGATAGTTAGGTATACGTAAAGTTGTTTTAATCCGTTCGAAAAACGCGTATCCGATTAAAAAAAAAAAATATATAGTTACCGTACCCCGAATAGTTTAACGGAAAAACCGCATGTCATTCCGAAAATACATATATAATATATAGTAAAAAAAAAAAAAAAAAAAAACGATTTTTACACAGACTACACAGATTAACGATTGTTATATTTGTGGTAACAGTTACGGGTATTATATTTAAAGCGAATTTTTCAACGCCGCGTGAGGGTGGAGTATTACCAAAGCATCTATAAGTTTATATAATCGTAACTCGTAACACCGTGTCCAAAATACGTTGCTCTCATTAGCTGGTATGAATTTCACAGTTTAGGTGTATCCTCACTGAAAGACGTATCCAGATCGGGAGCTTGTCGGTTTTTGACTCGGCCGACTCGGTTCGATTTCACACTATCCAGTGCCCCGTCCGTGTAATAAACATATTTTGTCATCGGTTAAAGTCGGAAAACGAAATTAGTAAACACGCGTTAGTTGTTTATGTATGGTCGAGTGAAGCTAATCTAAGATTTTTGTTTAAAAAACAAGTCAAAATTTAAATATCGATTTTTAAGCAAGTAACAAGTGTACTATAATATTACCCAATTACTTTATTATTTGTGTGATAATTATTCATTAAGTTTTATTGTACAATATGTGAGAGTATTTATTTAATTTTAATTGAACTTTTAAACCTGTTGAAATGGAATATTCTAACGAAAAATTTGCTCAGACATCCGGAATTTCCGAAAGACAATCGTTTCCGACGATATTTTTCGACCAGGACCTGGCACGAATTTCGACACGGACCCGGCCCTGACACGTCCCAGAACAGTGGGGAAATAGACTTTTAAACTTTAATTTCTCATTAGACGACGTAAAATGGCCCGTTGAAAAATGTCAATTCATCGTTAAAGTAGTCGTAAAATTGTTTCATCTTGGGGACTTCGGTCTGCACCGCCATTCGGTGTATTTTAACCATAAGTAAATCGTGATTCGTCACGCGAAACCATATCATCGGTAACAGGTGACGGGTAAATAAAAGCGGGAGGGGGGAAGCCTAAACAATATGTTCCACAAATTTTGGGTTCGGTTAGGTCAGGGTAGTAGACCGTATATAATAATCGCCGGCCGAATTATCAAACCATTATTGAATGTACTCAAAGTAGCCGATGATAGCGCCGTATACGGACACGGTTCTAATATTGCGAAGGCTTTTTTTTGGTTATACGCGACCGGGCATTAAATCTGTCGTAAATAAACATTTTAGAGCGGCGTTTCGTTG
This sequence comes from Cinara cedri, assembly GCA_902439185.1. NCBI lineage: Eukaryota > Metazoa > Arthropoda > Insecta > Hemiptera > Aphididae > Cinara > Cinara cedri. Next base: position 969,170 of record CABPRJ010002367.1, on the reverse strand, counting down.
CGTTATGTTTACACGCTCGCTGAAGTTCTCCGCTCACGTGTCGATATTATAATCGTTTGACTGTTTAAGTGTCAACTCGCGTTTACACTATTAAAATAATCGCGCGTTCCGATTTTCCTGTTTCCACAACGAGCTTGGCGTTCGACGGCGAATTTAAATTTTAATATAACCGCGTACAATATTGCATAGTCTCGTCACTCGATTCGGATTTAATCCCCGTGGAGTTTATTGCAGTTTTAATCGCGAAAAGGAATAATTTTTAACATTTTCCAGTTTCCGCTTAAACAATATATATATATTTGTATATATAAAACAATATCATTATTATTATTGCCGTTTGAAAAGTTCAAATGTCTTATTATTATTGTTATTATTATTACAGGCCAAATTATGTCTGTAACCTACAGTGCAGCATTGTTGATCCGAATTTTTGACATTAAAACCGTAAAATACTCAATGGAATGGCGATAAATATAATATCGAACAATATTCGAACTATGCGTCTTCCTTTTTTCTGTATTAAACATTCGATTGGATTATCGTTGAAATAATATTATTATTTCACGTCGGGAAAAATCGGTGAAAAAAAAAATTATTACCTTTCCGCGTCAACACCGCTGAAACCGTCTTTTTTTTTTGCACATTGCGCAGATTCGATTTCATTATTATTATTCGTTTATAACTGCTGTCAATAATTTTTCTTTTTTTCTTTATTAGCATTAAACACCACTTTAATTAGGCACTTTGCTGCCGTGTACAAATTTCTTCCACTGTTCCTTGAATGTTTTTCAATTCGATTTCTGATCCACTATGTCTTCCTTAACCACATCTAACTACCGTTGCTTCAGTCATTTTCTAAATGTTATTAGTAACTATACTTTTTAACTATATTGTTGTTTGCTTTATAAACGTGACTAACCTATTCCATTTTCGTACCCTTTATAAATCGAATTGTACCTACGTACCTGTGGCTTGGTGGAAGAAGGGCTGAAATTTTGATGAAATTTTAATTCCCCATGAGACTCTGTGTGTATTTTATTAAATGTAAATGTTTGTATGATTTTCAATTTTCACAAAAACTTAAAAAATTGTACACTTTTTGTTTTTTTTATTTCGAATTGATTTTTTTTAACAGATTGACATTTGCCCTTCTTGTACCAAGCCACAAATATATATTAATATATTGTACAAATTATCCGTAAGTTGCCCATCATTTGACTTACATTCCCATACTAGAATAACAGGGTTCCAGAAGGGTCCATACATTTTCCATAAGACTTACTCAAAGGTATTTAACTTATTCGCATCCCTTGCTGTTGTAGGCTAGGTACAGCAAGCATATGATGCAAATGGTTCAGATCAAGTAGCATGTAGCTTTTTTTGATTTTTTTAGACGATAAATGCTACTTAAAAATATAACGTGATAGCTATCAATAATAATAATTATTATTTTCGTTTTCTGAGATATAGTTCATTAAATTCATTAATCATTTACTATATAAAACCGTAGAATTCAAACGATTTTTCGTTTCGACGGAATACCCTATATATTTTATATTGCGCGTCATTTGAACAATTCCACGTTTGATAATTTAATTGGACGCTTTTCGACGTAACGGTTATATTTACGTCGTAGTACAATATAATATTTATGTATAAATAAAGTACCTCCCATCTGGTGTACACTTGTTTTTTTAACAACTTTTTTTCGACAGTGTACAATTTTCTCTACGGTCATAAGTCGTAACAATAAAACTGTCGTGAGTTACAATGTCACAACGCAATATAAAATAAAAATACGTTTCTCGTTTGCTGACTTGACCTCATCATCGCGACCAGTGTCAGAACTGCAGCGCTATTAACTGCTATTGGTTGGTCACGGAAATGCCAGATAGATTTATATGACTAGGAGAGAAGCAGAATACTATCTCATCGAATTTACAAAGTATTTCAAGTCTCGATTACTCGCAGAGTAAAAGTTCGTATACACTAGACCAAGGTTGACAATTTGGAATCGGCTCAGAAAAATCTGTACATTCGTGGCCCGTTTCAAAGAATAAACAGCCAGCAATAAGTTAAAACTTGGTCAAACTATATGGAGAATGTCAAACTCGGCATATCGGGAATACCTCATACAAGTGCAACTTGTATAATGCCGTCCCTTTCTGTATAACACGCTTACTTGGGTTGTTATACAGCTATATGGAGCTGAAGGTATATTAACTGATAAACCGATAAGAAATGTTGACATAATAGGTTAGTATCTTAAGCAGCCTCCTTGATCGTTGTTTTGACCCAGTGCGCTTAATAATACGAAAAGCAACTGCGAAAGCCGGAAAGATACGCCTGACTTATCGATTATCAATATTCAATTCGTCGGGGTTTGTATCATTAAAATTATAACATAAGTACTAAAGAGTAAACACTGCAGACACTGTGGCTCACGGAGAATTTTCCGATTTCCCGGTAGACCTATCGGGGATTCTAGACCTTGGTCGAAACAATCGTGCCGTGAATTATTTAATATAACAGTAACGCCGTTGAAGTTAAGGAAGTTCGTCGTCGTACGTATATAAAAGTGGACTAAGACGAACGGGAGGAAATAGAATCGAATATTAAGTCGCATAATTGTTTTTAGAATGGAAATAAGTTATAATTTATGAATTTATTGAATTATAATTTAGAGGACGTCAATTAACTCGTTTGAAATAACTTTTGATTGTATTAATTCATTTAAATAAACACAATTTTTCGGACAAATAATTATACATACATGTGTTACCTACGATAGTTAGTAGATCAATGTAGTTTTTTGCATAAATGCTATAACGGCCTAAAAATCGTATTTGATAGGTAAACAGCTATCCTGTACAAAAGACTCGCAGATTTGTGAAATGATGTTAAAGCGATTTGGCCCTTCGCCAGTTTTTCTTTTTTGTTGTTGTTAAACGAGACGCCGCGAAAAAACACTATTTTTACGTGTTGCTGAACTCGATTGTTAGATACTCATAATAATATTATATTATAGTCATCTCGTTATAATTTAACAAGATTAGACAATTCATTATTCTATAAATATTTTGTTATCGTCTTTATTATAGTATAATATATAAAGCAGTGAGACAGTAAACAATTTTTGATGACGACAAAAGGTACTTGAACATCCGGCAGGAAATAATAGTATTTTATACAATCATATACGTGTATTATATAATATGACATCGTTTAAATTTTTAAAAATATTCGCAAACGTTTGGAAATAACAAATCGTTTTTTTTTCTACGGGTATTTTTCGGCAGTGTTGGGGAAAAATAATCAATATTTTTTATTACACGGATAAAAAATAAATACAATGACTTAAGTTTTGTCTAATATGGAGATGATACAAGATAATTTGCAGATATTCAAATGACATAAAAAGATATTATTACGATGATTCATAAAAAAAAAAATAAATAATTTGCATAAGTGAGCAATTCAGATTTAAATAATTTTATTAAATAATCAAAACAATATGGATAAGTAATTGTCTAATTGATAAGTAAAACATCGTATAAGTAAATCTCTATAATACCTTTATTTTAATACGAAAATTAAAAAAAATATGCTTGGGAAATATTATGTTGACGATGAGTTATCTGTATTCCCTCAAAGTAAATTTTCTCCATAAAAACCACCGTATACCCTTTGGGCGGTCTTCGTTTGAGCATTACTATTGTCAATTTTGACCTTTTTCATAAAACAGTTGCGCATCGTACGATTTTTGTGTTTTAAATCTTTTGCACATCGATATTAATTAACAATAGAACTGACAAAAGGTATATTTACCCAAAAACTTCAGTTTTTATCTAAGCTTAAAAATTCACTTATCTCTAAATTTATTATACAATTTTAAAATATTGTACAGATATTTCTGTTTTAAAATATATATTATGTACCGTAATAATATTGTGTAAGTAATCGACTGATCAATTAGGTTTCATTTTGTAAAAATAATGGGACGTAACAATATACCAAGTATTGCTTTATAATATTATTTTCAGTGCTTAATTTATTTATGTATTTATTCGTTAACATAATATTAACAATTCATTTTTACTATATTGTGTTTTTATTTTGTATTTTAACAATGCCTATAATGTGCCTAATTCAAAGGTTTATAAACACAATTTATTTTTAATTAATTTTTACTCAAATAATCAAATTTATAATTGATTAATTAAATCTTAAATTCTTAACTACAGAATAATTATACACAACATTTGGAAATTTTCGTGAATTTTGTCAAAATTTAAACGTTGAATGCTTATTTTAACAAAAACTTGTGTTTATATGTTATTTTACACCCTTCTATTGTTCGGTATGTTGATGGGCATATGATGTACGATAATCTGGTGCAGGTATACAGACAATGTGCAAATTTTTTACGGTCACCCATTCCTTCTAAATGGAATCCAGGTGGTATACGTCGGATGTAAAAGTCTTATCTTTCAGGATGTCATTCAAATTTTTAAAATGATTTCCGAACTTTATAAAATTGGAGAAAATTTGGAAAACTGACCCCACGGGTAATGCGAATATAACAACTATAGAGCTATACATGATTACATTTAATGGAAAATGTAAAAGAAAGAAGCCAGACGTGCTCCAGATAGGTCATTGTTATTAGCGGGAATTCGAGAACGTAGGATACACAAAAACAGTTTAGAAATCTACACTGCAGTATGTAACGGTATACTTAATTCGTTTCAAACGATTCTGATTGAAGTTCGGTTAAAACGGCTATTGATATTGTTTCTTAAACGTATAAAACAATAATAAATTGTAATTATTTTTGTTTTTTAATCAATTTTATCATGAATTTGAACTTGAAAAAATTTAAAAATTCCGTTTCATTAGCTTAGTGCGTTAATATATTCATCCTAACCTACTACTAGGATAATTTATTTCAGAACACGGTCGAGATACATTTTAACCGGCTGTTGGAAATAAACTAATCGAAAATGAAACTATACAAATTCTTAATATTATTGTATTCTTGTATATATATATATATATATATATATAGGAGTAAATATTAATAATGTAAAACCGGTAATGTCGATAAAACGTCCGTACAAAAATAGTCTGGGAGATTATTTACCCCGCTCGAGTGCTTACAGGTTAAAAACGTAGACACGTGGCACCCACCTCAAAAAAATCCTGGTTGCACAACTGACCTATTTTTTTTTTAATCAATTAATCTTTCCCTTCACTAGTATAATATATGTAAAGAGGGCAAACAATTTCATTGCAAGTACCCATTGAATTTTATAGTGCAATCATTATTAATATTTTCCGTTTAGACAGCTTAGACACGTATTTGTTATAGTGAACAATAACTATATTGTAGAATTATTATGATTACATGCATCGTTTGAAATTCACGTCTGAACGTAACGATGAATTACGATTCTGAGTAAAGATCGGTCTTTCGCGTTTTGAAAAGTTTTAATTTTTAAGATTTTTTTCTTCGAAAATTGAATTTAGAATGCGTATGAAAAAATTGACTACGTTGTATTATGCTCAACTATTTTTATTTTATTTTTCATATCAAATATGATGGATTCCGCGTTATATTTCCGAACATTTCATATCCGTTTATCGTCCCGAACGATCTTAAAAATGACAATTAAAGTCTTCATTCGTCGACCCGTTCATTTAAGAAGATGCGGATAAGATGTTCCGGTTTCGTCCGGAGGAAATATTAAACGTACGTTTATCATTACGGAAATGACGGTTTAGGCGATTTTACCAGCGCATAGACACCCTTGTACGCCGACAATGACCGCGGGCTTATATATTTTTGAAAAATGACTACAGTCGTATTATAATATACTGTATAGTATATCGGTCGCGTTCGTATAGTAATATATTTTACGTAGAACAACCCCGGAGACTGAAAACGTGTAGTTTCGAAAAAAAAAAAAAACCGAAAAACGGGAATGAACGTAAGGTAGACACGCGTTATTCCGCATCGTGTCGTATTTATATTTTATTAAAACTTCGCGTCGTTGTCTCGAAATACGGTTTAAATTTTAAACTACAAATTATTATTACGATATATAGTATATTATAACATATATAAATTTATATGCGTGTATATGATTTAACGTTCCCAAGATTGTACTTGCACGTTATAACGAAAAATACGTGCACCTATATACGACGAAATCCCGAGCCGGTCGGACGCCGGTTTAATATTTTATCGCGCGCTCGTATAACAATAATCGGGGCCTCGTGAGTTCGCGCGTAATGTTAAAAATAATGTAAATCTCGAATGTTAATGAGAATTCCAAAAGATGACCACTTCAAAGTACCGTCCAGAGGACATTTCCTTTCAGAATAGAGGCTATACTTGATAATCGGAATAAGCTTACTGATAGAACAAGTGTTAACATAAAAAAAAAAAAATAAACGTCATTGCAAAACCAATACATAGCTTCTCCGCTCAGAATCTAAAAATAATTTAAACGGAAACTAGTTAGTTGAAAATTTCTTTTTGTGAGTTGTGTTTTCCTTTTTATTTTTTTAATCGATAGATTACGTATATGCGCGTATATACGATGTATCGGTAAAGATGACAATTTTACCGAATTGCACCTAAAATTTACAAAAATATTCACTATTAAACTTTTTACTCGCACAACTACATATTATGCAACGGACTTGCGAATGCAAGGATAAGTAACGAGTAGGAACGCAAAAAAAAAACCGTTCTAAAAAAATAAAATAAAAACGGAATAGTTTTTTTTTTAAAAAACGTGTTCCTCGTTTGTTTCAAACGCGATTTGTTGTAAATAGCATATTGAAATAACAGTTGATGCCGTAATCATATTTAAGAATAAAATGACGACTGTTATCGAGGAAACGTCAATGCTTCGTCCGAAAGCCGTTATTTTTTTTAAAACGTACCTATAATATGAAACGCGTATGAATATCTCCGCTCTCCAGAACATGATATTTATAGTTGATTTAATACAGTTGTCGAACGTTTTAAACGGGCGTTCAAAGCACTCGGCTGCCCCCCCTCCCTCCCCGTTTACGAGCCCCGACCGTAATATTATTCGTGTACGCAGCGTGTTAATACTATTATCATAATATTATGCCGGTGTCGATACATCACGGCGAACAGTATAAATATTTACGAGGAAATTAAATTCGGCTGCGGAGGCCGTTGTTTGTAGACGGTGTCGATTTTCCGGCGATCATTTTCGGGACACGCGCGCGCGCGTTTCGGATATCCGCGGTGGGCGTACTCGCTTGTGTGTACACCGGGTTTCCTTAATTTCCGTAACCTCAATATTTCGCGTACAATAACGCGCGTCTGGTCGTATGCAACCGACACCCCGAGATCCCGACACCGATTTTCGCGTGCACGACTGTGCGAGAATATAATAATACGACGGTACGCCCATGGGCGCAAATTGATCAGGGGCTAGGGCATAATAAAATCAAACACCGAAACGTGCTTAAAATAAAGTTATATTAAATATGTAATAATAATTGAAATTTTTGAAATCCAGGGGAAATAGACGCCCTGTCTCGGTTATCCATGACAACCTTATCTTTAATCTGTTTTAACCTTAAGAACCAGTATTTCCTCATCATCTATAATATAAATGAGAATTTATAACCATGACGTTTCTAAGGTACCAACTAGAACCAAAACGCAACAAAAAAAAAAGTCGTTTGTCGTGTTTTGATTGGAACGGGATTTCTACGAGAAAATAAAATACACATCATAGTGAAACCAATAGATCCCTCGCTTCACTCGGAATCTAAAACGGCAAAAGTTAAATGTTCATTTTCTTCGTGTTACACCTGGCAAACATCAATCGAAACATCTTAAAATCGATTCCGATCACCTCCGCGGTAGACGGTCATATATTACGACACACTCCCAATCATGTACAGGAACATAGGACTCGTCGCTCCTTTGAGCGGCTTGTAATGTTATTTAAGAAACTTACGGTTTCATAAAAAAATACGACGACGGTGGGTTTGATGGGAAAATGTTTTCAATTATCGTACGGCGTGCGTTCATTTTCATTTCTTTTCTTTTTATTTTTTTTTTTGAACTCGGTCGACGACGTCACACTCTGGAGCAACAGATGGGTGCGGTGAATGAGCTACGACCGAAATTCGTTAGTGGTTCGCGGTTTTTCGTGTTACTATCATACTATGATTGATGTAGTCGTAAGTATTCGTCTGAGTTTAGTTACGCGGAAATTAAAATACCAATGTTAATAAGGCCCAGAGTCGTTTAGAACGAAAAAACGACGCCGAAAATTATTATCTTAATGGTGAAACGAATGGCGTTACGCTATTCAACGGCGGTTTAACGGATCCTCCGGCGGTCCCTAAGATACAATGCGAATTGTCCGCGCTGCGAAAGCGATAAATCGGTACGGGTAAACATTAATATGGACTGCCGCGAACGGACGTTTAATTATTATTATGCGATCGGGCGAAATGTATTTTTCTCCAGTTCAGTATAATAATAATTATAATTTGTACAATTTACACGGCTGCAACGCGTGCCATTAATAATTGTTATTAGTTACGATTTAAACCGAACGTAGACGCTATTAGTCCGTAATTGACGATTCTGTAAACGAACGTGGCGAATAGTCGATAATCGGAAAAAAAAAAATACTATTATCATAATATAACCGTTATTGTACGCGTACAGCGGCGCCGAACTAATTTTTTTCAGGTGTGCCAGTGAACACAAGTTTGATTTATGCCCATCTACCTCATCTGTACACGGTATTAAACATCGTCGTCGTTATCTTCAAGTGCAATCCGTATAAACGATTTCGAATACGTTGAATAGATGATAATGTATTGCGGCGACGATAATGCCATCGGTTTGTGCAAATGCACCGTTTAACTATTAATAACTTATTGATTATTAGATCGACCGGAGCGGAAAATAACATTGAAATAATTAAGTATCGCTGTTTCGCCGTTTCCTGCATTTTTTTTTGGATTTTTAATGGATTTTTAATGGATTTACAAGTTATTTATTTATTTTGTCCGTCGATATTATACGCTAAAGTCATTTCGATTATGACGCAATATTGTTCACGTGGCCCGTTTAAGTTTTACATCCCAAAGAATGTGAATCGCAGACACTAGTCATAATGGCCGCGCGTATTTATATTTCGTACGCAATAAAACTCTGTATATTCGTTTCACGGCTGTCGTTCGGGTCGAAATTCGATTACTGAAATTCTTGTCGTGTGCTGCGCGGTGATCGCGGGGGTAAAATCCGAATACGTTCATGAAGATCATAATAAAATTGTCCACGGCGAATAATAGGCGCGTCGAACTTCGGAGAAACAATTACAGTATTGCCCGTGTACATTTCCCGTAGCGATCCACAACCGCGCGCGCGTTCGATATACAGGCACAAACCACAAACGGGAAGTCCTCGAATTCATATCGCGCGGACATGTTCCGTCGCTACAATAAACGCGCATGGTATTAATACCGTTAATACGAAATTTATATTTTGAAATATTTCATTATATTTTTGTCGACGTCTCCCGGGAAACATTTGCGTTGACGCCCGGTAAAATACTACATTGTTATACTGTAGGTATATGCGCCGGTCTTAAAATTGTCGACAGTGATAAACCGCCCGTATACGTTTTTCACCCCCGAGGCCTCTGTCCGCGAATATATATATATAAAAAAGACCCGTTACCTTTTCGGAACGACCTTGCTTTTTAATTTTTATCAAACTTTCCGTTTGGTCGTATTTTATAGACTTAGTCTCCTGTAGAGGGTACAAGTTTCAAGAGACACGTCGCGAAATTTTATGACACAGGAAAATCAGCGTGTCGTCGATGGGAATAAGAAACGAATTTACATTAGTTTGTGTTCTTTTTTTTTTTTTATTTTATTTTTTTTTTCTTACGAGTAATACGTACAATAATATACGTAAAATGAAACCGTACGAAAATATCCATTATACGATATTAACTTTTTACAAATCTTGTTCACCAATCGCTACGCGGTACCCAATTAAAATATTATAATACACAATGTTTAGGGTGCGGGTTATAATGCAGATTGTATTTTTTTCTGAATTTCCTAAAGCAATGCTTTTGCAACACAATTCTTTGCAAGTACCGAATAATTAAAATACGAAAATTTTATTTTTTATTTTTTGAACTTATTTTTACTTTTAGAATATTATTTTACATTTTAAATGCAATTTTAGGGTTTTACGTCATTTTTTATTATTTATAAAAACTTCATTGTGTTATCAAAAAATTTGATAGAAATTATTTCAATTTCATCCTAAAAGAAAAAACAAATAATTTCTATAATTAAAATGCATTATTACCTTACCGATTGTACCTACTAGACAAAACGATGCCGAATGCAATACAGAAAACGATAAGCTATTCAATATCAAAGTTGTAATGTCGTCTTATTGCACTATATACACTGTTGTGTTTCGTATATTGCGTTTATTCTCGTCTTTAACTGATTCACGAATGACACGAGAAGAAGAAAAAAATTAATTAATCATTACAAATATGTATACCTAATAAAAAAAGTTTTTCAACGTTCAAAATAAATTTTGGAGCATTTTTTAAACTTTTTCTTTTAATTGCATTAAATTGCATTTTTTTAGGGAATTTGTCTTGTGTTTTAGAATATATATATATATATATATCGAATACGATTCGCGTTTATTGCGCTCGTTTATTTAACATCTTCACGGATCGTGATAACGACGGTACAAGATGACTTCAAAAATAAAATTTCAATTGTTAAAACTCAAATTTAGAATCAGTGAAAATTTAATGCAACCGATTCGACGGCCTCGAACCATCATTGTGGACACGATTATCGATCTACCCGACGTGGTTTTTTCGCCTTTATAGGTTTAAGGTTTTGGGTTTACACTAAGGACATTATAACTTCATTGTCACGTAGTATCGACTGTTTCCGAATTCGGACAAGATTTGTACGTTTCTGCATCCGTACCTCGATTTTTCGACCGTTTTATTTATTTTTTATTTTCATCGGTGGGGAAGTGGATGTGGCCCGCTTACATATATTACAACATTATATGATATTTTATTACCGCGGCCATCGCGCAGTCGATTGTTGCAAAAACAATAATACCCGAGGAACGAATCCCCGATTCGGTAAATTATTTTTCTCGTATAATCTTAACCGCGTTCGCGATGCACAGTATTGTTTTCTATTTTATTGTTATTATCGTTTCGAACGTGATTTATCGAACGTTGCACTCCGCGGTCGTCTCGAGATCGCAATTTCATCCGTTGGAATAATGTTATTATTGTTGCATATATGCGTGGGGTAAGGTACGCGAAATACGACGACGATGAGGGTAAAACTTACGCGTACAATCAGAAATTCAAAACTAATGAAGAACGTTCGATGGCCGACAACGGATTATATTATTATTATTTCCATATACATAAAATGCTACTACCGCTGACGTGCGTACCAATGTTTTATGAGGGAAGTTGAAAAGAAAGACATAGCATGGAGTAATTTAACTCTGTACCGAACCTAATCCAGTGGCGGCTATCTCTAAAAATACAACAGGTTTTCTCTTAAAAAGAACTATTATCAAATCAACAAATCAACTATTAGCAAATACCTATTAATTTTTTGGTTATTCCAAAAAATACTTTTCTCGTGGTTTATAACATTTTCTTTGTATAAACATTTTTTTTTCTGTTTTTAAACCGACAATCGTTTATTGAGTAATTCAAATACGATTTTATACGGGAATAAGTAGGCTGACCAATATTAATACGATATCAATGAACACGTCACTATTATACTGGATATTTTAATAAGAGAGATGTAAATTTATATAATGTATATACAATGAAACATGGCGAAAAAAAAAATACGTGTGAAAAAATACATAGCAGTCTTGCAAATTTATACTGAGGTCGGGAAGTATGAGATCTTATGGCAACAATCTACATTAAAACTTCTATAAATAGATGAAGTTTTACTTCAAATACATTTTGGTATTGACGTTTTAAATTGCCATCGACCCGTTGACGAGATATTTTACTTTTAAGTTTGGGTACGAGGATAGTAGTGGAGCAACATTTGTGTGGTAACGGGGCGCACGACTCCATTGTTCCCCTCTCAACCCACAAACCGGCAAACTTAAAAGTAGAATATCTCGTCACCGGTTCGACGGAAATTAGAAATGTCAAGTCGAAAATGTATTTAAACTAAAACTTAATCTATTTACGGAATTTACAATATCGTTCGACGTTCGAAAACCATAAGTGGCCAGTGGTTTCACAACATAACATATATAGGGTAACAACAATAAGAGCTCTAAATGTTCCATAAAACAAATGCTGAAAAGAATTAATACTTTCCGAGATAATGAGTCTCTTGAGTTATGTTGATTTGTATAGATACGATAAATAATAAGACGATTTTTTTTTTCTTCAAAATCTAATAACATATACGAATATTGTTCCCTGCCGTACAGGCAACAGCCCGTCGCCGTATATCCCGACGACGATGTATTTCGATATGCGAAAACCGGTGTGCCTTTTATATTTACAAAGGTACCGACGACAAAATTCGACGACGACGTGTCGGAAAGCAATATAATATTTTTTTATCCGCGGTACTCTTTCGATAAATTTTTATATTCGGGAGTGCGTCACAACGCCGTTTGAGAGGAGGTAAGCGATATTTTGTTTGACGAGACTGATGACTTTTTTTTCCCTTCTTTCTATATAATATTATATGCAACACATGTAGAATAACTTAACCCGCCAACCCACGCGTTGCTTCACTGTAGATAGCAAATAGGTAGGTAGGTATATCGTATACTATATTTTTTCATTTTTTTTCGACCGGCACTTACGATTAGGTTAGGTAGTATTGCATGGTACCGCTAAATTTGACGGAATTACGTACTATTTTTTTTTTTTTACTCTCATAATTTAGTTTTCTAATAAAAAAAACAAACGCACCCCGCCTCCCGCGTTCACGGGATCTACAGTCGTTGAAAATATCGACTTTTTCTCCTGTCCTTTGTACAATTAATTATTAATGTATACAACGACGGCATATAGTGTATCGTATATACGTAGCGAAGTCCTGCAATTCAATTAATAAACTTGGTGTTTTTCCTTTGAGAAACACGCATACTTTTAACTAAAACTAATTCAATTTCCGATTTAATCAAATAAATAATTACGTATTCACGTCCACCAGCGTCATACGTGTTCTCGCGATCACAAGACGATTTTAGTAGACCGCAAACACTGGCAAGGATAATACTGGCACATAATACGTATAATGTAAATTTATACATATATAATTTTTTTTTTTAAATACCATACTTTTTTAGACGGGTACATACGTAGTGTCAAGTAAGTATCGATCATTCTGTACATATATGTGCGTATAGAACAGACGATAATATTACGGTCACGGAATTACATAAATCAAACCGATATAGATTACGCCACTGTACGTACAACATTATCTAGAACAAAATCAAATTATACTATTATTATTATCTAGAATAAAATCAAATTTCCCAACGTTCCCAACGATGGGTACCATATAGATACAGGTACCGCTCTCGACAAATTATACGTCTTCGTTGCTTAATCGAAATATCAACACGTTTATTATTATGTGCTTCGTACCATGAAGTGCGCTGTAATTTCGGGCGATTTGTTAAAACTATCAGATTTTTAAACAAGAATGACTTTTTTTAGTATTTTTGTGATATAAAATCAACGATGCACAATTTTCCTTTTCCTACGGTAACCGTTTGACTTCTTAAACAAGCAGTCTATGTATAGCCCGAGTAGTTTTTTCACTCAAGTTACCCGTCATAACCCGCCCTCCTAATTATAATAATAATATATCTTAGATTCGGTTAAGGGGTTTTTTTTTTTTTACTCCTCAGCAGTTATTATTTTCATGTAAATATACCTATAATACGTACCAATAGTATTGCAAAATTCCCCCACCAAAATTCCTCCCACCACGGTTCATCAAAATGTATCGATTTACGTGATTTTTGTTTTATTAAGGTATGTTATACAATTTTTTGACGAAAAAACCGACGATCACGCGATTATTTTAAATCTTTGATCTCAAAGGAGAAAAACTTAAGTTATTTTCATAAAAATTTACAAAATTAAAAAAGAAATATTAATATGTACTTAATGAGACCTTTTTAATAATAACAACCAAAATTATGAACATTAACAATGAATTGTTTTAAAATTACATATTATTATTAATTATAATATAAGCAAATCATTTTTTTCTCTTTTTCTTTCTGCGTCTACCTACCATAATAATTCCAATTCCGAAAATAAATCATAAACGTGTAAACTCGTTAAAAAAAAAAATCAAATCAATCGAAGAAAAAAATATAGCCAGATTTATAAACATTTCAAAGTAATAATATTACTAAAGTTAAAAGCGTAAAAATTGTAAATATCGTATACGTACCCATGCTAAAGTATATTATGTTAACAATTTCTTCCTCCCTCGAGGGACCCTATATACCAGCAACAAAAAGTAAAGCACTGTTGTACAACGTTTCAACTACTATACGTCTTGTTCGATATTTGCAGATCGTTGTACGATGCAGGTAGGTAATAATATTCCGATCGGGTTTCCGATCGGAATATTCCATTAAAACTTTTACTATCGAATAAATATTCGGATGTATGTGATAAAATATACACCGGTAGGTGGTAAAATATATTATATTATGTTTGATAAACTGAAGCATCAGTTGTTCTATGTGGGACATTGATATTACATACGTATTATATTGAAGTCATTTTTGTTTTGTTTTCATTCCTTTCACTAATCTGCAACTTGTTTTCAATAATTCGTTTTACTGTATCAAATTTTCATTTTTCGTAGTCATTAATGTTATAGCATAATAATATAGTGTTTGCCATCCCATGATCTAGTAAGTTTTGTGCGTATTTCATGAGTACATTTGCAGGAGAATGGCGTTTAAATACTACCGGGCCATAGTTTAAAATGTGTATTGTTTGCAGTATATGCGAGTACGTACGTTTTGTCTTCAAATTCGTGTTATCGAGTAGAATGGTCGAGTTGAAACAAACGCGATGGATCCCGCCAGTAGTTAAGAAACCGAGATAGACTTGGAAAAAGAAATACTCCCATTGTAATAATAATACATAGTAAAATCACTAAAAACAAAGTATATATGGATTTTTACCGACCGTCGTCATGTTCGGTTACTCATCAGCAAATCTAGATGATTCGTGACCTATCGGCAGTTCTCCAAGTAGTCCGTATAGGTCGTGTAATGTTAAAAAGGTTGGGATATACTGGTTTAGATGTGTAAGTCTTTGATGATTATATCGGATCATTTTGTCACAGAACTACAATAGACACGCTGCAATTTGTATAATAATCGTTACGGCAATACAGATTAAGTTTGTACCGGCATAATGACATTATTCCGAGATTCTATTGTTCCTCGGCTACGGCGACCGTAACTTTTGAGAAAATACTAAAATTTCATTAACACGCAAACACACGCCCCGAAGACATCACGAAATAACGATTTAATCGTTACCGATATGTTATAATCGCGGAAATAGAACGTTATGTTATTCTTATCATAAATTATGATAAGAGATATACCTATTATATTATGAATCATAATATAATAAGTTTAGTATAATACCTACTAGGCGTAATGTAACAACCGTAATACCTATTAAAATATTGTAAAAATCCGTATATCACATAAGCTCGTATAGATTATGACTGCGTGTATGGGAAATACAACGGAGACTGTATAGCATTTTAGTCACACGTAGTTTTCAAAATATTATGTTTGCTAGGTAGTAAAAGTTTCGTAAAATTAATTTTGATCAATATAACATTACAAAATGATCTTGGTAATCAGTGTTTTTGTTTTTAGAGATAATATTATACAGAACATATCCAAATTAGTTTTTTTAATATTTTGTTTATTAATAAAAAGTTACAGATACTTGTCATTAAAAAAATAGGTAAAAAGTCGGTACACAAGACCAAAAATTACGAATATACAGTAGTTAAAAACAATTTTCTAAATATTCTCCGATTTATTAAAATTTGAAAATTACTTTCTACTTTTGTATAATCACTAATCCACAAATCAACTGCTCGATAACCATTAAGGAAAAGGGTGGGGGGGGCTACAGCCGATTTACTAACAAATATGACGTTTTTGTTTAGATAAATAAGCGGTGTAAAATAAGATTTACTTTTTAATGTCTGATTGGCATCTTTAAAGTAGCTATGTACGGATTTATTAGCAAATTGTCTAGATTATCTAGAAAGTAGATCGTTTGATATATAATTTGGTATGTTTGAAATAAATGCAATTTTAATTTTATAATAAACATTTTCAAAAATAATTTCTTAATTTTGGAGATTTTTAAGAATGAAAATTGAAAATCAACTTTCTCAATTACCTAGAAAAAGGTATAAAAAAATGCATACATACTTAAGAAATTAAAATCAAACATTAGTATTTTTAACTATCCGCCGCCTATTGTTCTAGAACTTAGGTAAAATAGACGTGTTCCTACCACGTTAAAATAAAAATAAAATTAGAGAAAAATTTGTTTACAAAATATTTCGTTTTCATTGGTAGTTACAAGGAATACATTTTTTTTTTTTTAAATACAGAATATATCACAGTTATTAGAAAAATTAGTTTTTTAATTTCCCTTTCATCACCGATATCAACGAAGAAATTATACTATGGTGATAATCGTATGCTGTATGACACAAGAAAATTTATTCGCCGCCGTGCTCGGTGGAATATGGTTTAACAATATTGCAATACTGTATTATTCGTCTGGAAATCGTTCGGGTTTATACACAAACTTAGAAACTTAGAACAATTATTATTATAATTATGAATAGCTAAACTGCAGTTTATATTGTATTAATATAATATACAACGCAGAGAGTAACTAACCGGAAAGAATTTTTTAAAACGATAAGGGCTTATAATATTCGTATAATTATTTCGGTGTACACAACGATCTAAGTAGATAAATTATTATGTTGTTTTCGGGGCGTGTTTACTTGAACAAACTTTTTGTCAAAAACGCTCACTGACCTATAAACGAAAAAAAAAAAAACAAAAATTATAAACCGCAAAGTTTTATGACAACTATACGTGCATTTTTCTTTATACATGTATAACTGCAGCACACGGTACGAGAAGAGAAATACTGAGAATAAATAATGTATAGGTAAACGCGGGAAAAGTTTTCAACGAGAATAATTTTTTTTTTTTTTAATAAAGACTTATAGTCGAATAATATTATGTTCAAAATGCATTCATAACAAGGATATTGATGAACAATTTTCCATTGTCAATATCATTATGTACCCATCATCAAAATAATATAATATCTTATACCGGAATTCTGAGTATTGTAAATATAGGTACTTCGGTAGATTTATTTGAAAATAAAACTCGAAAACTTGTTTAAGGACACCAGAGGAGAAATATAAATAATAAGCTCGAGAAATCTGTACGTTTTGATGGGTGGCGGTTTTTTTCGCCACTGTGCAAGATCATCATCATCATCGCTTGATCTCTTTCTCTTTCTATATAAATATATTTATGAGATAATATTTTTTATACTTTCAGTTTTCAAAGACGCGACCCTTCGGCGTCATTGTCCTACATAATAATATATAAGTACATGAACGAGTTAATACACACTATATTATGCACATTCAAAAGCGACAGAAAATCGGGTTAAAAAAAAACGTAAATATCGTGGCGTTTTAATTGAAATCGGAATTTAAACACAAATAATAGCATTTAAAGAGGAACATATTTTCTAGGGCTGAACGCAGTTTTTTTTTTAAAAACAAAGTTATTATACACCACCGTGTTAGTTATTCTCTTTTTTATTTTTTTTAAATAGCTTTAATTCTTTGAGCTTTATTATTCATGATGTAACATCTATTCCAATCTAAATGCCACAAATCACGATCGAAATAACGTTATTTTACTGTATTAGAGTGTCTCTGCGAGTATGCCAGGTGTGACATCCTCTCAACCGAAATATTGTAGATATGCCCACGTGTTACATGTGCATAATTTGTTATTTTTAATAATTATGACTGCAATGTAACTATATCTCATAA
The DNA here is from genome assembly GCA_902439185.1 of Cinara cedri. NCBI lineage: Eukaryota > Metazoa > Arthropoda > Insecta > Hemiptera > Aphididae > Cinara > Cinara cedri. The sequence goes on along the minus strand of CABPRJ010002367.1, from coordinate 950,912 downwards.
TGTATTCTGCAGTTTCCTGAAATGTAAATACACATTAAGAACGAGTATTGGTCATTGTAGTAGAATTTCATCAGATGAGTGCGATTGACGTACAATAGATTGGTTAGAGCTGATCTCGAATTTTTCGATATCGTTATATAGGTATATCTATCTAAAAGTCATTATGCGCCGGTTTTGTACGTAATAATTGTTTCGGCGTTTGACAACAAAATAAAACTTTGGTTAAAACGTTCGGTTTCATTGAAATTATTCGCAAGTTAAATAATTTTCGCCATTCATCATTTGGATTTGGAATTATCCATTTCAAACATATCGGTAGCCGTTATAACCCGTCATACATCATATGACGGGCGTACAATTATTCCTGATATTCTGTATACTAATATAATATTTCGTTTGCTTTGCGCGCAGACGTTATCCAAAAATTAGTTAATTTATATTTGATGGGGTTGGTATGGTTTTAGTGTGATGGACTTCAAACACCGCGAATATAACCGGACCGCTTTAATATGTACTTTTATATGTACGTAAAATGATTAGCTATGCTCTTGTGACGGTTGAAATCGACTATATTTGCGGTCAAAATATTATCACTGTATAATAGTTGACATTTTTTAATTTTCCGAACTATTTAACTAACCGTTAAATCATTATTGGCAAACTAAATTTTGAATATTAAAAAAAAAAAAAGCCAAAAACAATGATCATATTCAATATTTAAACATTTTAGCAAAGTGAAAATATAAAATAATAATATTCTCATAAATTCAAATATATTACGCAAAATGCCGTGATATTTATAATTTACATTCAAATTTTGAACTCTGAACGGATATTTTTTGTTTAATCTACTAAGTTATGCGTAACACTTTTTTTTTGCCTCCAATTACAAATTATAACTAACCACAAGTAAAATGTTCAAGCATTATGCTTTGGCAAAATAACTTTATCCACATAAAACCAAATAAAATACCTAAAAACTTCGAAAATGTAAAGTTCCTATGTAGTTAAAATATAGCTCAAAAATCACTATAATGATTTGAAAAGTATATCATTCGGGAAAAACTAATATGTGTTGTTTGAACACATTGGGTGTCGAAAATTATATCTAATTTAATTACAAAAAAAAAATCTAAAATAATAACGAAATCGTTATTGCTATACATTATTTCATTTATTCTAGGATTTTACCGATTATTATGAAAACTATGGGTAAAATCGATAAAAAAATCTTCCCAATATACCAGTTAAATAAAATTTACTCTTAAAAAAGATGTTAAACTTTTGTAAACCGGAGAAAACTTTCTGGAGAAAAAGTTGTCTACAGACAAAAAAAACACACACAAATTATAGTAAGACCAAGTTATACCAAATTGTAAAATATAATTTATTTTACGAGATTTACGTCTGGAAAAGTATATCCATACGTTTGATTGCGATTTAAATAACCGACGGGAGGTGAGTTGAAGCAGGATTCAAATGTAATGAACTACATTGTAATTACTATATAAAAAGTATAATTTGACTAAAAAAAGCAGCATAATAATGTTTTTATTTTTAATCTTATCTAATATTAGAAACGATTTCGTCTCTAATTTTATTAACTACACTAAGAAATTTAACCGAGACATCAAACTCCTCGTTGAATTACACGGCTCCCTACACTTTATTTTGTTGGTAATCTGGTTTGAAAAAAAAAATCGTTTATTACATTATTACAATATTTTCTAGCCAAACAGGATTCGAATGAAACCAATTAAAATAATATTTTGTAAATCTGGAAAATTTTACAGATTGAGTGAAAAAATAAACGTTCTGCAAAGTCGAAAAAATTAATTCGACCGAGTACCTACCTATAGGTACACAAACATAATTATACATTGAAGTTTTTATAACAATTAAAACATTTTGACTGCTAAGAGCAAAATAAATAGTACGATTAAAAAAATGTATTTAGGTGCCACCACTTTTATTGACTTTTGTGTAGTAATAAATACAATCAATTGGTTTTCACCGGTATTACCGTTGTATTGATTTCCTGTAGATTGAAGTTTTCTAATCAAAAATGCACTACGGATTTAGTATTTGAGTATGTACTTGAATTATCGCACAAAACGTGCGTATGTCTATGGAATAAATTGCAGATCGATTATGTTTGGGTAAGTTTTTCTATTTAATGTATAATATTCTGAGCGCAATGAATATCACTTTTACTACAATGTATGCATTTTTCAAATCTGTTAACACCTTTTCTGTCAAAAATCTTGTTCTGATCAACCACTTCAGGGATATAGCTTATGGTAGCAAATTTTGTCTAGTTGGTCTATTGAGAGACAGTAAAAAATTATCTATGATTCAAACAACTTTTTATAGGTTTACCCTACTTTCTGACTTCCTATTAGAGCTCTGCATGATCGAGTTTTTAAAGGCCTGACCCGACCAGTGAAGTCAAATTAAGATCGGGACTGAACCAGACTAATGGAATCAACCATGGAACCGGACTGGACTAGACCTTTTATTTTTTTCATGAATAAATAAGACCGAGACCGGACCGTAGTGAATTCTAAAATTAAAAATACCAAAAAGACTAGAGCGTGTAGAGCTCTACTTCCCATCCATAATAGTGGCACAGTTAACAGCAGTATCTGATCTTTTTCTTAGATTCTAAACGTAGTGGAAGAATGTGTTATATTAGTTCTACTACCTATATTATAACATCATATCTACTTTTAATTTTTAATCTTTTGTGTCTGTTAACAACATTTCCAGTACCGTCGAACTTAAATTAATTTTGGGAGGGACAAAATTAGTTTGTGTACACACCACCCACGGAAGATCCAAGGGAGGGGGAGGGAAATTGCCCCCATCAGTTCTTCAAAAAAGTTTAAAATGTTTTAAACGAAATTACTAATTGCAGTATAAAAAATAATTTGTATCACTAAAAATTGATGTATGTATTATATATATAAACAATACATACTTAATTTAAAAATGAAATTACTATATCACAGTACTTAGATGTATTTAATTGTGTGTATATCAATCATTAAAGTTAAAATTATGTTTTTATCATAAACGTATGCCTTGTAAATTTTAAAGGTCGCCCTTTCGTTATGACCAACCAAACACCACCCACTGAAAAAAAGGGGGAGAGCGACTGTTCCTCATGGGTTATAGGTTCGGCGCCATTGAACTTTTCTACAAGAAACGTTGCTCATATCAAAAACCAACAAGAGAATTTTTTAATAGCAAATTCCATTCATAGTTTATTTGATCATTTGTCAATATTTCGTATGGTTCTCTTAATAATTGGAGAAAAGACGATAAAATATTAGGAAACGCGGTTTCTCGGATTTTCCTATTTTGATTTTTATGTTTTTATGATCAGTTAAAAATAATCAAAAAGACTTGAAATGTCCTATGAATTGAAATGAACGTTCTTTTTAACGGCGGCGGCTGTGGAATATGTGTGTACAAAATATAATAATACTATTTTATTGAATAGTTAGTTTACCAAGTGATTTGTTGTATAACATAGCGCGGTGGTGACTGTGTATAATACCGCTGAAACTGTATATTTCCCAGATATTGTTGTGCTCTCCTAGGAGCTTCACAGTTAGGTTAAACTTACACAAAGATATACCATTGACGAAGTTATTATTATTGGTAATATCATAAGATAATTACGACATCAAACGAACTTATTGTCAAGTAATGACGACTTTCGCGATAGTTTTATGCATTTTCAGTATTTCTACTACAATCGTTTAACGATTACACCGAACCGTTTGTGTATATTCGTGGTATAAGTACGATCAATTGTAGCTAAGTATGAATAGTATAATGTTGGTTTTACTACAATATGATTTATTTTCTTATCTGTCTCTGGTTTTCAAATGCGGTAACTTTTTTGAAAGATAATTTGGGTGTAGTTTGTTAGTTGTAAGGTCATTTTTGATTTTTCTTTCTAGTTTTTGTTTTTTTATTAATTGGAAATAAACTGGCAAAAAAGGTAGAAAAACTTGAACCATTACGGAGATACATACAATTTTTTTACATTAGACTTTTATAGACACGGTCAATTTTTTCAAAATATGTTTAGTTGAACTTGGTTCCGAATAGTTTTTTTTTGAAAATTTGTTTTTATTCGCACTAAGCCCACGAAGAATTTGATATCAGTCACGGTTTCTTGTAACACATATTTACACCGATACCTTTACTTATAATGTTAAAATACTCGCGTGTTGTTGAAACAGCAACAGCAACAGCAGCACTAATTCGACAATGAAATTAGAAGTTTCTTCGTATAATAATATAACGCACACGTTACAAGTTAGAATTAGACTTTGGTGAAACTTTAAGATGGATTTCTAGTGGAACAAATCGTACATAGGAGCATTGCGCTATATATATTACGAAAACCTATCAAATAAACTTCACTACAACGATTTAATAAAATCAAGAACGCGCCGTGCCCTTCTTAATACATAAATTGAACTCACTTGTGAAACATCACTCATGCGCCACGTTACTTGCAGCGAATATCCGCGATGCCGGGATTAAAATATAAACGCGCAAATAATTATTGCGAGAGAGAAGTGTCTTTTGAACATTCAATCGAGTAGGTACGGAATTGTGTACCTTTTTATGTAAATCACTGAGAATTCTCACCATAACAACATAAACGGTATGCGCCAGGTAAATAATACACGATAAAAAGTCGAACAAATACCTCTCCAAAACCAGATATTTATTTATTTATTTTTCGTTTAACTATAGGAATGACAATGCTGGGCTACATTCGAATACTCAACTCGATGTAGCCCTAACCTAACCTAACCTAACTAGAGTAAACTATTGTGTTGTTCGAGATATCAGAGTTAAATCCGCACTACCGTTAGATAACTCAAAGTTATCAACTGTGGGTTAACTCGAATGGCCCAAAGTAAATAGGAAAGTTCTATTTAACTCTATTCATAAAAATGGTCATAGTATAATATTATAATGATAACAAGTTATCTTTATCACGGCACATTTTTTTTTTTCTAGTTTTGTGTTTTTTTCGTGGTTATACTCAGTGACTTATTCTATACTATGGGAAATTATCAACACTTCTTATTATTTATTGTTAGTATTAACCTTATTTTTAACCGTGACGTTAACTCGAATAATGGTATAAGTTTTCTACTATACCCTATTCTTACTCTATACTATTTCGATATTACTATTTACTCTAATCTGAGTTTTCGAACGCAGTTCAGTAGGTAATCAATGTATGATATTGCATTAATACCACGGCCTAAGAAGATATGGACTACTACTGCATACTCATGATCAAAACTCAAATAGGAAATGTATAGATTCACTAGGCTTGATCACCTCAATTGTTTTGTTAAATTTCGCATGCATTAAAATTCTGATTTTTAGAATTTTGAAATGTAATTAAAGTCGATATTTTCGAATACTTAGATTTTTGCATTATTTAAGGAGTAGCAATACTATCTTTAGTTTTTCAAATGAGAACTTTATTAAAAATTCCAAAATGTTCCACACTTTCCTCTTACCTAAAAGTGGAATATCTCGTCAAAATCAAACATTTTAATGCCAAAATTTGTTTGAACTGATCCATCTATTTATCGAATTTTAAATATAGGTTCTTATTTAAAATACTAAAGTTGGTATCGACACAGGGTACTCCTGAAATTTGGTAAAAAATATAAGTATTCGAAAATATCGACTGTAACTACCTATGCGTAACAATTCCAAAAATCAGAATTGGAATATATGCAAAATTTAACCATAAAACTGGAGTGAGCATGCTTAGTGAATGACTCTGTACACTTTATTGTTATATAGGGGATATGCATTTTCACAATTTTAACTCACTCCAGTGAAGAATATATTAAACTAACATAAAAAGGCTATTATTTTTATTTTTTTTTTTAAATTTTTGATTAAATTCACTTATCACTGAACCTATTGTAAAATTTGCAATGGACTGGCTGGATAGAAGAAATATTTTCTAGCTTTTATTTTTGTGGCAGATATCTGCCATAATGTATTACTTATTCATTTAATATCGGCATTTATAAAGAGGAATAAACGGTACCATAGTAATACATCTTGCAAATGCACTTTAAATTTTCGTTTATCAGGACCAATGCCGTGCTATTAATATTAATATTAGAGTGGCTTATTATCAAACTTTAACGAGATAAGAACTCTATCCGTAATTGTACGTCGGTTTTTTTATCTCTAAATTTTATTTTTAAGCGAGATTATAAACATTTTATAAATCATGGTATTTCATTTACTCATATTTCGCTTACAATTTTAGGTACCAAAAAACACTGACGTACAAACACGGACAATATTCTGAACCTTTAAATTTGATAAACTAGTTACATAATATTTAAAATTATTGTAGAAAATGTGTTCTGTTGGACAGTTTCCTTTGTAGTACTTATAAGACTGAGACAGCACATGCAAATATCACGTCTTCTTAATAGATATATTATTATTAACATAGTTAACTCACAGATACACAAAATTTACTGTGTTTCCTAGCCGCAAATAATACTAAATTTTTTAAAATTTAATTCTATTTAAATATATAATACCATTATCCCTACACAGTATTACACCATGATAGTTATGAGAAAGGCCAGAATGCAGGAGATTATATCCACGGGCGTTTAATTTGTAACGGACAAGGCACGGGCGGGATAGCAGGAACCGTTAGTTAAGTATATTTTATAATTGAGTAGGTATAATATTTTTATCCCGATATCGGCTATTAAAACTCAATTATAACCATGTTTTTTTTTTCATTTTTTCCCCCTATAAGTTAATTATGCAAACTCATTACGCACTAAATGCTACCTACCTATATATTATAGGGATACATAAAGAAATATGCTTCGCAATTAAGTTCTTTATATAATTTCTTTCAGATTTATTTTTCCCTTTCCCATTCAAAAACTCATCTTTTTTAATTATTTCCATTGAGCTTGTTAACTTTCGTTATTGTTTTTTAGATTTTTTCAATTTGAATTCGATAAACAATATAATTATCGGATTCAAACTTAATATAAGAACTTTTGCACTTAAAATTTTCGAAAAATCTCCTAAAAATGCCCTAAAATAGCACTTTAAAAAAAATATTATAAGAACAAATGGTAGAATGGTTTAAAGGTCTCCTGTAAAATGACTATTAAATACAATTTTCTAATATGACAAGTATAATTAACAAAAATTAATTTTGTTTGAATAAAATTATATGTATTATATAAAACGAATTTTAATTTGGAATGGCTTTTTTTCACCCCTATAATTATGGAACCCGGTGTACGAGCCAACCTATGCTGCATTCCACTAGGCACAGCGTCTTACATGCGCTGTGATCATTTTGATTAATTATTTTTAACTAATCGTTAAGTCCAAGTGTCCATGAACTATAAAATATGGCAGAGGATCTTCCTTATTTGAAATGCGTGCCCTCTAATGAAAGTTATTCCGAGAAGGATGAGATGGCGCTCGTTCAAAAGAGTGGGATCTAAATTTTCTGTGGTGTAGGATTACTAACTGTTATGAAGTAGACGATGGAGAAACGCACATTCGACTTAGAAGTGTACTTTTTCAGCGGCCGTTCAATTATCACCATGCTACGTGCATTTAGGAATCAATTATTGCAACTGCAGGTGTCGTGCTCTTGATGGAAAATCCATTATTTTGTGAGTAGAAAGCTTTAGGGAAACCCTAGACAGTTTGTGCACATAGAACGTGTGTTTTTTCAGAATTAATATCACTGGACCATGGATTTTTGAAGACAACAATCAAACAGTTACGGTAAAGGTCATCTCCTTACCGAACGATTTTAAGTGGCCAGCGCGCTCACCCGATTTAGCACCATGTGATATTTTTCTATGGGACTACGATGAAATCTTTAGTTTACATCGACCATCCAAAGACACTTGCTCACCTGAAGAGCAATTCATATTCATGCTGCTATCTATACACCGATTCACAGATATCGTCATCCACTTTGGTCTAAAGCTTCACAACCTTTTTATATTTTTATGTATTTCTACCTTATCTTTGGCATTCCCAAAGGTCTTTTTCTCTGTCAGGTTCTGTTCCAGCACCACCCGTGCGCCGTATAGTAATGGGTTTTGGCTTTTCCGTGCAAGTCCAACCCAAAACAGTCATCCTTTTTCGATCTCTAAAATGTTCTTTTGTCCCAAAATTATCTGCGACGTAATAGTTTTTGTTTTGTTTTAATTATTGATAACATTTTGAATTTGAATAGGTAGGTACACAATTCTTGTGATTATTATTATAACCTGCCGGTTTGTTGTTTGTACACGGGATAACACGTTCAAGTATTTCGTGATGTTACAGACGATTTCGGAACGTCATTTTCGCCTTTTACGAGGGTGAACTTTTTCTTATACAATCGCACTCAACAACTGGGATTCACGTCTAACATAATAACAACAATAGGTTCGTGTTATCTGCGTTCGTTTGACTTGCACTTGTCGTTATACAAAAAAAAAAAAATCAAAAACCGATGACGCGTTCGTTTATACCTATAGTATAATTGTATGGTAAACACGTATATTTACTATCTTTTATCAGATGAATTTTATTAAATAATTGATTGGAATTTAGTACTTTTTAAAAACCCCACAACTATATAAGACATTCACGAAAGTCAGATTTAAGTGCAACATTTTTGTTTTCTAGACACGAAGTATCCATTATTTCGGGAAATTCGTTAGGGGTGGAGAGGTTACTTGAATTTCGTCCTTATAATATGTATGTACATTGGATTTTCATTTTCCCGGGTGTGCACAATTATCAGCTACATTTATTGAAAAATGTTAATTTTATATTATTATAAAGTACAATACTCAATGTCTAACAATATTATTGAAATTGATATTTTGGTAAAACTAAATATTGTCGTTCTCATAAAAATAACGACAGATATTATAATAGTCCGAAAATAACGGAATTCCATAATTCGACCATTTTTATACTCATGTTCTGTATTAGTATTCATTTTTTTTTTTCAAAATTCTAATATCCAATTCGTTGGTTTTAATTTTGGATTCATCGCGGATAAATTATTATCTTTAGCGTACGAGGTTTTGGGTTTTGGGTTTTTTTGTTTTTTTTTGTTTACGATAATGAGCTTTTCGGTCAGAGAAAGTGTTGCAAAAGTTTCATAATATTGCCTTTCCGTATATAGATTGAATATTGGCCGTATAATATATAAATACTTTTAAGCACTTTGAAGATATAATTTTTTTTTCCCGAATTTTCCAATATACTTTTCGACAAAATTGCCGAAAAGTTATTGAAACCTGCAGTTTTAACGACGATAGCCGTCACGTATACGAGAAACCCAAGTTTGAACACCGTGACCTAAGATGAAAACTTTTTGAGTTATTTTACAAACGTCTAATGACCTACAGAGACTATATACTCGATGCTTTTGGCAATTAATTCGTTGGTATATGTAACAATAATTCAAAGACGAAACAATATAGAAATTTCGAAATGTCGTTATCGTTTTCAGTCAACTGCAATTGCAATGCATCACACATGGTAGTAATATTACGGCCGTATAATATTATAGTCACGGTTTGTTTAAATTTTTAAACAGACCTTTAAAAAACTGATTATTTTTGTGTGCATGTTACCGTTTTGATTTTTTACTCGTTTGTCCGCATTATATATTATTATTATCGAAATTCTCAAATAAATTATTATTACCGAGATTATTATCTACCGCGTTTTAATTTTTTTTATAAACATCTATCAAGTTACGTACTTCACGGGTTTTACAAGACAATCACGTATAACCTGATAGCAATGAAGACGCGATAAGATACGGCGAGTACATCGGAAAAGATTTCTCTAATTGTTAAAACGTCGACAAAAGCGGATTAATTCGCAGACAGGTGTGCTCGTGTACTTAACGGGACACGCAAACGAAAATCGTATTTCTGAAATATCACCACGAGACCGGAATAGAAAAACGATGGCAACGTATCATTATTTTTTCCCCCTTTTAAATAGCTGTATACGAGTGAATTTAAACATCGACAAAATAATACCGAACCTCGCCAGTGTGTCGTAATTAAACCGCCGAATCCGTTCTATACGAATGTTATCATTAACGTGCACACCGATTTCGACGTTGTCTTCCACTGATCGCAATTGTGTACTTTCGTTCTTGCCATTTCAGTGCGTCTGTATATTTTTTCAGGTTTTCGTCCCGTCTACACAGCTATTTATCAACTCTCCGAACGTCTTTGGCTATAGGTTTCTTCCCAGATTTTATAGGTTCCCGATATCTTCGTCGCGACAACTCGTCTAAGCCGATAGATTCTCTCTGTGACTTCGTATATTTCGTTGTACCCCGCAGTCATCTCCCGGACAGAAAGGAACATTATAATATTTATTTTATCGTACCATTTTTGTTTTTTGAAATTTCTTGAAAATAGCATTTGATCTCGCGTTACTTGAGGCCACGTGTCTTGTTATTTATACTAAACTATACATATCTATATGCAGCATTATTGATTTGAAAATAAAAAATAATACACAAACGCCGGTGCAGTGCGTCCAGCCGAGTAAGTGAATCGACTTTTTCGGTGTTCCTCCAACTAATATGTTATTTACGTGTATAGGTGTATACATTCGAATACAGTAATAATATTACATTAATACAAACAAAATACAAACGTGAATTATACAAATTGTATATACAACTTTTGGCGCCCTGACGCTGGAAATATAAAATAAGCTTCTACAGTTCTGTATTGATTGTATACCGCGCAATATTGTATTTGTTTAAAATAAAATATAAACATATTATATAACAAAATATGTTTAGGATGGATTAAATTACTAAATTATTGTTTGTTGTTGGTATACACTCGGAAGGACAAAATACTATAACTCGTTCGCACAATACATAGTCGATACTATAATGCATGTCGATTGTATAATTATTTTATCTCAGAGATCTTCGAAAAATGTTGTAACGAAATCGCAAACGCATAATCTTTTACACAATTATACAATATAATATACGTCTCGTGCGTATATTATATCGGTACTTAGAAATGTTTGTTTAATATTTTATGTTAGTTCGTTTCTGTATCTGCATTGGATGGCCTCCCTCATTCTCGTAAACAAATTGTCGTGTATTTCTTTTCAGTTTTCTAATTTGCTTATTGTGCCTTGAAGCATAATATATTGTGAATATTCTTTTAATAAAAAAATATATATATTCGAGCTCGTAAAATATTCCGATTTAAAATTCAAGCTGACGAGGTTTTTTTTTTTAATATCATAACATAGATATTCCAAGGTACTTAAATATTTATAACGTAAAAAATGTAATTTTAATTAGTCTCAGTGTAGCGAACAAGATTCCTATTAGTTTAAACTAAGATGATAGCCGTTTTTTTTTCTTCTCGAAAATACTTTTTAGGTTAGTAAAAATGTTCCAGTTATTTCATGTCACGTCTTAAATGAAGTGGATTTTTTTTCCAGATGGTACATTATTCAAAACATTTATCAAACTTCCCAATACTTTTTTGAAAAATTGCGCTATTTTTTTTTTTATAAATATCAAAAACAATATTCTCGATTTTCAACAGTTTTTTTAATAAATTAAAAAAAAACTAACAACAAAATATCGACATATTGGTTTTACTTTTTTCTGTTTTTGGGTATTTTAGGACGTAAGCGAAAACAATACTCTGTTTAGAATAATTTTTTATTTCAATGATCTATTATTATTTTAAATTAAATCACCTTATACTATAGTTATTTTTCAAACTGTCTACTTACCACGGTGTGAAGTATATTTGAATTAAGTATATATAAGACAGAATTTAAATATTGAACATTCTTCAATTCCATATAGGTGTTGAGCGAAGGGAAACAATTTTTTAATCAGACATTTTACTCCAATCATTGACTCAGTAATGGTATCTAATAACAAATCTTGAACTCAGATGACACATTTGAACAGCCGTTATTACAATGTCCTCAATCTTCCTATAAAAACTGAGAGAGGTATTATTTGGGAAAAAATGTCGGAAAAACGCCGGAATGTTTACGCAATAAAATACTGTTTTTTTTTTTTTTTTGCAATTCATTAAACAACAGTCGTAAAGACCTGACATTTTCACTAAATATACCTATATAATGTCACTTTCTAGACGTGGTACGATTTTTAAAATATGCCGACGTTTTTTTCGAGTTGTTTATAGCTCTTTGAAATTGGAGAAATTTAAAAAAATACAAATAATCGTTTGGATACGACTTTTTAATTACTGAAACGTAAAAAGTACGATAAAATTAAATGTACCCGCGAAGCCAAATTATTAATAATTTAGGTTCTAATTTTTTTTTAATTTTAATTATTTTTTTGTTTTCATTAAATTTGCAGTCCTGCTGCTGCAGTTACTGTACCGCGGGTGCAGTGATTTCCGGAGTAGGAATACATCAATTTATAATTAAATAAAATATGAATTATTCACTTATGAAAAACAAAATTAATTTTAAGGTCTGCGTATACCTCGCGTCCGAATACTGCGCAGTATTTTTATCTTTAAGACGCAAACCACATTTCCATTTTCGCATATCTCTACGGAAATACGAAAATAATGCGAGTGTAGTAGTTTTTTTTCTTTTTTCACTCCTTTATTTTAAAATTATAATTATATCGTCATGGACGCTTGTCACTGATAAGAACAATAATAAAACCACAGGCTATAGAAATCATAATAGATAACGATAGAAAATTACACATCAAAAACAGCATAATACACCTACAGAGGGGCGACGAAAATAATTGCCAAGTCGTCGAGGGAAAGAATCTGACCGTTATTCTATCATGTTAGCTGATATTTTATTCTACGTGGTTTACCTCTAGCAAAATGGCAACCGAGTGTCCATTTCCTGGTATAACGTGTCCGTTGTCATCGTAAATTGACGTGTAACACGTGGTTGGGTCGTGTGTTCCACACTTCCGGTATAATACGATCTCGCCTTCTCATCCGTGTGGCAAACGAAACTTTTTAAGACAACAATAGCATTTTATAATATGATTAAAACGCACGTATTGCGAACGAGACCGGATCGTTTTCGTAAGTGTAATATCGTGACGGTATAGTCGAGTCAAGCATCACGTTCGATATAAAGACTCGAGTTTTATAGTTTTCGACTGACGGCCAAGACTGGACATACAACACAATAATTTACAACAACTTCCGCACGGACACCATGTCGTTATACTCGTATTATTATTATTATTATTATTATATTGTTACAGGAGCGCGGTAGATATTTTTGTGAAACGTGTCGGACGCTTTTTAATCACATTAAAAACGCATTTTGAGAAACGATGAAAAATAATTCAATAGTAAGTTTACGGCGGCGATAAAACATTTGCGTTTGTGAAATTGTCATCGCACGGCGGATGTAGCAATATAGTGCATGGTAGTGAAGCACCACAGTATAATAATAATAATAATATAATTCATCAGAGAGACTGTTATTTTACGACGGAAACGGCCAACACGCAATTTCATCAACACACCGGTAAATAATACAGTATCTTGGTGGCATAATTAGGATCATTTTTTTTTTTTTTTTTAGACGCAACTATTGCGCAATCTCAGACCAGTAATAAAATCGACTTTTAGTCTTACATTCAGAATTTCCTTGAATGTTAAAACTTCTTTCGTGTGCGTCAGAAATCTTCGCCAAATTGTATAATACTCGAATTAATTATTAATTTTTTTCCGGATAAATCTTCCGGACATTTTTATCTCGGGAAAAACGTGTACAATTTATACATTGATACTTATTTCAACAGTAGAAGTCAGTCGGTCATTCTCTAAATAAATATATTTCAAAACGAATAATGTAGTTACAATAATCAGGGCTGTGAATTGAATAATACTGTATAACCTTAAAAAATGCACTATAAAATGCCAACCAAATATATTATAAAACTATACAAATTTTTTTTAAAATCACTAAAAATTCTCAAATACTAAACAGAAACACCGAAAAAGACCTAACAATTTACAGTTTACCTCCTTGTTGTGGAAATTCACTATTATTATGCCGCAATTAATAACCGCATTATTTTATCGAGACAGCTAGGTAGTTAATTATTCTTTTTTTTAGTTTTTAAAATATATATAAAAAACTGTTAATCGGTTAATTTATAAGCTGCATTTAATGGGAAGCAGTTACTTGGAAGTGACAAATTTTTGCGAACCAACAATATTTTGTAGTCTCTTTCTAACACTTGAATGATATTTATAGCACGGCAAAATGTATTTTACCCATGGGCGGCGATTTAGTTTAACGGGATACTGCATGCAAGTTTAGACCAAATTTAATATTCAGGTATACGATACAGGAATCATAATTCATAGTATCGCGTATTGTTGATTGAATGTTATTACTAAATACACGTAGAGTGGTTCAGCCGCTAGCGGCCCTAAAGGTAGCAGACGGTTATGTACGTGTGTCAATGGTTAATTTAGAACCGCTATCGAACTGACCTCGCATGACTATTACCGCAATTTGCACGCGAAGAGGTGCAGGAGATTAGTTTGGACTTCTGGAGAAATATAACTTTCGAAATCACAATCGCAAAACTGTTTAACCGTTTCATATAGCATTTGCATGCGTTAACAATACTAGCCCCCAATTATTGCGCGTAATAGTTCTAGTGACCGGACTCGATCGAATAACATTTAAAAGTGCAGAAAAGCAATGATAATACCGCTTATTTATCGCCCGAATTAAAATTAGATTCCCCACCCCACACGTTACTCTTCTTATGCAGTTTTAGACGACCGGAAAAAAAAAATCGTTTCGCCGTCAGTTATCAAAAGTTTTATTTATTTTCGCCGAAATACCGACCAGCCGACTGTGTTCTGCGTATAGCAATATTATGAAGTGCGCCTCAGTCTTAAAACAAACGATAAATCCATCGTGCAATGATTTGATTAAAAAATTATTCTGTTTCGATCATGATCATAAAGGCCATCAGTGTGTGGTAACATCATATAGAAGTATTTTACGATAGTAATAGTAACCTTTATCAAGACGAATGATCGGATCCAAACAAACACAAATATAATACACAGTGCATAGGTACATAAACGTTATGTAAAGTGACTAGTAAAAGTCTTATATCGTACATTTAAATAATTAGATATTCATTTTGTCGCTAAAAACCTCGTTTCGGGTAGTTTGTTACTTTATAATAGTGATTTTTAGTTTGTAAACGCTCATATTTTTAGTGTTTATAAGCCGTTTAAAAGCATATGCGTTTTTTTTTCAATAGGACCATTACGGAACCAAATGATCTAATTATTACCATATTTCCTTCATAGTCTGGGTTGCATACACGGTGATATAGAAATTACTATTTTTTGCCGTCACGACTGCTAATTATTTTGTCACGGGTTTACGCTTGTTATTCGCTTATCGCAAACGAAATATCTTGCACACGACCGGCGCAAAAATCTGATAAACGAACTAATTAAGTAGTCTTTTTCTTCGCTGTCGTCTTCGTCCCAATTATTTTGGGCCGGGCTATCTTGGTACATAATTAACCGTTATAAAAACAACAAAAAAAAAACATTTGTGTCGATGAGATACGCGATAACAATCTACTCGTGTTCGTGTACACGCGTGTGGTGGTAATTTTTTTTCAACCACCGAAATATTATATTATTTTAACCCACTGCACGTTATTTTCAAACAGACTCTCGTTAGACCGAACGAATACGGTTTTTCGTTGCTCTACTTTATTTGTTTTGTTGTTTCCAAGGCCGCTCATCAAAATACTACATCGTCGACAATATATAATAATATATAGAGGTGTTTTTATTTATACGCTCATTGCACATTGAAAACAATAACCGAGCATAATATCGTACCTCGTTATATTCAGCAGTAAGAAATTCGCAAACGCTTTCCGATACGCGACGACGACGATGACTACGTATTGCGGTACCGAAAGGGGTGGGAGAGAAGGAGGAGGAGGAGGAGGAGGAGGAGAAGGAGGAGGTTTATTGTTATTATTTATCATTGTTTTTCATGCTTTTTTCGTCGACCGTTTTTTTTCTTCTTCGTCCAAGTGACCATCCCCCGAATATACGCCGTACGCGGCTTTACGTTATTTATGTGACACGAGTAGGTATTATTTGCGACCCGAGAAATCTCTTTCGGAAAGACTACGATAACATTATAATAATATTATTCAGACTTGGGCGCCGGAACACTACAGCAGCAGCAGTCAGTATAAGTATATATATTATATGTTCAGTAAAAAAATACTTCTGAAAAAGAAAATATAAATACCTACTGCGTGTAATTTGAATAATACATTCGAAAAGTACCTATTCCTTAAAAAAAAGTCTACGTTTTTGTGATAATTTTAGATACTGAGTATAGCGAAGAATGTGTTGGTTTTACTAAGATGTTTATTTTTTTATTGTATACGAAAATTCGACTATAAATCTTGCTAAGATATATACGAGCGACGCTATTTCTGAAACGGAATGTTGTCCAGATGGTACTTTTAGGAGGTCATTTTTTAATTTTCCAAGCGGTTTTCATAATATTTGGGAAAAACCAAGATAAAACGAAAGAAAAACGGGAAAATTACAAAAATAATGCTTTTATTATTTTTCAATTTTGTTATGACGTGGTAAAATTTCCAAAAAATGTAAGCCATTTTAAAGTATTTATAGACATTGCAATTTTGAGAGTTTTGTACGTAATTTTTATTCGTTAGGTACTCTGTGGTAAAATTATTAGACTTAAAAAAAATGCTTGACAATTTAACGGAAGGTTCATTAAATTTTACTTTGTGGTAAATAAAAAAAAATCAGTGTAATGTAGTATTTTTTTTTTATAAAGGAATTTTAATATAAAATTTTACGAAAAA
Source organism: Cinara cedri (assembly GCA_902439185.1). Taxonomy (NCBI): domain Eukaryota; kingdom Metazoa; phylum Arthropoda; class Insecta; order Hemiptera; family Aphididae; genus Cinara; species Cinara cedri. Next base: position 933,904 of record CABPRJ010002367.1, on the reverse strand, counting down.
ATTATGTAGAAAAAATTTAATTTTTTAATTTTTTTTTTTTTTTGAACATATTTATATTGCCTATTTAAGAATGATGGTGAAGTCTAAATTACTCGGACTGACTAAATTTTGAAATTATAGATTTTCGAAGTTCTGATATTATACTGATATTATATATGTTAAATAATTCTGTATTGTCCTTCTGAAAGTATATGTATCGTGATCTAATAGTTATTTATGCTTATTATGGTTCCAAATCTTCCGAATTAAAACCAGTGTGCCCAAAAAGGTTTCCCTTTTACCTAAACAAGGTGAAAAAAAAGAATTTCGGATGTACCTAGAGACCCAAGCCATCGTTTCCTCGGAATAATTCATTTGTAAAATACCCCTCGATTTGTTGTGCAAACTTTTTTACCAGAAATCTTGCTTCGATGTATCAAGTGTAGCTTATTTTTTTAAAAGGAAATTTCATCTCCATGATAAATTAAAGATTTCATTTATCGGTTTTTCAAGAAGTTTCCATAAAAACTGAAAAAAATATGGATAAAATGTCGGAAAAACGGAAAATGTACAAAATATAGGTATTAGTAAGAAAATATTATATTTTGTTTCTTTGTTTCTACTAGCAATTTTCCTCCGATTTAAAACGATAGCATTTTTTCTGAAAGATAATTTGACTGGAAAGGTACTGTAAGGAGGTACTTTTCCAGGAGTTTTTCCAATAAATGGGAAAATCGGAAAAAAAACAAGGGAAAATAGGTAAAATATCAAACAAATATTTAATGCCTATACAATTATTTTACCATAATATGATATATTTATATAGTGTTGACAAAGCATCATTATCAACTGAATTACGCTCAGAATCGTTTTTTCGTTAGAAATGGTTTATCGTTGCTTACAGATATACATTAATCACCTATAACAGTGGCTGCACTCGTCTCCATTATCCAAGGACGTCCCTTTTTTTTTTTTTGTTATTAATATACGAATATACGTTATCAATACGATTAAAAACGAAATTCACCATAGGGACATGTTAGAAATATTTATTTATTTTGATTGATCTTAAGGAAAAAGGGCTATAGTCAATTTTTGGAATTTTTTTATAATAAATTGTGCAGTATATATATTTTTTCCCTTAATTTTTTGTCTAAATTGCATTAGTGTATGCATATTATAACACGTTTTATACTAAAAATTATAATATCTTAAGTCATTTTAATGCATTTTTTGTTTGGCTAAAGTTTTAATACTGTACTATACAAAACAATGGTACACAATTTGAAAAATATTACACGAGACCGGATTTTTATTCAAGCGGTTCTACAAGAAATGGAATAAAACAAATATTTGCAAATAAACACTAGTTTATTACTTTGATTAAAAAATAATCACCCTGTATATTTTTACGAAATGCAGAGTTTCCGGGGGAAAAAAAAAATATTTTCCGTTTAAACGTCAAGCGACGACGATATTTGTGTGTTTCTCTTTGTTTTTCTCTTTTTAATACACACGTAATCGGATATACAAATACGATGAGTATATTGATATACACGAAATCTATTTTCAGGATAAAGCCCCTTTACCTCCCTTCTCCTGCATTCCCGTTTACTCACCGGTAGTCGTGTTTCACGTGCACGCGATAAAACGTCCACCGGAATCATTTTGCCACCGGTGGCGTATCTCTGGGGAGTGTTTTAATTAAAACTCTTCCGATTCCAATGTCCAGTACCATCACATAGGGAAGGAGGTGGGACAAACGTGGCATCGATTGTTTGGAAATCGGAAATTAATAAGCATATCCGACCGGAAAATGTATCGACGAAACACGTCCGATCCGGCTCGTCGTCCAGTTGACGTATTATATTTTATCGATTTTTCACAAAAATAATTTTATATAATATTAAGGCGTGTGATAATCATTTTTTTTTCTCGAAAACACTTTCGGTACAACAAAAAACGCTTAGGATAATTTCGTTCGGTGCCTGGCGATAAAATATAATGCACGCAACTCAGATAGCGGATGCGGTAAAGAAGTAAATTTTCGATTTGTCCGATTCTTTTACGGAGAACGGTTAATAATTCTTTTTCATTCAATGTCGGTTATTATTGTTATTTTTATCTGATTAAGAGTACGCAAAAACGTTTTTTTTAAATTATATAAAGAACACACCGTATCGAAAAATCATTTTATCATAGTGTGATTTAGCGTAAAGCAATCTATGTACAGTATTTATGATGAAAATATTAAAGAACGCAATTTTATCCAAATTCCGACTTATCTGTTCTGTTGAATGTTTAAAAAAAAGTCACGGTTTTATTTTTTTTTAATTATTGTGAAAAAAGAAAGGATTTATATCATATTTGGTGTTATAATATTATTGCCTTGTTCAATTGAATTGAAAATTAAAATTATTCGTCAAACTCTAGACAACGTTTTGTTGCCTTTTTAATTTCCGTGAAATGAGTAAAAACATTGAAATCACTTTGATAGGCATTTTTTTTTTTTGTTATGTGCAAACTAGTCAGTGAACAAATTTCACGATTTCCCCGATAAATCTGAATTCAACTGTATGTAACGCTGATTTCGTTTATCGTAAGGGGGCACCCTTATACTTGTGTATATCGTATTGTGCCAAGTGCGTTATCGTTTAAAATGTCCATTCGTGTGTTGTTGTCGGAAAGAGTGCGTTTTTGTGCATGCACGGTACGCCACCATACAATTATGTACGGTCCGGATGTCACAGGGCTGCTCCCTCGTTGTGGTACAATAAACTACCGCCAAAACGCAGGCTCGCGGAGACTTACTACTAAAATGTATAGTTATTCGAAAGTGGACATTTTCCAGTTGACAAATTCTCGGTTTTTACCTATCAAAAAACTCGTTAATACCGCGTTACCCTATGTATCGGGAGCGTCTTAATCCCGTTGATTCTCCACTGACATGCAGCAGCGCCATTGAAAAACACTACGAAAACAAATCGTTCGATATATTGTTTGGCGAACACCCGACGGGCGTTAATATTAAATATTGGTACGTATACCATAGTCTTATGGAGATAATAATTAAAACTTTTACTGCACACATCTGTCTTTCTGTAGTTTCCTGCGTTTGTGCGCAGTGCACGCGTATAGGATAATATAAATACTTACAAATTTCGTTTGATAATAACAATGATAAACGACGTCGAATAAAATTATTGTCCGCGCACCGCTGCCGCAGCGTAAACAATGTTCCAAAGAATATAAGTTTCAAAAAGAATCTTTATAAAGTTATAATTGAAAATCGTTCGACGACTATAAATACAACTGTCTTATAAACTGTATAGATTTTGGCAGCCGAAGCGTACACAATTCATTTTATTTATTAATTCATTAATTATTTATTAGTTTTTTTATTATCAATAAAAAACGACGACGGTACATAATACACCATCGATATAATGGGATCGGATACAGTTTATAATTACCGACCGATTAATTAAACCGTAAGCGTTTTAAATACTCGTAATTAAATATTATTGTCGGTTAAAATTCTAAAATATAATAATACGATCTGTTTCCGTGAATTTTATCTATTGCCTATAATCGTCTATTGTTATTATGTCTCTTTTATCGACATTTTTTTTTTTTATTAAATTATCTTAAGCGCGGTCATAGAATATATAATGTCTTGCAACTCTTTCACTTACCACTGATTCGCCCATTTTAACAAATTGAACTGTAAAATTGAACGACGCTCAACTATACGTTTTTTAGGTTACGTTGCAGTAATATTTTACAGTGATGATCCGCGGATCACGGGAATCAGTGGCACTGAATTATATATTATGTTAAGGTCCATCTTTGTCCCGACTTCTTTTAAAAATTAATTATGGTGCCGCTTAATTTCGGGCCAAAATTTTGGTTTCCAAACCGAATGAATAATTCATTAAAAAATTAAAAACCTACACAATCCGTAATAATTTTGGACATACAATGGGCTGTGTTTAATTATTGGGGTCTATTGAATTGTGTTTCGGCCGATTACATTTTCATGACTTTGGTGCCACTGACGGGAGTAGTGGTGACAGTGGGGCATGCATTAAAACGCATTGCGCTTAAAATATTATAATAATTTCTAACCCAAAAAACCACTAACCAGCAGCACTCTTTAAAAATGTATTTACGCTCAAAAGAGCGGAATATTCCATGAGCACCATATAGATAATAAAGAAAGATTAGGACCTAATTTAACCGAACACGGGACGATTAGACAATAATAACTCTTCTAACCATAGTACGTTTGGGCTCTTTTGTGTAATACGTTTGATACCAAAAATATAAATAGAGTTTGTTTTTTTTTTTGTTTATCACTAGATTTTTAACCTAATCATTTCGCAAATATTCCGTTCACTCAGCTTCTGGAATTTTTCTCCCCGAATTATTTAAACACGCGCATCACGGTTTTACATCGACTAGATTTTAGGCAATGTTGTCAATAATTACATATTTGAAAAAATAATAACACATTAAAAACATGATGGTTTAATTATCTTGCATAGAATCATTGAATAGAGCACTTCATGTTTTGACCTCAGTACTAATATGTGAGTATTGCTCGTCTATAATGCAATGTTATAAGGTATATATAATTTTATAAGAGGCATCGTTTGACCGAGGATTTCTTCGTAAACAAATCGGAGCGGTGATTACTAATTGAACAATTTAGCTGCATGCATGCCATTATTCTAGCCCACACTATGATGGTTTTGGAACTAACGACTTCCTGAAACGTTTACTAATTTTCTGTGAAAATGTAAATGCAATTGGATTACTCGATGTAATACACAAACAGAACATATTTCGTAGGAACTACTTGCAATGGTTTAATAAGAGATCGGCGGGGCGTCCTGATTTTTAAATTTGTAACTCGATTAAACAAAAAAAAAAAAAAAAAAAAATAAAATAAATAAAACATAAAACGTATGCTTTAAACAATTATGATTATCAAAATTGTTCATTGATAGAGAATTTTTTTTTTTTTTTAATATGATATGTTTTTGTGTATTAATCCACAAATCGGCCAACTATATAATATCGATATTTAAAAAAAAATGTGTTGTATCAAACAAGTTTTCGTTACGAACGAGATTATCCTAAAACAGAATTATTTGTTTTGAGCGCTCGTTGATAACAATTAACTGCAGCTCTCAGTTTCAAATATTATTATTACCATAACAAGTGTTAATAAAATCAAATGAATTTTCCATTATTGTCAAATATTAAAAAATCGAAATACTATTACCATACATATGCAAATATTACGTACAAGTATATCCGCTGCAATTCTATATCTGTAACAACATAATATTATTATGCACTAAAATAATATATTACTATAATATTTTTTTTATATCCGACGCGTGTATTATTTATGTACAACGACTTTAGTATTGTGATCTTTAAACACGATTTGATTTTATTTTTTTACGTAGACCCGCTTATTTAAAAAAGAATAATATAAACATTTTGATTTATGAATCCTTACCCCTATGCATATAATGCCACACAAATAAAACGATTGGAAAATATTTATGTATGGATAATATCTCCGAAAAGTGTGCAATATAACGACATTAATATAATCGTATATTTTACTTTCGGTAGTCAGATAAAAATTGCACTATAAATAGTACGTATACCTATTTTAAAATTGTTAGAATCGATTTTTATTTTTTTTTTCTGCCAATAAATTTATTGTGTTTAAATTTTATAACTCTCCCTTGGTAATATAAACGTTCAACTTTTTTCAAGACTATTCACAAATAAATATTAGTTAAATGAGAGACCTCGTATACGATTAATCAGAGAAATCTAATTAATCAAATAATCGATTCCATCAGTAAAAAATTGCATATTTATTACCTTCATTCGGGGATGGGCAAGGTACATACATATATATATATATCCATTAAAATGAGTATCTAGATACATTGGATATTACAGTGTCGAGATACAAGTATTGCAATAAAATAAACACTCAATAGTTTCATTTTATGTACATAAACACTAGACACTAAATACTAGATACATTGAAATTAAAATATAAATTACATTTTGTACACACGCTGAATGTGAAAAAGTTAGGCGATTATTGAGACGAAAATTATCCAATATCTTACAATCTTTAAAGTTTGTTAAAAATATGATTTTTCAACAAATTTAAAACGCAAGTTTTTTTTTAAAATGGTGACATATTTTCATTACTGTTAAAGGTGGGAAACAATTATTTTAACAGATATACATTAAATAGATTACACTCATAATAACGCGAACACATGATCGGAATAAATTATCTCTTAACACTCGATTAACATTGTTGTTTATTCAGTCACTATGGAAAATCATTTAACGATCAACATTACGTTATTTTAAACGTTTTTTTCTTATTTCCAATACACTATAAACACATATTATTGATTTCTGATTTTCAAACAAAACCACTCAACACTCAAAATATATGTTAAGCATAATATCAGTAATTTGAGGAACAATATTCGATTTTCGAAACTAATTTTATGGGGGGGTTTTTATTTGATAAACAAAATGTGTAATGCGTTTATGCTGATAGATGAAATAATGATAACAATTTGTAAATATGATCATTAATAACGATTCTAGAAAATACTATCTAACGACTAGAAAAAATAAATTTTATTCAAAATCGTCCGAGATCAACGCTGATAAGAAAAATTATGACTATCTACATCGTATACACAGGTCCGTACTCAACAACATAAACGTTTTTGGTCATCTGAATTTTGAACTAAGTTTAGGGATGATAACCAACATGCAGTCGGTTATTGTCTTATAAATTCCGTCTAAAATCGTTTCGTTTAACACGCGCCATCTCACTTAAAACATAGTTTATTTCACGGGAACCTTTGAATTGCGTAATATAGTGTAAATGTGTAAGTCGGTGACATTGCAATAATTACGCATTATGCCTATAATAACATTATTTTTCGAAATTTTATTACAGGCCGATTTTATCAATTTTAGATAGTAATATAATACGAGTAAACTACGCCATATTTTTTTAATTCTATTTACGTATAATGTATGTATAGCTATAATAATAATATAGCTTATAATAATTACTCACCGCGATACATTCCTCTCCTGTATAGCTCTCCTAATATATTATATTATACGTCAAATGAAAAAGTTTCTAAGAGAAAACAAAAACGTGTCAATAAAACGAAATGTTCGCTGAGTAACTAATTGAAATGTCTTGTTCCGTTCTAAAACTACATATATAGGCATACAAAACGTTAACAACATTCGATCACACGATAACCTACTTTATGCGCGGATGAATTATCGCAGGATACCCCGGATTATATTCGAAATACTTGTTTCGTACTTACGCATTATATAGTTTAATTATTATTTTTACACAGAGTTGATATTATATTGTATTTGAAACGTGTACTTAAAGGATAAAACTAAACTGGCAAAACTGTGATTCAAACAAAACGTATAGGTAGAACAATTATTATTGAGCCAAACAAATTATAAATTATTTGTGTTAAATTTTACGAACACGATTTTTTATAAATAAAAATAGCCAATCACTTTTAACGCGTTATAGTGAAAAATTCAAATTAAATAACTTCTTATCGAAATTAGTACATATATTTATGTGTGCCTTAGGTACAATAACGACGCGATATCTAAAAAATACAAATATGAATGGCAAAAGAAAGAAGACGGAAGAAGTACGTATTTTTGTTTTGAAAATTGTTTAGTAGAACAAAACTTCTCTATAGTTGCGTGTTCATTTCCGATTTTACCTATGCTGATTTTTACCAGTTTTTCTCCATTTATTATAAAAACCGCTAGGGAAACTAAAAATTGACCATTCCAATGCACCAACTATACTCTGGCCCACGAGATAAGTAAACCGTGTTCTGACTGCGTCTGCATGCATATATATACATTGCAATACGTAACTGAACAAAGCGGAGGAAACTGTGTTTTTGAACAGTCACTGCCGTCAGTCTAGACGCGCAAAACGAATTAGTTCTCCCGTGGGCCGCATTATAGATCCAAAACGAAACAAAATAGGTCTCTTGTCATTCCTAGAGCAAGATTTTTATTAGAAAAGTTGTTTACAGATGGAAAACAAAAAAAAGCACACTTCGTAACTAAACCAATATATTCTTCGCTGTGCTCAGAATCTAAACAAATATCAAAACCACGTAAAACTGTTAACAGATTGCGTTTTAAAGAAAAATGTTTTGAACAATAAAACAAAAAATTATTTAAACGTTTGAAACTGTTTTAATTATTTTTATTATTATTATTACTATATTACGTGTGTATTCAAATGCTTGTAGAGTGAAATTCACGTTTAAACATGCACTCGGTAAAGACAATATCGGATTAGTCTACGTCGTTGTCGTGCGACGTAGGTATGTGGGTATAATATATTATGACAAAAACACATTAAATTGTAATTATTGTAATATAGTAAGTACGCATAATGACGTTTTACTTGATTTTGATCTTTGTGTATGTTGTCGACGAGAAATCCGTTTCAACGGTAACGCGATTTGAGCGATGCCGTTTCGTGTATTCGGTCTACACGGAAGTTTTCAAGCCGAATCCGAAATATTGCGGATTATTTTAGAAGTCAAACAAAAACGTTCTTACGCAGCGCGGTAAAACGATAAACTTGTAATTATCATTGGACAACTGCTGTAATATTATATTATACCAATCCATATACCTATATCTAATATTGTCAATATTTAAATTAAAGTAATCGCGTCAGACGAATTTGTTCAATCGGCATGTTTTATTTCTCGATTCCGATCTATTCGAAACATTTTTACCGAAACGTTTAAACCGCAAGTATATCGGTAAAAAAAGTCACCGCGACGACTGTACATAATACAGATTGATTTTCTGTGACATAAAGTTTTTCAAACGTGAAATTAACGCACGGTTTGTAAATACGAAATATATGATTAAACCGTAGTATTTTATTTGTATTTTTTATTATCTTTTTCCGGATATATTAATACTCTCGGTTAGCGGCTCCTTCTAGTCTAAAAAAGCTCAAATTTGGGGATTTTTTTTGTAAATGTACTAAAGTGATAAAATGTTGGTTGAAATTCTGTATGAACATCACCGTGTTGCTGTGGGAAGAAGTTATTTTTTTTTACTTTGTACACTCCTACAAACTCCTAAATGAAGAATGATGACATTTTTGGTGCAAGTTCAAATAATTATTTGATTTAAGTAGCTTCAACTTTTAACCCACTCGGAGTAAAGAACTTGATTAAACTAACCATATAATAAATATATTGCAGTGTTTGATGGTGAAAGGATGATAAGGTGATCAGGACCAGAAGTAAAGCGTTCAAAAACAAACTTGGCTACATAACGTGGGACAGTTTTTGACTTCGTCGATAAACTCAGATAAGAACAGTTGGTTAGCAATTCTTCGCCTATCTGCCATGGATTGTAGACTTCGAGTATTTAATATCTAATCATACTCACGTGGCCAGTGTCAGTTTTCAGCAAATAAATTGCAAAGCTCCAAAATGTACGCTAATCCCTTTCGATCAGCTGGTTTCCATTTTTATCTATGCATGAGTCGCAAATAAAAATACCAACTGTAGAAATGACCTTAAAAATGTACAGTACACAGTTTTTACGTCTTTTTTCAAATTCATGTCCCCAAAATTATTTCTTATATTGGCGTATTTTATTAATTATTATTATTCATGTTAATGTAATTAACGCACAATTCCAAATATTATTAAGAAAATATCATCCACCCCGCATAGGCCTGAATTCGTGATTATTTTATCATAATCTCGTTCATTTCAGTATCACGCCGTATACATTTTTATTGCGTTGTGCAGTATACAAGCTATAATATAATAAGAGTGATATTTTTAAACCAAACAATTATTCGTATGTTTCAAAATTTTTAAAGCAAACAACTCTTTTATGTAAAATAATTGTATGATTAGTCGTACCCATAACACGACGGGTAGGAGAAGAGGTCCAAGGCCGATAATTGTAAAAAACTACGCGAGTAAATATATATCATATATTTTCACTACAATAAGTTATTATAAGTATCGTAGTATATATTTCTAAACGTTTAGAAAGAGAAAAAACCCGTAAAAATGAGTTTTTCAAAGGACAATGCTCATTATATTGTATACCTACATATTTTTAACACACACACACAAAAAACCGATGTATAGAAGAGAAACCCACTAAAGTCATTGTCGTAGAAATAAAATTGTATTTAGTTTTTTTTTTTTTTTTTCGTGAAGTCGAAATGGAATTGTGGTTATTTTTTTTCAATCAAACCGTATATATTATTTTACGGAGAAAAAAATCCCAGCACTGCAACATTATTAAAATCATTTTTCATTTTAACCGTTGCGCAGCATTTTTGAAATTAATAATTCGTTTTTAATTTTTGGTGTTTAAGTATTATTGTTACCATTTGTTTTAATAATAGGCAAGGGTACAATGGTGAATTAGTAAGTACCTATATTATGTACCTACCGCCGAGTAATAATACTTTATTGCATTTTTAATTTCATATTGTTGTTTATGATTTTTTTTTTTTATATATAAACGAGTACCTAGTAAAAACAATACAATACATTTGAAAAAAAAACCCTGCACTACACGGATAAAGTGTACACTACAGGTACGTATTCGGCGTGTTTCAAACATAATATTAACTAATAGATCACGTCTCAAGTGATTAAATAATCAGAACGAATCCGATATGCAAAAAGGCGTATCAGGGAAAAAAAAATAAAATGTTCACGTTTTTCCGAGGTGATATAAATCAATGATTTTCATGGTAAAAAAAAAATACCATAAAGATTGTTTTTTTTTTTATTTTTCCAGGATTCTCATTTTTGCTTATCAGGTCCAGTCTGAGTAATATTCACTCGAGGCGCTGTCCAATAATTGTTATTATAAGTCTATGTTTCAAGCGCTGCAATATTGTTTTATGTTTATCTTATTTTAATCACAGAATTACGATTTTGGAGGGAAATTGTTTTCGAATATACCATGTGAATCAGGTATACATGCATTGTGATAATAGAGTAGTGTTTATTTGTCTATTTCACGATACACGTGAGCTTTTCGATGTTTCATTATTCGACGTTCACTGCAAGCGGGTTATTATGTTTGATAGTAACATCGCACATGATTTCGTGTTGAGCGTAAGTGTATAGTGTACACCTTACCTATAAATTATAATAATATTTTAAGTCAATATTTTTACAACGATTTACTGCACACGACTACACGCGAGTTTATTTTAGTAGATCCGAAAACAGTACAAATAATAATGTTTTGTTTGATAATTAAAACATGACGTGAACAAAATAATTCGCTTCGTCGTCGTGTGTTTAATTTCTGGTACTTGTACCACCCATTTGTTTTTCGTTTATAAATCGCTGTGGACGAAAACGTTCTGAAAATATTACATTTAGGTCCCGGTTAAAGTAGGACATATTTCGAAGTGGGTTTATGTTTACCGAAAATTAAAGGGCGTTCTGGATAACCAACTCGACCAAACCGAACTTTTATTAAACTCGTCTCGGAGACTGGATTTCCGAAACGGCTCCGTTCTCTCCCCACTTTGACCACTGCGTACAGCAGGTGTATTATAACGACAACTGTGCGATACGGAGATGATATGCGGTGTTATCTTATGACAACGAGTTCTCGCGTGCGTTGAACAAATGATTAAATGTGTACGCGTGCAGGACGAATCGCAGTGCGGCGTTGCACAGTATGCCGAGCGCGCTAAACAAACGTACGGTGCACATCTGATATTGTTTTAGGGCATTATACGCGAATAATATTCGAATCGATTCCCCGTTTAGTATAATATTATTTCGATCTAATCGCGCCGTACACCTATACGTAACAATATACCTACTTACGCATACCCACCGGCAATAACTTTAAACGAGTTTCAAACACTTCCAGTGCGAGGAGGCGGCGACGACGAGAAGTCGTGAATCACGCGCGTACCGAAATTAAGCCCGTAGTGACTAATAACTACGCCGCAGCGCGGTTTCTCGAATAAAGTTTAAATTATACAAGTGTATATAATATAATGCATCCCTAGTTCAAAAGAAACCGCAGTACATTACAGTATTATATTGCGTGTATGTAATGTATTTTTCCACGTTTTTCTTAAACTCACCCCGAGTCGCGTCGTGGAATCTTGCAATCCACTTTCGATCCACCTTTCCACGGTGGTCCGAACGATTCGCGAATTTGCATGTTCTCGCATTTGCGACGACGATACAATAATCAATAACTATTAGATTTTTCCTGGTTCACCTTGATTGTGAAAAAGGCCATATGGGGGTTTCAACAAGGGGGGTGGGTCATACGTATCAGCGACATGTACACGTACAAGAAATATTTGGTAACAATTTACTTGGATTGTGACTAAAAAGTTATAAACAAAAATGGAAAATAAAAATGTTTTAAAACATGCGTTTCTTAAAACGAAATCACACTAAAAAATAAAAAATAACTTTTAAATAATTTAAATAAAATAATTTAATTCTAAATTATTTTTTTTTCGAAAATAAAACTGTTGACAATCATAATATGATAGATCAAAAAATAAGCACGGCTTATTCACTCATCTACAATCGCTTGATAACTTCATCGATTTCGACGTAATATTATATTAAAGGGTTCTGTCATTAACGCTACTGTTTCAAGAATATTCTCCGTCAAAGTCTCCACTGAATAATAATATAGAGGAGATTCGCCAGCGTTGGACTGGACATTTATAAGAATTTAATACAGGGGTCAAATTAAAAATTCACTTGGTCCAAAATTAAGCTATTGTACCAAGTAATAATGTTTTTTAAAGTTATTAGTTATAATGCCAGGCAGCTTTATAAACTTTTAAAAAATGTCTTATTCAAATTCTAACTAATTTTGCTCAATTATTGTAGTCTACATGTTTAGGAATTGTTTTAACGCTAATGTAAATCAATTTTCACCGATTCGTGCAATAATTAAGATTTAATTAAATATTAATTAAATTAGAACCAATCAGTTAAAAAAAATTACAAAATATAAAAATGGCCCAATACTCTTTTCGTATTAACTTTTAACTTAATCTACTATCCAATCGACTTGTCTCAACTGAGTTGATGTTATGTTGTCGTTATGTTGCGGGTATATTAGTTATACTATTAGGCTATATACGTTCGATCACGTGAAATTTCACTTTTTTATTGATCGATCGCATTACGACCCACACTCTTATTATTATGATTTAATTATAAAAAAAAATAGTAATAAATTATATCGTAATATAAACTAATAATAAAATATTAAGTGATGATAATATGAACTTAACCTTTTGGTAGAGGTACAACGACGTCGGGTACCAGTTGTTTTTCTTGTACGCGTCGTCTGCGGAGGCCCTGTTGGCTACCCCGCCGGCCGACGAGAGATCGCCACCGCCTCCGTCGTCGTTGTTCCACCCGAACAGGTTGCAGAACATTAGGCCGGATAGCAGACAGGCCACGCCCACCGCGCCGCCCGTTAACACCTTGGATCTGGCCGACAAAACGATGGCCATGGTGACGTCACACGGTTGTCAACACTGCTGCGTCGCGAACTCGCGTCGGTCGCGTTTCAGAGGTCGCTACGGTCGCACGATCGCATTTCGTCGCGTTTTCCACGGGTGTGTGTCCGGACGCGCGGCTACAGCGCGTAGAAAAACGAAAAACGGTCCGATAGATAGGGCGTATACCTAATACACTAGTTTCCTCCTACTGACGTTCACGTGCCGTTGTCCGAGCACCGTCTGTACATGGTCGGTTAAGGTTTTTCGTTGGTTTTCGGCCGAACACTCTGGCGCCTGTATACTATGATGGATCTACTGCAAACAACAGTTACCGCGCGGTCTAAGGGACAGTCCGAAAAATAACGGTTTTGATTGGTATATTCTAATGAAATCGGCGTATCATTGCAAAAGTGTCGTTTTGACGAATATAATATTTTAAATATCCAATGATTTTTATCACCTTCTCCGCCCCAGTATCCGGATGATATATTAAGAAAAAAACCGACCGATTTTCGATGTGACGCAGAGGAAATTGATCGCATTTCAACGCAGTGTAATATTCATCACGCGTGATCGGAACCGTACAGAACAGTTCCAAATGCTAATTTTAGGAATACCGAAATTTTGATAGGGAGGGGGGGAGGAGAAATTTTTGTCTCTGGTGACGGAATTCTGCTATCTTGTTTTTGTTTTTATTTCAATCGTGTAAATTATACGATATGAATCCGGATTTCGGACTTCGAAAATAATAAAATTCCAATTTTGAATTTCATAATTTATAATTAATCAATTATATAATTAATTGTATGAAAAATATCTATAAAACAACCCAAAATCCGATTTTAAATAACATATCGTATTTCAGATCCGGCAAATCCGGATTTCCTTTACCGTTAGTATATTATTATCGTTTTCGAGTAAAACGAGTTATACATATGATAAATCGCGATAATCGATTGCGGTTTATCACTATAGGACCGTGGTACCACAGGGTTATTATTTAATCGCGTTCACCCCATTTTTATGGTTACATTATGCATAAATTCTAATTCTGATTTTTGGAATTTTGAGTGTAATGAAATTCGAACCGAAAGTTTATACTGCTTGAAATACTAAGGATAATAGTCTTATCTATACGGGCATTAGATATCGATCTTTTCATAGGAGCCGTGTATGACCAATTTGAATTTACGCATAATTTAACCATAAAAATGGAATGAACACGCTTAAAAAATCACCCTGTATGCACACATATACATATATAATTGCCATAATATCGTATATTATATCGTATTTCAATGTCATTTCGCGAACAGACGAACCCCGGCGCGACGGCGGCGGTGTCGTTATGTCGACACCACACCGCGAAGTAGTGTGCCGTCTATTTATTTTGACGAAACCTTCGTCGAAGGTGACGGCTGCGGCGGCGGCGGTGAATCCCATAAGTGCGCTCGGAGGACGTGATTTATGATGCGAAAAATCCGGCGGGGTTCCGAAAGGAATGCGCGTTCGACCGGAAACGAGAGACGAATTTATCGAGGAGACGAGCGCGCGTTATTAAAACGTACACACCGGTGTTCGGCACCAATCTACACGAGAACGTGAAAACGCGCACATAATATTTGTACGCAGTCTATCGTGATCGTAAAGATGTATATTCGGCGTGGTTAAATTTCTATGCGTTTTGATTTAACCTAATAATATACTCAAAGGCTACATCGTTTCGGCGATCCCTCGGGGAATTATTGAACGATTAACGAAAACGAATAAGACACGAGCGATTATTTGTTTACATCTCGTTATTATGGGTATAAGAAAACAAATTGTTAAACGCAACTGTATTATAATATTATGTGAAATTTGGCGGTCACATAGGCACCAAAAGAGTAAATTCTATTGATCAATCCATGAAATAAATGAAATCTATTTAAAAACAAAACACTAACGAAAATGCCTGTTTATACCGCTAAACAGATTGAACTTTTACTATCGATATTTTTATATGGCGATTAACGATAACGCTTTGTGATATGTCTGATCAGTGGCGGATCCAAAGGTTGTTCGAGGGAGGGGGCGGATTTTATGTAAAAAAAACCTTTTTTACTGACCTTAACTGATTTGCTCGTAACTGTCTAACATATCAGTATGAAATTATATTTATGACAGACTTTTGATAATGAAAAATTCTATTATATATTATTGTGTAAAATAATCACCCTGTATCGCATCGTACAGTCACGCACAGGCGAATAAAATCCTTCTATAAATAAATGTAAAATGTTGGTTAGTAGACACCGTTTCTGCAGTCACAACACGTCACAGTTAAAACACACGATACGCGGGGATTAACGTAATTAAACGGTGTGACACATTTTACTAAACATTTGCCAATTCGGCCTGTATAATCGATTAGTTTTGTTTTCAAATTTAAATATGTTACACGTCCCGTATAGGTACCGCATGATTTCACGTGTAACAGAATATAGATATGACATACTGTTATTATCTTTGGAAAACTGCAATGTCGTTATCGAATATCATCGTGAAACTGATAAGTGGCGGATGTTATTAACGTTATCTTGTGTAGAAACATCGTTGGTCTTCGAGAGATTTTGAAATTTAAGTCGCGTAAAGTGGCGTCTCTTATTGCTGCCCTCTTCGTAATTCATCGTAGTCGGCGACGCTAACAGAAAATCGTCGGAAGGGTAGGTACATTTAAAAACGTAGGTATACCTATTAAATTTTCCAACTTTCAAAAATGTTTTTACACACAATTTTCTCCTTTGATAAATGATAATGATCATACACCTATATTATTATTATTATTATTATTATTACATATGGTATATAATTTCAGCGTTAATCAATATGAAAACAATATTGGGAGATGTGATGTTATACCTTATCGAAATCTCCCCTTTGAGTAGTGTGCTTCTAGAGTATCTTTTAAAGTCACAGTTTTGCGAACCTTGCGATGAATACACGAAACGAAATAGCATCAAAACGACAGCCAAACGCCTCTGAGCCTCTTAGCTTTTGCATCCAAAAAAAAATTCATTCTCGAGGAGGGTTACCGGACAAGCTCAACCAACGTGTGACAAAATAATGTTTCCGAAAAAAAACCCCATATTAAATTTAGGACATTGACGTATTCGAACCGTCCGAATATACTTTAATCATCGGATTTTTTTTTTTTATGGCACCTCAAAAAGCACAATCATTTTTGGTCATTGAAAAAAATAATAATAATGTTTGTTTCGATTTGCTCCGCCTTTTTTTTTTTTTTTTAGAACAATACGACATTCGTACTTTTACTTTACATAAAACAATAAATAATGACAAAAACCCAGCAAAACCATTACTTATGGCGAAATTTTTGCATTTTATTGTTACCTATATATTACTGGTTTTTAATTTTTCGTTTTCATTCTTATCCGTTGATACACGCGTCACGGGACGTGCGTCGGTGACAAAGGGGCCGAAAAATAAAGGGTTATTTTTTTTTCAAACGTTATTATTAATGAATCTCTTTCGTTAAACTGGCCATTGGTTTTATAATATTATTGTTATCATCATCACTAGCTGCGGACATGATTCCGGAATGCGTATGTTCGGTGAGGGTGGGCCTATATAATATTATGATGACATAAAAATGGACACACTTTATTCGAATATAAACGTAAATATTTGTTTAACTTTAACACGTCTATATCAATTCAGAACGATGCATTTGATATTATAAGAATTACAATATTACATTATATTATAAATTACGTCCGAGTTTTGATAAAATAATTCGAATGGATCGTGCTATTTTTAACCCGGGTTAATATAGTGTTCGGTAAGTATGAAAACTTCAAAACTTTCCAATTTTTCGGAACATGAGTGGATTCGATTCC
This sequence comes from Cinara cedri, assembly GCA_902439185.1. Lineage (NCBI taxonomy): Eukaryota > Metazoa > Arthropoda > Insecta > Hemiptera > Aphididae > Cinara > Cinara cedri. The sequence continues at coordinate 916,375 of CABPRJ010002367.1, read as the reverse complement.
AGTCCACGCACTATTGTGCGTATTTTCCGTATACCTACAAAACGTTATAATAATAATTATTATTGTATGGCGTACAAGTACATACGATATTATATGGGTATACATTTTTTTTTTTTCATTTGCACGTAGCTGCCGCAATTTTGTAAAAAACAAATCCTGTGTTACATACGACGTGTGGTTTACTCGAATGACCGAGATTTCAAAAGTTTTATTTTTATTCGACCAGTCAGGCACACCGGAGGACAGAATTTAAAACGTTCGAGTATACGGTCGTATACTACGAATGTTAAAAAAATATATTATACAATATAGGTATACAGACCTATAAATAATAATTATTGTTGACGGGGCCAATTATATCGTACATGGTTTGATTTTTTACTAAACCTTTTTTTTTTTTTTTATGCATACACGATTAAATATAAATCTCCGTCGATTAAACGAGGTCAACGCACAATTATGTTATTATGTATTACATGATACGATTACGTATTATGATATTATTGTTAAAATATTATTTTGTTTTCGGAAAATCGAACTAGAAAACTCGTTTGGCGTCGATTAGTACTGTAATAATTAAGTGTTAGGTATGTAAGTAAATTTAGTGCAATTTTCATAAAAAAATGAACAGACGTAAATCGATCAACCATTGACAATTTTCAAATATAGATATTATACACGCACATTGTAAACGGGGGAAAAAATTGACAATGATAATAAAATAAAGCTGATACTGCCGATGTATCTATAACCTATCCTAACCTACAACAGTGTCATTGTTGCAGATGTAAAAGTTTTTCTGTTTTCCGTTTTTGTAAACAACTTTTCTTTTAGAAATCATGTTGCGATCAAAAACATTATAAGAACATAATATTTTCGATCTAGTTGGTAATTTTTCGATTTTCCACGGATTTTTTTTAATAACAGGTTTTCTCGACGCAGTTTGGTCAAATTTATTAAAATCAACTGACGAGTTTTCGCCGGGTAGCCACTATAGCCGATATAATATCATCATGGCACAACTGCAATTTTCATGAAATTTACCAAACACACAAAGTAAATACTAAAAAGTATTTAAATAATAGGACATTAGGCTCATGAAATCTAATGGGGAGGTAACACGGCTTTGAGAACGGTGAGAAAAAAAAATATCGGTAAAATGGCTCGCATCTACCAGGTGAATTTAGCGAGCTCACATCTCTTTTTGCACTATCCGTCCGGACCAATATAATTTATAGTGATATCTCGACGCAGGTACTACATACAATAATAATAATAATAATGTATACGAATGATGGAAGTGCGCAATAAAAAGACAAATCACGTCATAATACTATACTTATATATATATATATACACCGCGTGCGCGTGGAGTGGATAGAAATAATCGCGGAGTGGTGTTTGACGAACATAATATTTCCCCCGTGTTTTAGTATACGTATAGGTGTACTTCGCAAAACGTGCGAAACACCCGGCCTGTAACGGATTACAAATGCGAACAAATAAAATACGTAAAAACCGAGCAAACGTAAAATAAAAAATATCGCAGCCGCTGTTGGGTCGCGTGTGAATAAATCCGCGCGACAAAATATTATATTATAAAAACGAGTGCTACAATCGATTTTACAGTAAAACGAAACATTTTTCCGAATCGTATACGTATTCCAAAACGTTATGTCAACCTTATTAATTTTTTTTTTTTTGGCTCTTATACGTTTGGCGTTGAAACCAGTCCTGCAGTGGCGTGCGAGTTAGAGGAAAACGTTAGAAGTTATATCCCCCCTTTCCCTTTCGTTTTAAAATATAACCACTACAAATATTTATTTAGTAAAATTAGGAAAATAAGTTCGATTTATCGAATGAAAATTGGTTTTTTTTTTTTGGATACGGCTTTTAAATTATCGTCATTGAGTTAGATATTACAAAAGAAGATTTTGAGATTTATTTATGAACAATGAATGTTATTCACTACAGTCTCTTTCATTTACAATTCTAGAATTCCAGAGCATACCACTAGAAACCAGTAGGTACACTAGGTTTGATTTTTAAACGTTAAACTATAATACAAATAACACAAATACATAGAACGTTTTGGTTTAAATAAGTTTCGGTTTTAAATCTATTATTTCCGTCAACGGATTGATGAAATATTCTACTTTTAAGTTTGTGCTTTTATGGTTACCTATAGGCAAAGCTCTAATTAGGAATTTCGGGACCCGGACAAATTTTTTGATGGGACCCCTTGTATTAAAATTTATTTTATTTTTATTTTGCTATATCGCTTTTTTATAATACAATTATTTTTAATGACTATAAATTAATTACGCCGTAATTATAAGTAATTACTTAATGTTGGTTGGTATAAATAAAATGTATATGACCGTATTACAACTCTAAATAAGAAATATTAATCATAAAAATTATAAATATAAATACAAGTAAATAAATGAACATGGTATTTTAATTTACACAAATGTTTTCTTCCGGGTCTTCATAATATCACTAAACTTCCCAATTAAATCTAAAAAATCACCAGTTTATTTAATCCTTTTCCTCAGACAGGCAGATAAGTGAATTAAATTTGTCTTGGTGAAGAGAAGTCCTTCTGACGTTTTCAATTAATTCTTATTTTGAATTTGTTATTTACTTGTTATTCCTTCCTATCAGAGAAAGATAAAATCTTTGTTAATAAATCGTTTGTTTTTTATTTTCAAAATAATCAAATATGTCTCATATGGGATTGATATAGGTTTTTAAATTTTTTAGTAAAATCACCGCAGTAAAGAATGCTTTTTCGTAAATTGCTAAAATTAGCAATACCAGGTAATGGGGAGAGAGTCGAATATATAGACATAAACAAAATAAGAGCAATGCAATGCATTTTGGAATTGTACGACTCGTGATCACTGCGATTGTGACGGACTTGGTACAATACAAAAAAATACTTAGAGATTTATTTACGAAAACATTTTCCAATATATCGACCGGTGCAGAATGACCGATGGTCAAACGGAAAAACAAAATTAAAAATCGTAAAAACTCGAACACTTAGGGAAAAAAAAAATTGGTTGTAATATTGTTATTCGCAAAAATGCTCGCATCTGTCTCAGGTCGTACAACCAACATGACGACGATTTGTTTCCGGAGAACGCGTCGCAAAAACGGATTCCGTGATGGATCTTATCGTCTCCGCGCGAGCGTGACGTTTGGCACAATTAACGACTTAACGCAAGCCGTTGTTATCGCGACCACATTAAGCCGGGTTTACTCGGGGAGGCTTGAACCGCGGCCGTGGTTTTTGGTAGGCAGGTAAGTATAGGTAGGTAGGTAGGTAGGTACATATAGCTACATACGCAATAGATATTTCTAAAATATTATTGTACCTACAATCTAGATGATTCGCTAAATGCAAAAAGTAAACGTTGTTCAAATATTTTGGAATTTCTCCTCGTAAACGAAAATACTTCTTAAGTGTTTTATAATATTTTATATCAATATGAATTTGAAACTTAGAGACGATATCTAACATAGTTATTAAAATATTTTCGTTTCTCTTGAATTTGTTTAAAAAACCTTAAATTGCCTTTTTTACGTTTAACCGATTTATCGTATTTGTCAGTGGCCAGATAAGGTGAATGAACAGCAACGTCATCAATAGTTTTCTTGTTTAAATAGAATATACATATGCAGTTCCTACCGTTCAAAATCCATTCAAATTTTGGGAATGTCAAGGAAATGTACCTTATTATTATATATATTTATCATATAACTGATATACACAAATAGAGGAATCGACTTGTACACACCGAATAGAAATCTGGGAATCAACTAGTACATAAAGTAAGTCTCGGAAATCAAGTCACCAACACCGAACAGGATTTCTAGTAGTTCTAAAAACCACATTGGTTTTTTTTAGACGCTATCATTCGTTAGCTAAGTGTTAACATTTTGTACGATGCTTAAGATATAAAGCTAAAACCTCATGTATGCATACGAGTATAATATGAAATAGACTCGCAGGCTCGTATAAAACTTTGGAGGTGAAATTTCAGAATTTTAAAACCCGCAATAAGAAAAACGAATTTATAAAAAAATCGCTAGTAAATTCTACACGTAAAACCTATCCCGAGTTTTCTCAGGTTTTTATAATGGTTTCCTAAAATAGTCTTAATGAGCCCATTTCAGATCTTTCATTTAAATCAATTCTACACTTCTATTTTAATAAAAATACCGTCACTGTAGCATTTGCCAACTCTGTCTTTCTAATGGACAAGATAAATCAAAATTGAAATTACGTAAAACAAGCGAAAAGGCTGTTAAAATCGATTTCGATTATAATAAAATACTTTATTGTAAAACTTGTAGAAGTCGACCCGATCGGAATTTGAAAGTTAGTGTAGAAACACTAATTTTATTCAAAAATGTACAGCTAATAAAAAAAAAAAATATATAGTTTTTAATATAATATAATGTATGTTACATCACCTTCAATAATGAGTTGTATACAATAAAATATATATAATATAATATAATAAAATAAAAATTATAAACCGCCGATGATGTTAAGATGTTCAAAATGTTAAAATCTAATAATTTTACATCAGCTTTATAGAATCAATTCTAAAAGCCTTTTTATTTGCTTTACATTACGCTATGTTTGCTTTATATTGGTGGTTAAAAAATACAAAAACGGCAAACGTCACAGTGCAGACGCCCTCTTAGATGGGGGGAGGGTTAATGTATTATGTTAGTATCTGTACAGTGCGACCGTTTATTTGTACCGTGATAAGACAACTGAACGAAAACAAACAACGAATTCTAATAGTATATCTATGTATATACTTTTATATTATATAGATAGTTACATACGGTGACAAATGAAAATGGGAAATATTCCGATGATGTGCCGTGCCGGAAACAAAAAAAAGCGAGAAAGAAAAAAAGCTGCCGGTTAAATCATCCGGATCGCGTAGGTACCTATGTAAATTCGCCTCGTATAATATAATATTTTGACGGGTAAAAATAAGTCTCTTGGAAATTTCTCAAGTGTCAATAAATTCGTATTTTATACGCATATAGTATTTATTTATTTTTATTACAGATATTTCTTTTTTACTCCAACACCGTGTTCGTGTCGATCGGCGATTCCCAAACTGTGCACCGCAGAACCCTAGGGGCACTGTAAGCCCGCTCCAAGGGCCCAACGGCTCACACTGAGAAAAAAATGGTCTATGATATTTATTGTAATTTCCTTTTGTTAATTTCGATTTTCCTCGTGAATCATTTCATATTGTTTTTTTTGACATTTATAGCGGTTTTTCTGCTTTATGATATATTTTGTGTTTTTCTCAATGGGAACTCCAGAAACAATCTTTTCATTCGTTGTGTCCGCGATGTTCATTATCGCAAAGCTAACCGACAGGAGTTGATCCGATAAATGGCACCGTGCTCTAAAAACTTTGGGAACCTTTGGCGCAAGATATTACATTATAATCCACACAGCAGAAATCATTATATTATGTCCTTCCGAGAAAATCGTCTAGGACACGTTATTTTATGTACTACTCAAAATGTTTATCATGACCAGTTGTTATATAGGTAAACTCGATTGTGTTGTGTTTCGTGCAGCCAATAGACGAGCGAGACATTGCGTCATAAACTCGCGTCACCGAAACGATTATCCGGAGACGATAAAATACAGATGATTTTTTTATCTTCGTAATCACCTATCACCGGATTATCAGCAGGTTATACTTGCGTACCTGTGCGTGTGTAAACGCCGATTTTTAGATAAACCGATTTTTTTTTTTTTTATTATAATAATATAATAGGATTTCATTCGTATAGTTTAACGATTATATTAAATGTACAATATGTTCCGAAATGTATTACTCTTTTTTTCCGGAAGAATTGGAAAATATTAGTACAAATTTTAGCGTGATGCATACCAACACTTTTTGAAAAAAAACATTTTTTTTTTAAATCTGAGTTTAAAAACTGAAGTCGAAAATCTTGAAAAGTTGATATGATTTGTGATTAAACTAATTTAGTGCACGTGAACTGTAAGAGTAAAATTTTGAAAAATATCTTAATAATGAACGGCTTTCATTAAACAGTTCTATATAATGAATCAAAAACAAAAGAAAAAAAAAGAAATTTTGTACATTCCTAATAATACGAACATTTGAATGTACCAACAAACGAATTATCTGATGAAAAATATGTTTAACGCAGTCGTGTAAAAGTCGTTATCAATTTGAACGCGAACGTGAAAACAAACCATATTCAAACGTTTCTATTTTGTATACGTAAATAATAAACCCTGGCTATTATTGCCGATGAAGTTATATTCTGTTGGTGAATTTTGGTTGGATACCTACTACAATCTCACACTCGTACAATAAAAAGCGTATAATTAAATCGTAAAAAATTATGTGACACCAATTAAATTTTTATAAAACTGCTCCGCCCGAGCAAAACATGGTCTCCAGGTAGTATAAAACGTCGTTTACTGGAAGGAGATATTAAATTTACGTACATTGTTTATGATATTATTATAGTTTTGCTGTATTATACTTTTTAACTATCTATCTACAAGTATTTTAACGTTACATTTCAGACAAAATATTGATTCTGCATACACGTTTTTGGACTGTAATTATAGCAGTATATCCAGGCACGTACCCAGAGCAAAAATCTAGAGGAGGGCAACAATTGTTTACAGTACAATTACAATATAATATAATGATTATTATGCATGATTATCATCATACATATTATTTGTGATTGGAATATTGTAATATCTGGATCTATAGAATTATTTTTAAAAAAACTGTAGTTTTACGTACTGTTGGAGCGTAAGCGACGATATAGTTTGAATATGAAAATCGCTATTCAAATAAATGATGCATTTTAAGAAGCAGAGTATAGCGAGGCGATGGCCCTTTGATTTTTTTTTTAAATGGTACCTTTCGTACCAAAGGCACGTATATCTGGTCCGTTTGAACTTAAAAAAATATACATGTGCAATGAGCATAGTATATTATATAAAACATATTTTAGACTACCCGCCAACATCTGGAAATTGATTTTAGTTCCTACGTTAAGGACATACCAGTTCGCCACTTTCCTTAGGCAAACTTCTGGTTCACCAATTCGCTACTGATTACCATGGAAAAATGTACGTGTTCTTTATATGAACAAAATATAGTTCTCATTAGGTACATACGAGAAATGGTTTCACGGAAAATTGGTGGAAACTGAAATAAATACAAATTTAAAAACGGCACAACAGACGGGACAATATTGTAGCTACGATGAAGGATATTTTTTCCCATATTTTTACTATGGTACATAATAGAAATAAGTTTTTTTCTGTGTGAGGGATCTATTATTATAAAAACTAATGGATCCCGCGCCCCGTCCAAAACGATCATAACAATTTATATCGATCACATACGATAAAAAACACACGGCACCTTACTACGCATAGAAGAATATTTTTTTTTTTTGCTTTTTTGCCTATAATATTCTTTACGAGATCTTGAAATAATATTTCGTTCAATTTAAACAATTAAGGTATCGTAATAAAACTCTTCTCCAAAAATCGAACGAGTGTCAATATTTAAATACATAAAGAGCTAGTGTCAATATTTAAATAAATAAATATATACTACCAAAACGTAACGATTTCGTCGATCGAAATGATTCAAAGACAAAAACAAAACGTGGATGGTTTTTTGCCACCCCCGAAATTTAGAAAAAAGTTTTTTTTTAAAATTATTACATGAAATAACGAAAGTTTACCGGATCACTTCCGGTCATTCACACAAATTTTTTCCCAAGTGAACAAATTGAAGAACTCTTATAAAAAAAAAAAAAAACAATAAAACAAATAATAAAACCCATTGGCATCATTTCAACCCACTGCTCATAAAGTATTATAATAATAATTTCATTGGTTTATTTTTAAACTTAACGATTCGGTCCGGTCAATTATTATAATATTGTCTGCTAAAGTTCAGTGAAAAAATTACATCAAACGAAAAAATCAACCTATAAAAGTAAAATTAATAATTTTAAAATTCGGTCGAGTTCGATAAAAAAAAAAAAAAAAAAAAAAAAAAAAAAATTAAAAAAAAATAAAAAA